>BGPR01000830.1:177213-226693 GCA_013235015.1 Araneus ventricosus | reverse complement strand
CTATTTCCAGATACTGTGTGATATTGTTGTATATGCAATTCTACACTGCAAGATTTTTTTTTAGTTTAGTTTAGTTATATTTACGTCCCGTTTCGAAGCAGCACGGCTATTTTGGGACGGACCTCGTAATTTTGAACCATAGTCAGATGACGAGGGCTACACCTGAACTGGCACCCCCTCTCCAAACTTCCGCACCACACCAACGGGAGAACGTTGGCACCCCTACGTATGATTTAACATGCAACAGGTCCAATACACGGCGGATCTTCAGTGGAATCGGGTTTCGAACCTGGAACCCTCCGACCCGAAGCCAACACCTTCTCACTAGGACACCGAGGCCCCACCCTTTTTTTCTATTTCATCAAAAGTTGCAAAAACAATTAAATGAGGAGAGACGCGGTGGCCTAGTGGTAAGGTCTCGGCTTCAGGTTCGAAACCCTACTCCACCGGAAAACCACCGTGTAAGTGGGCTCAGCGAACGCCAAATCTATCGGAGTTAAATGCCCTCCCGATGGTGTGGCGTGGAAGCTTGGAGATGGGGGTGCCAGCCCAAGTGTCAGTTATAGTTCAAAATCGTGAGACCCTCCAGTTGCTTCAAAACGGAATATAAATATAAGTAAACTAAACTATTAGAGGAGAGTGAGGAACACAGTTAAAATAATTATAAATTTCCTTTCAACTAAGTTTTAATTAAATTTAATTGATTAAAAGTAATTAATAGCCTAACAAAAATTTCTTTACTAGAAAAAATCCCTTTTCAAATCGAAAATGCATGAATAAATTTATTAATCTAGTATCAGTGGCGTTTCGTGAGCTCAGAAGCGAAGAGGGCTGCAAGATATCTTAATAATTCTCTTGATAAATATTGTCAAGAGATAATATTTATCAAGAGAATACATTTTAAAAGAGCTACTTTATCTTTCAGTAGGCCAGTGTTTTTAATTCCAAAGCCAAATGTGAAATTTCCTACTTTTCAAACAAATCAAATAACCAGCATATGACATTTACTACTAGTTTTACTAACAGAAATGTTATGAAATGAGGTGAATGTTGATGTGACGCTTCTGCTGACGAAAAAAAAAGAAAAAAAGAAAAGAAATTAGAGCTCCACATACACACTTCCCTCCTCGTCCACTTCACTCGATAACACTCTTCCAAAAATGAATATCTTCTTCAAAAGAAATCTAGCCTTCTGTCAAGAGAAAGCAAATAATCAATCAAGCAGATGTGTTTCTGTCGACGCAACACAAACAGCCAATGAGATTGCAACCTGTGCGAGATGAGGCAAAAATGAGAAATATATTAAAAAGAGCATCTTTCTTTCGTTCAGTTGGCTCCGTGCCAGCCGGAGCTGTGTTGCATTGCAACCCATAGCCCGTCTAAGTTAAAAGCAGAAAGGGTTGCTTTTTCTTCGGATTTTCTGCGCAGTGAAAGGATTTCGGGGGGGGGGCAGATTACTTTGCAGCTCAGGCCTGCGTCTCTTTTCGCATCTCTCTTATACGGTTTTTATAATAAGCGTTATCCAACAAGATTCAGTAAAAGATGCAACATGCAAAGTGGTTCAGGATATAAACCCACCATGCTTCAAAGAGTTAAATTGAAAATTTACTAGATAGTCTTCTCTGAATCGAGTTCTGAGGATTTTAAATAAATCGTTCGCAAGAAAAATCTGACTCGGGATATAACATCAAAAAGTGTTTAGACTTTTGGCCGTCCAGTTTCTTGGATGATTCAATGCTAAAAGATGCTGTGCAAAAGAAAAAAAAATATTAAAACACGATAATTTTTAGCATAAATATGCTCTGCTTCAATTTCATACTACCAAATACTTTTATGTGGGATAAATAGTTTTCAAAATTATAGTTTTATTCGATATTTACAAGATTGAATGAAGAATCTTCGCACTCACTGGATTTGGTTTGAATTTGTCAGCTGTGAGCATTCAGAAAAGTTTCGCTGTTTTTTTTAACTAATTGTACAACACAAATAATCATTTCAACTGATCAATAATGTAAACAAAGTATTAATATAGATAACAAGAACTCAAAGATCCTTTACTAACAAGAAACATCTCATCATCTTCATTCAAGCCCCTCAAGATTTTTGATATTTTTTAGCCGCATCTTTTTGGCATCCAGCGATTCGGTACCTCCGTTGCTCTACCTGTGTGTTTTTTTTTTTTTTTTTTTCCGTCCAAGACCATCAAATTCGGATTTCTTCAGCATGGAAAGATCATACAACGCTCTTTATGGCATGATCGAATCATTACAGTCCGACCTCGAAAATCCGAACTTCTAAAATCCGGAAACCTCCGAAAACCGGACTATTTTTTAAACTTATGACGAGAAAAAAAAATTTAGCTAAATAAAGTTTAAATTAAAACGCTTGAGGGAAAATGCGAAAATTCCAGTCATTCTATTAATTTTGAACTACTATTTTTTTGTCTTTGTATAATTTTTTTATGTCTCTTTATGTTTTTATTGTTTGAAACGTGTTTTTATATGGAGTTGTTAGAATTGACGTCAACGTGTAGATCATCATACGTCTCAATTGGTTGCGCATGCGCAAACGTCAGAGGCATTACCAAGGCAACCATTTGCCGTTGCCTTGCGAATCTCGAGCCTATTTTGAAGACGTCTGCACATGATCGCTTCATTGTGACGTAACTTACCTGCACCGCGACATTAGAACTTTGACATCTCTATTGGTTTAAGTAAGATATCTAAAATCAGGAAATTTCCGAAATCCGGACCTTCCAAACCCCCGAGCAGTCCGGATTTTCGAGGTTGTACTGTATTATGGAACCGTCTTTTTGGGACGAACTATACTGTGTCTAAATTGGAATTAGGGGATAACAGCATATGTAGCTTCAAATCCCATAACTCTTTTATTCAAATTCACCTCAAAGATTTCTGAAAAAATAATTCTTGAAATTAATCGAATAAAAGAAAAAGAAAAGAAGAAAGTGTTTCAATTAAACTTAGGTTTCTTTAAAGAATTTTTTTTTTTGACATTCAAATATTCTAATTATTATAGTTCCTTGCCTGTTAAATCCTCGGATACTTCCTCATTTGAATCGTTTCCATGGCCAGCATTTCTGATTTGAATAGTCATTCATCATCAGCAAACTTTACAAATAAATCACTTTCAATTACAGTCATTTTAACTAATAAGTTTAGAAGGTCTGTAATAAATCTAAATAACCGAAATTATAATTTGATGTTGAAGTCACTCTCGAAAGCGGAAAAAAAAAAAAAAATAAGATAAGAAATTCCACTCATGTTAGCGATTTTGTATGGGTCTGAGCCACTGGCGAATCCAGGATTCGGGTCTGGGGGGAGCTGAGGTCATAAAAATTTTGTATCGTAGTGACGAATGTCAAACCTCATGGCTTATATAAGCCAAAACACTTTAACTTTACAGGTTTTCCTCTCCTGACAATAAGAATAATAAAGAACACTACAATATTTTCGATAATTTAATAAAAAATACAATGAAATAACTAGCCAAAAAATGTTTTCGACCGCGCCAACGCTAGAAGTGCAAGTGGATTGACTAGAAAAGTGGAAAATTTTCGAGCCTGTCAAGTCAAAAAGCAATGTTGTCACGATTTTATTACTATTTTTTAAAATGAAAATTAAGATCAAACAGTTGTAGTGATTTTAAATTAAATCAAGATTTTTGGTTTAGCTCTGGGGGGGGGGGGGGGGGCGCCGCCCGATAGCCCCTCCCCTGGATTCGCCACTGGTCTGAGCATTTTTTTAATCAAAGGCCTACTAATTTACATTTTTTCAGAAATGTAGGACAATTCAATAATGTATTAAACTATCGAATCAACTCAAATATTTTTTAAGATAAAAATTTATCTCGGCATTATATAGGGCGATTCTAAAATCATGGGACAAACTTAGAAGAGTGGCAGAACAGCTCACTAAATCAAACATTTTTTGCATAGGAATGTATGGACAGAATGGATGCATTGAAAAATAGGCAAAAAATGAAACCTAAATTGTTACCTGCAGTATTGTTCACAAAAGTATCTTAACAGTAATGCTTATAATAATTACTCATCCCACCAGAGGGCGCAAGTTGTGGATGAGAAGCCACCGGGTAAGTAAGCAGTTTCTCACTTCCCAAGTGGGCATAGTAATGGTGTGAGGTTGAGTTACCTCCACTCCGATGACGGAGCATACTGCCTGAAGGGTTGAGCAAAGGTCAGGGATAGCCAATAGGACTCCATCCTCAGTTCCCCATTAATTCCCAGCCTCTTCCTAAGAATTCATCATAAACTCACAGGAATTATTTTTTGGCATAAATTTTACAAAAATAAGTATTTTTAAGCATATGTTCTTTTATATTCAATCGACAGCAGCACATATCAAGTATCGAGTTGATAATGTAGACTTTTTATTTTCAAGTTAATCTCAGAAAGTAGTCTTTTTGCAACGTGAAGGAAAGGGTAAGTTTGTTCTATTATTTACCAATTAATTTACTCGCATTTAACAAATATATCAACTGTAAGAATGTTTTATTTTCGTATTTTCACATGATTTTAGATTTTTATAGGTTTTTTTTTAGTATTTTTCCAGCTGATTTCAAGACATGTAAAACTAGTACACAAAATATTATTGAAAAACTGCGACTTGGGCATTAATGGCTTAACGTTGGGATGACTACCATTCAGATCCCCCCAGATATTAGGGTGAGAGTAATTCAAGTTCTGGTTAAATAATTACTCAAAATTGCAACCACTAACACACAAAAGTTTGGAAGTGTCGATGGAGTGCTCAGCCTACATTTCTGGATGAAATCCACTGATGCTGCATGTTTGTGAGAAATACTAAGCTTTCTTAAAACTGGGCACAGATTGCTGATGAAACAACAATAAAAATTTGAACTAAGCAAATTGGGTACCGTTAATTTTGTGTTAAATAGGAAATTCAAGGTTAAGAAAAAAAGTCTGAATTAACCAAGCTTTGAATTGCTAAAATCTGGAAACTCACAAGAAGTCAAGAAATCTTCTGTTTTTTTTAATGTAATGGCTTCAATATCATTTTCAAAAATTCTGAATCAATTAAAAAGTCTGAATAAGCTCAGCTCCACAGTAACAAGTAATATATAAATTTTTTTTTTAAATTCAATTCCTATTTAGGTCAACAAAGAAAGATTTTATTTTAGAATTTTTTTTTCTCCCATATAAAACTAAAATTAATTGATTAAATTTAATTAATGAATTAATATTTGAAAAAACTGTATTAACATCAAGTGTCATCCACTACAAGTTTTAAAAAATGTATTTGAACTTGAGTGGATGAATAAAAAGTGTTTTATTAACGATTGAAAATTTGAGCAAGATATATAAATAAATATATGTAGGGAGAGTGTGAACTAATAGTAGGAATTGAAAAACAAAACAAAACAAAAACCTTTGGAGAGTAGACAATCAACAAAGAAAGTAAAACAATTATTATAAAAATAACTTTCCTTTATTTGCTAACAAAACAAATAATTTAACAATGAATCACAACTTCCAAAGTTTTCAAAAAACTATATCAACAATTATTCATCCTGTATAAAAGTAACTGCTTCAATAAATTTGAAAAGACCAGCATTTTTTTAAAGTTCATAATTTCAATAGCTCTAACATTTTCCTAGTGTTAAAAAGCAAAGTGTGAGCAATTACATTTTATGGAAAGTCACTTGATATGTTCTTTAAAAAGTTTTGAGTGAAAAATAATACACTGGCAAAAATTTGTATCATAACAGTTGTAAAACATCTTTTAAATACATATAAAAGAAACGTAATCAATCGTCCAAAACGCAAGTAAAACAGTACGGGTCTCGGTGCAATTGAAACAGCACCGGCAGCACCTAGATATTGATAAAATGTGACGAGGAATGCTAATTATTTTTATCACAGCAACAGGCAAATTCATCACAAAAAGAAACATAGGTGGTCTAAGGGCAGTTATTAGTTAAACATACAAACTAGAAAATCACACAAATGAACATTCACTTCCAAAAATAACCGAGCTGAAAAATCTTTTGATTTTTTTTAATGTAATGCCTTCAATATCATATTCAAAAATACATAACAAAATATTGTTTAAGGCACAAAAAACAAACAGTGTGACCAAACCAAATGAAATACATCCACACTTCATTTTGTCCTTTGCAGAATATAGATGGAATGACCGATCACAGATCTGCAGTGCCCAAGAGCTGCAATGATTTTGCAACAAATTCAACCCTCTAATTGCTTATCCCACTATTTCCACGAGCAATGCATATGTAGCAAAATTTGCTGATCTTGAGACATCCTTGGGCACGTTTCATGGGTTGATCCCCATTCACAAAACTCCACTTCATAAAAATGGCCCCTTCACAAAATTCAAATTCATAAAAACGGCCCCTTCACGAAACTCAAATTCTCGTAAAATATAGAAATACGACTGCTAAAATTGAAGGTTTTACATGATAAAATAATTTTCGCAAAAATATTTTTATTTTTCCTAAAAATAATTTTTCTCCACAAAAATGGGCTCCTAAAAAAACACCTGGATTGACCCCTTCATTTGTTACCTCCATCTAACCCTTTCATGTTCATAGGTTTTGCAGTCAAACCACAAACTGAGCATTTTTTTTACTGTGCATGGGCGAAATGTAGCGTCATTTTTCTTTCATAACTTAAGAACCTGATATATAGGCCAACTTATATAAAAATTCCAGTTCAATGCCGTTAGTACACAAAGATATCGGCATTGCAAGAGCTACATTGCTTTTGATCCAAAATGATGAGGGTTCTTGCACAAATGGATATTTTTCAGAACTGAATATTTGAAAGTAATATTGAATTTCATGAAGGTTGAATATCCTGAATATCCACGTATACTTATAAATTAAATACATAATTTCAATTGCATGTCGATGACAACTTATTCGGAGGAAAAACAGCCCGTCACCATTCATTGGTTTCACTGTGAAATTTCTTGAAAATAAAAAATGCTTTTTTTTCCCTTCTACATATTTATGATCAGCCACTGTTTGTAATGGATTCCGAGACTACCACTTTTGGACGATTTTACACCGGAAAGGGGTGTCGGGAAATGAGTCATACGAGTGCATTTCCGGAGTTCTGTTAGGTCACGCTAAGTAAAATATAAACATCTCCCCTTCCATCCTTCACTTTCCCCCTAATTTGATGAAAATAACTCCGCCCGGGGCACGCGCAAAAGCGTGGAGTGTTTTGGAATCCGTTGCTGAACATTACATGTCTAATACTCAATTCTGAAATATATTTAGCAATTTTCAAAACAAAACATGAAGTTAACTTGATAGGGTTATATGTGTACATAGTCGTTCCAAGTTTAATCACAAGTAATGCATTTTGTGCAATACTTAGACTTTTAAATCCAGTTTTTACCAACAGATGGCATTATAGCTATCCACTAAATTTCATACATTTGCAAAAGTTCGTCAAGTATATGTTGATTCCAAATACCTAACACAGTCAGAGGGTTAACCTTCCATTAAGTGCAGGTGATACCTCAGATCACTTGGATGCATATAGTTTTCCTCCTTGAAATAAGGTGGCAATGGTTACTCGCCCTTTTATCTACCTACACAGGCCTTCGAGGAGGAAATTTCGGTTTTAATTGCCTGCTGTCGAATGCCAGAAAACAAAATTCCTATCTCTCAAAATTGTTGCACCTAAAGTCGCAAGCTTTTTCTCTCTTAATTTTTTTTATTTACATATTTTAAAATGTATACTGTTTTCATTGCTCAATACAAAATGTATATGATGTGGTTAGTAAATACAGTTGAGTCTCCCTACAACGAAGTCTCTCTACAGCGAATTTCTCCCTATAAAGAAATTTTTAATCAGAATGTTAAATAACATTCAAAATATTCTCCATATAACGAAGTGGTCGTCTCCCTATACCGAATTTTTTCAGAGGTTTATCTTTTCGATTTTTGTCATTTTTGAAGAAAGTTGATAATTTCTGTGGGATCAATTCGCTCACACGTGCCTGTTTCTGGAACCACTCACTCTTAAAATGTGAAAATTTTTCTGAAAATTTAACATCACGAAATGCAAAGCAATGTAAAATAACGGAATTTTTCAAGTAAAATAAATGTAAGTACACACTAGTATATATTAGTCTCTAAATTGGTGAATTGTCTTAACTTTTGAACATTTTATTTATACAATAAAAATTAGTATAATATTAACTAACTTATAATATATATTACTTCATTTTTAATTGAAAATCATAATTAAATACATTTGAACTTATCACACCTATTGAAAAGTTTGGAACATTTACTTAAATAACTGCAAAAATCTCTAATCTCCATATAACGAAATTTTCTCTATAACGAAATTTTCAATTGGAACCATGCGATTTCGTTATAGGGAGACTCCACTGTAGTTGATTAACCTCGACACCATTGATGGAAATACTTTTTTATGGTTTTACAATGGCATCTAGAAAATAAAATCTAATGCATGAGAACAAATTGGAAGAAATTTGAGGGATTCTTTCGCAACATTGCAGAAATAAAATAATGTGCACAAAAATAAATGCATTTTTCAGGGTTCTTACTGATTTTTAAAATTAAAAATCGAGGAGTATCTAAGGAGTTTTCACGGAGCATTTTCAAAATTTTCAAGGAGTCAATATTTACGAATGAAAAAGGGTTCCAAAGTACACAAAAATTATAGTAAGCGTATTTAAAACATTGCTAATAACTCAAACAAATGTGGTTATATTTCTTTCTTTTATAAGTTTTTACTAAGCTGATTTATCCAAGAATGCCATGTTAAATCTATTTATACGAAAGTAGAGTGGTGCCGCTTAGACACTCAATTTTTTATAAAATTATACACCTACCCCAAAAGTTCAAATAGTTCATTACATACCATGATTTACCACATTTTAAATAAAAAACTATTTCCATTAATTTTTTTTAGAATTTAAATTCTTAAATAATTTCCATGCCTCACTGTGCACCTTATGTAGTGCACAGTGATCCAGTATTTAAAATATAGAGGTGCAAAGAGAGACATGGATTTAGATACTAGAAACTGTTTCTTTGGCATTTTCATTGCTTATAAAATAGTATATGGAGAAAATAAAATTAACAAAGTTTATGGATTATTAAAACTAATTTAGCTAAAAGATTAATAGTGTCTATTAACTCCACCATCACAATACGTGTCCTTTACAACAAACCAAACATTACAATTTAAAGAAATACAGTTAATGTTTCGAAATAACCCAAGAGAAATAACATCCTCAATTTGCACCATTCTATTGTTTTGGTTATTACTGATTGGCACTTAAAACCAATTAATAAATTTTGGATACTGCTAGGAGATGAACATCAAATCGTGGAAAGAGCAACTCAAAATACTGGGTAATTGATAAGCCAGCAATTTAGAATCCTTTTTATCGGTGAAACGTTGTACACATTTAATAAAAGAAATGTTAAAAATTGAAAATCAAGGAGTTTATAAGGAGCAAAACCCAAATTCAAGGAATTTTCATAGTGCTTGAAACCGAAAATCGTTTTTAAGGAGTTTTCAAGGAGCGTAGGAACCCTGATTTTAGGTATTTAATTATAAATATTAAGATTAAAATACTGTTGATAAAAACAAGCATGTGATCTGAGAGATTGTGGCACCTAATTAATATGTGGCATGTAATAGCCCTGCGAAACAAAGGGTTAGTCACGACACATAATATTAACCATTACAATCAGATTTTTAACCCACGAAAAAGAGTTGGTGGAATAGGGAAGGGATGGAGGCATAAAATATTTGCTGCATTAAAATTAAATTCTTATATCAAAACAGAAATCACCTTACAATCATTACTCCATACAGTGAGTATGGTTAATAAATAACTATATAAAACAGTGATCCGAAGATTCAGTTTACTATATAAGTATAAATGTATTAATTATAGGAAGTAATAAAACAATATTTAATAAAGCTTAAATGATGGAAACTAGATAAAAACTGTTATGTTCCTACCACATTCATTAGGAATTCCAAATGAATTCTTCCAGAGTAATCGTACTTATGGCTTTGTGCAAATCTACAGAAATACAATTGCATGTTACACAAATTAGAATATTAAACAGAGATACAATAACATTAACAACATAAACCAATTCTCCAGTTTGGTTATTGCGATTGCACAAATTTTAACTTCATTGAAAATGGTTTTTAAAAAAAATGAAGTTTTTCAAAATGAAATATTAACTAATAAGTTAGTTGCAAGCTCAATAATGATAAACCTATCTGCAATCATTAAAAAAAAAGTTTAATACCAAAACTGCGAGTGAATTTTCAAATGCTGTTTCCTATCACCCAAAATGAATACCTACCAATATCACCACCAAAACGTGCAAACATTATTTCTACAGCAAACAGACTAAATATAAGTTTGCATATTTTAGGGTTAAATTAACACTAGAACAACCAGTACCGAAAAAATAAGAACCAGTGAAGGGATGCTAAAACAAAATTCTTTTTGTTTCAACACTGAATACTAAAGACTGGTGAAAGTACAGGCATGCATATCAAAATACAGTATTCTGATAAAATAAATTACATACTGGAAGTTCTAGTGCTTTTTCAAAAGACGAGGACAAGTGAAATACAATCATACTTTGAAGAGTATTATATTGCCGTGCATGTGACCACGCAGAACATCATAAACCGTCCTCGAATAACATAAACTAACATTTCATATATCCTAATATTGTAAAACATGCAAGGATCCAATAAATATATACAGTTTTGAATGAGCATGCACGCATAGAGTCATTCAAACACATGGCAACATATTCAACACAACTATCAAGTGGTTTCAGAAATATTAATCTTAATGTCTTCAACTGGCGTGGTTCTAGGAAGCTCGTCTGTAGAGTGTGGCACACTGCCCTGCTCCAAGTCCAAATTCAAAATGCAGGGATTTTCACTGTTTTCGACATTCGATTTATTCACTTCAGAGGCAATATCTAAAAGTTTCAGCAACCCCTCGGGTTTCTTCTCGGGAGTATTGCAGTGGGAATTATCGGAGGATGTCACTTCTTCTGCCAAGATAGTATCCAAGTCCTGGATAGCTTCTGTGATCCTAAGCTGAATGGCATCCGTGTCGGATACCTCGCTGCCAGCAGGAAGCGTCTCTAAGCTCAGCGGCTCGGACGTGCAAGCACTGTTGCTCTGCTCGCCATTCGGCACATCATCCACAATCAAGTCCTCTACGCTTCCCCTCAAGTTCAGGAGACTAGGAGATATGTCGGGGGCGAGTTCGCCGTCATACCCCATCGAGAAAGAACTGCTCGACGGAGATTTGTCCCCGTAAGCACCGGGATCGAATTCAGAGGACATCATGCTGTCGCAGTCCACGGAGAGGTCATTGTCCCGCTTGGGCATGAAGTCGCTCTCGAAGCGGAGGGACACGTGAGGTGGCGCATTCTGGAGGTTGTGCTCTCGAATAACAGGTTGGAGGGTGTTCCAGCGTGACTCAAAAGTGGCAGACTCCGAGACAACGTCTCTGTTGTCGTATAAATAATTCATCAGAGTGGCTACTTTCTGTATGGTGGGTCTCAAAGATGCAGGCAACCAACAAAACTGCATGATTTTGTATCTAAAAATAAGAAAGAAACTTTAGGGTCATTGAATAAACATTTATAAACAGTATGATGCAAAAGTTTATTGAACTACAAATGCACGCAAATAAGTAAAAACTGACCATAATGATTATTGGGAAAATCTAAGAAGAAACTCTTTGGCTATTTTGAAACTTAATAACATCACTACCGTTATAACTGGAAATAAACTAAATGTTGCTTAGTAAGGCCAAAATCCAGCCTTAAAAAGAGGGATGTTACATATTGACACAAAGTGTTTGCAGAGAGAGCAAGCAAAGTCTGGCAATTTTCAATACCTGAAGCCAAGATCACACCAAGAATTATTATTATTTTTTAAATTCTAAAAACTTGAAATGGTCTACTAATCTGTAGATCAAGACAGGCGGTGACAGAGTTGTACTTATAGCTCGTTTCAAATCTTTTAGAGGCAAAACTATCATGCTAACAACTATATAGAATACTGAAATTTCAGCGTTCTAGATTTAAAATATCTCGATGGGATGGTCCTAGTTCTGAATCTTTATTCAAACTGACAGTCAGCTCAACTAAGGCTAGGTTGAACACCTGTTTTGAATATTAAAATTAACTTCACTACTTCCTCCTTATAAAAGGGAAACAGTCCACTGCATTTAAAACCACCAATTACATTTTCTAGACAAAGACAGTCTATTATAATTTTTTAAAAACAAAAACCTCTTTTAAAACATTCTAGAATCTATTTTCCCTGAAACTCCCCCCTCCCCCCAGATCACTTTCCATGCCTTCTTTAACCACTCAACAGTTGCTTTTTTCTGCCATTTTGTGTCCAAAAATAAGCACATTTTTTATACACAATTTTGTATTAAAATTGTTTTTATAAATTCAAATCAGCAGCCGCAACAGTTACAAGAATTTATTTTATTAATGTTTGATAATTTTAAATTGCAGGAGAAAAAAAGACCTACAAACTGGTTTACCTAACCTAACTTGACCTAAAAACTGGTTTACACTCGTTTTTCGATCCAGAATTAATTACACTGCTAGAGCCATTTACTAGAAGCATTGCAAAGAAAAGAAAGTGAATAAATAATAATAATAAAAAATTAAGATATAAGCTTTTATTCAAAATTCACTTTAAATGAGAAAATACGTTTACACATTATAATTTCGTCAAAATGAACTCAAAAGTAAAAAATTTTTCTGATTACAATAAAATGCACAGTTCGAATAAAAACGTGGGCACCTTTATCTTGTAGGAATATTCCATATGTTTAAGGAAATATATGCAAAATATAAGGTACTATATAAGGCGCTCATATTTTTATTCGAACCATGCATTTCATTGTAATCAGAAAAATTATTTTTTACTTTTTGAGTTCATTTTGACGAAATTATAATGTGTAAACATATTTTCTCATTTAAAGTGCATTTTGAATAAAAGCTTATACCTTAAAAATTTTTTCTACTTTTTAGTGACGGCTGATACGAATACACACTACATGTTAGGCATAGTAAACCAAATTCAATTATTGAATTCTCCAATATAAAACACATTAAAATTATTATATACATATGTACAATTACATTTTTTAAAATGATTTAATGAACATTAACTTTCTGAAATATAAATCCGTACTATATTACATGATAACTTACAAAACGTTTGGCGAGCACGAAGTAAAAAAAAATTGTACTTCTGGTTGTTGGCGAATTCTAATAGAAAGTAAACCCAAGACGTGCAGAAACATGAGCTATGTCATTCATCGGTGCAGCACTGGGTGTTGTTACAACACTACGTAACATGAGGTTACCACCAAACTTTATTGCCCAGATATAGCGCTAAAATTTTAATATCATTTTGTTAGGTCTAAAATAGGCACAGCTTGCAAATTTTGTTTTCATAATATTGTATTGTCTCTGGAAACGCACCATTGTGCTAAATTTCAAAGCTTGATTGGAAGTGGCTAAGAAATCAATCTCAAGGTTTGAGGACAAAACACTCAAGTTGAATAAAAGCTTATAAAAAAGACGGGAAAATCAGTAAATTGACTTAGAAAAAAAAAAATGACCTGCCCCAGCGGTGTTCAGGCAAAACTGTTAAGTGGATAAAAAGAAAAATACTCCAACATTCTATTGTGTGGTGGTAAGCACAAAATTACAATACATTCATCAATGGCCTTTTTACTGCTCTATAAGTCATGTGACTTCCGTGCCCATCATAAATGAACAGAACAGGTGTTAACAAATTAAAGTAAATTGGATAAAGTGAACCATCCAAGACTCAAAAACTGAATTATACCCCAAGCCAAATTCAGTGCATGCATAAAATGTTCCAGTAGCACCACCATTAGTCCATTGCTTATATAAATAAACTGCTTTGTAAATATGTGGTACACAAAAAAGTAAACTGTACTTTCCTTTTTCCACAATTGGATGACTTCACACAGGCGTCACATGACGATTTTCGCACAAAAACTGGGATGTCATATATCTTTGGTTAAACTGATATTTAACCAACATCAGTCCTACTAATTAACCCTTTCTAAGTCCGTGGTAAGTACACTTCGCACCAAATTCATCCATTTTTAAATGCATTTTTTAAGGTTGGCGCGAGTACTCGCCAAATTTTTCGATGAAACAAAAACCTGGATGTTCCAGTTTCTCATCTCAAACCATAACGAAGTGCATTGATTTGGTAATTAATTATCAATTAATAAAATTAACAAAAAATGTCATCCAATAAGGTAAATGAATTTATTTTCTTAAATTAATCTCAATACCCGAGATATTTTATTGTAACATTACTAGAAAAAAATGGCCTTAAAAAGGATTAAGCTTCAGTAATTTTAAAACCATGATGAATGTTAAAACTAACCCTCTGATCACTTTACCCCCATCTTACTTGAATTGCTGTAAAATAATACCTGCAATAAAATCAGCTTATCTGTTAATGAGGAAGCATTCTCGAGATCTGGGTGAAGTTTCCTGAATAGTCAATCTGACGAAAACTTAATTAGACAAAAATGAAGGAAAGAAGTTAAATTAGCTGTTACAACTTCAAAATGCTTCATAATGAAACAAAATGGCCGTTTCCTACAACTTAAACTCAGTTCTTAACTCATTAACCACTTAACTTATCAGCCCGAGAATACTCGTGCATCGAATTATAGCATTTTTGGTCTTAAAACTAAAATTTAATCATTAATTATCTTTATAATTTTACACAAAAATTACCTAGAATCCATAAACATCTCAAGTATTATATGCCTTCTGAGATGAATAAAAACGACAACCGCTTTCCAAAACAGAAGGGAGCATCTTATTAGATAGCAAAGAAAATTATTAAGTTAAGTGGTTAAAAGCTAAAAGATATTAATTACAATATTCATTGCAAAGCTATACCTTTTTATTTAATGAATAATGATTTTACCTTGCTTGACCCTAATGTTTTAATATACAGATCAAAATTTATGCAAATGAAAAGTATGAGACGATTTAATGCGATTCATAATAACCATAAATTCCTAATTTTTTAAAAAAAATGTGATGAAAAGAGAGCTTACATCATATCTTTGTGCACACAGGGCGTCTTGGGTTGCTCCAGCTTCACACTGCATTCTATTAGAACCTTCTGAATGACATCATTGTCGTTCATGTTCACATAGGGCAATTTTCCGAATTCTAAAAGCTCCCAAAGAACAACACCAAACGACCTGAGGAAGAAACGCAAGTCGATATATTTGATGCACGTCTACACAAGAAAAAGTGTAATCATAATTAGATATTTCTCAATGCATACAATAGTTTAATGTTTCTACTTCTGTAGCCTTCAATTTCTGGCATTTCCACCATTAATGTTTTGAAACAAAATAAATAATTCCTCATTGAACCGAATGCAAACTCTACTTGTTTTCACACCAAAACACAAAATCTTGTGAAACATTTCAATCCTATCGTGCAGGATTGCAAATGTTTCATAATGTCCACATATTCCATAATTTTCCAACCTCAAAAATGCTGATTTTTAATTTTCTTTGTTGCAATAATCTTAGCAATCAATCACTCCCTGCTTGATTCTTAACCTTTTCTTCACAAGTTCACATATGCTGTACCAGTAAATGATTGAATTTCACTGCCCAGTTCGTCTAATCTGTCACTGTTCTAATAATCCAAGAGAGCAGTGTCCAATTAAAACTTTCTCTCCCCACCCCCTTTAATAGCCTTTTAATTTTTAAGTACCTCTTACAATAAAATCGTCAGTAGTTTTACTATATTTTCAACAAATATTTGAGAATGGATCACTACACTGGCTCGCTGTTGGTCAACTTTTTTCGAATTTTTTTTTTTTTTTTACAGTTATCCTTAATAATATAATAAATGCGAAAGTGTGTCTGTCTGTCTGTTTGTTAAGCTTTCACGACCAAACCACAAAACCGATTTGGATGAAAATTGGCAGAGTTGTAGCTTGAAACCCAAGAACGGACATAGGCTAGGTGAAATCACGTTAAATTAATTATTTTTGACTACAGATTAAAAATAGTTAACAAAGAAAGCCCATTGACTCCGCAATTTGCGATGAAGATTTTTATTTTTCAATCAACTGTCACGTGATCCTTCAGGAATGCGAAAAAATGTGGAATAAATTATTTTTAAAATCAACTATCACATAATCCTTTTTTCCGCTGTAACTTCGGAACAAATAGTCCGATAAAAATTATTTTTATACCATCTTAAAGTTAAAAATTTTATCTTTTCAATGATATTAATTTTATTTTTGTGACATTTTTCCTTCAATTTTTATTCATTTTTTAAAATTTAATAATTTTTTACGTGCAGACGATTTTCAAATAACGCAAATTTATACCTACTTCGCTGCTAGGAAACGGTTAGACTTTGAACTAATTTATCTTTATTTCTGAAAATTTTGCTTATGTTTATAAATATCTATAAAACAAGGCAGAAATTACATGTATCTGTCTGTCTGTCGGACGATCACAGGAACTCCTCCTAAATGGTGAACGTTAGCGACATGAAATTTACACACAAGGTGCTATTTTCAACATTCAGAGTTAATTAGTTCTTAAGATATTTAATTAAATAACGAACATTATCCGCTTTTAAGCCTATTGCTTAGACGTTTTTTGCCAATAACTTCTGAAATCTTTATTAGACAACAATTATTTTTATGCCATTTTAAAGACCAAAAAATGATCTTTTTAATGCTATTAATTACATTGCGATGAAATTTTTTCTTTGATTCTTAGTAAGGTTTAAAAATATTTTTGTAACGTAATTTCTAACAAGTCTTTTTATTCTTATAGAAATAAATTCAAGCCAAATTACTGTTTCGCGCGCGGCCTTTTGCCAGTGTTAAAGTTAATATAAGAAAATATTGCTTTTTTTTACCATTAACAACAAAGCAGACTTTACACTTCCGGTTTCCTGTTATCGTAGCATTGGCAGCTTTTAATGCGGTTACACAGTGATCCAGTGACGTTAGTGAATTATTCTCTCGATGTTTTGTTTAACTTTCACAGTGAGGTATTACAGAATATCCATCTGTAGATACGGTAATGGTCATTAACAAGGAACATCATATACTGTAGAGCTCTTCAACATCTTAGAATTGTGAAGGCACCTTCCGACAAGCCGAGATTCAATGCCGGTGTGCCAGTACTATTAATATGCAACCTCGATATACCGAGACAGCACAATGGCACACGGTCGCAAATTACACACCAAGGTCCAAACGTCATGAAAGCTACTGTTACGACTGATATAGGGACAAGAGAGTGTATTTCAATTCCACGCCTTCCAATAATGCCGAAGGATTTATCATCTCAATTCAGAAGGCAACAAATCCCTTTAAAAATGTCATTTGTCAGGCTCAGGGCCAGATACTGAAAGTGGCAGATGTACATTTGGAAAAACCCTATTTTTCGCATGGGCAACTATACATGGCGTGTTCATGTGTGTCCAACCCACACAACCTCTACATCCGTGCAAATAATGTGGTATACAAAAGTATATTAGAATAGATAAACAATTTACATAACTATATCAGCATACATGTACAGTACACTCCAGTCAGCCGTCCAATTAAGTATTATCTCCGTCAGAATTTTTACTTTCCTCTTTCAAAATGCAACAAAACATTTACATTCGTAAATTAAAAAAAAAAGAATAATTCAAATTCTTCGCGCACGAAGTCGCGGGTAACAGCTAGTGGTTAAATATTATTTGAATTGGTTCATAAATTCTATCAGGAAAAGCTTTCAGTACCTGGCTATCATTCAAAAATAATTTATTTTACTATAAAATAAAAATAAATTATTTTATTGTAAAATAAATGTTCCATTATGCAAGTCAAGATATATTACTATGATTTCCAATTTCACCCTCTAAGCATTTTACATGTATTTTTCATTTCCCATATTGAATTCAAAAGATGATAATTTATGCTTATATGTATAATTTCTTAAACTACCATGGATAGTATATTTTTAAGATTTCAGAGACTTGATTAAACACAATAAAAATTCAATTACTCACTTTAAAAGCATATTTTTAAGACTTTAAAGCTGGTACATCACAATAGCTAATCGCTCAGAGGGTTAAACATGTTGTTTTGGTTGTTACAAACATGATGGGAAGCTGTCTTTTTCAAACAGCCGCTGCTTTTAAAATGTGTAGAACTACTTTACTCGTGTGACTCTTTTGTTTCTCGATTTCTCTTTGTTACTCGCGATACTCTTGTTTCTCGAAGTTACTCTCAATTCTCTTTTGTTTCTCTGAAAAACTAATGTATGGAAAATTGGGGATATAAAATGAAACTAAGGTTAAATGAACTTAAGGTTACAATGAAAATTGTTTTATTTCTTAATAAAATATATTACGTCAATTCTTTTGTTTCGAATTCTTCAATCGTGTGTGGATATGTTACAATTCAGTGTAGGATCGGTCGATGATTTGAAAAGTAACATACATAATTTAATAATTGGGGGACTAATGTTTCTGATGTTGTCTGAAAAGTTGAATCAATATATGAATTTCCCAGAGTACTAGGATAATTTGTTGGCACCATGTTCAAATCAAAATACTTCTTCATGAAACTGAATGCTCTCTCATTCCTTTTGACATCTACATTAAAGTCACCCACAACAATAATTGGAATACCTTTATAAACTTAACTCTTCATCGATCAGCAAACTTGTCTCTGAATATTTTATAAGTGCACTGAACAAGAACATTTTCAAATGGGATGCATCCAATCCCGAATGAATGTAAACAGAAGATAGCATACAACGCGACTTACCATTAATTGTAATATTGAAATTACAATTATCTTAGAAATAGCAATTACAATTATAACTGCTGAACTACAATTCCGATTTTCAATTTTTTTTTGTAACTTCGGTTGTTACCCTTTATCTCTAAAATAAAACATCAGTTATGTTTTTAGCATATGTAGTTACCGAAATATAGAGGATATCCCATACCAAGTGTTGTGGCATTTCGGCGTGTGAATCAAATACCTTCCCGAGACCCCAACGGGGGGGAACGTAGGCCTACGTTAAACTTCGTTTGCATGCCTTCTATAAAAAGTTCTCACAGGAAAAGAAAAGCAGCAACTGTTTTACTCACAGCTATATTTTAAAAGACTCACTGAATGGATAGAATCTCGAAACACTTTACCATATATTTGCTTCCCTGGTGATGTCTCTAGCTTCAATGACGCTTTCTGTGCACATCAGCGATTCAGGCGAGCACCATCTGACGGGGAAGGCGATATCGCCGAGGCAGTAGAAATCTCCCTGAAAAGATTAACAACACAGTGAAGTAACATGACGTTTCACAGTGATCACATAATTTGTTAATGCAATCCAGGGCTTCACCAAAATCTCTGCTAAAAATTAATAAATGTTTAACACTTGAACTGTTCAAAATGTTAATTCAGGACAATTTAACAAACACACTTCCAAGTCCTTGAAGGAAGCAGTTTCCAGCAAGAAATAACACCATATTTTAAAAATTCCAAACACACATTTTTATTTACAGATGCATCCTAAATTTATTTTTATATTGCATGGAAACTTGAATGGAAAGGCACACAGTTTTTAAACAAAAAATAAAAATGTAGCGGGGTGCATTTTAGCAGAACTGTCAGATGTTTGCATTCAACATAATTACTTCAAATTAAACACAAATTATTTTTTGCTTCTTATTAAATCAACAATCTTCTTAAGTAAACAATTTGATCCAAGAAAACATGACATTTGTTTCCACCATTATCATGAAAATAACACTTGCTGGAGAGTTTGAAAGGAATCACTGACAGCAGTAACTCGTAAACTGTTTCATTTTTGAAACCCTCCCTACTATTTTTATTTTATTTTTTTAAACTTAATTCCTTCTATTTTACAATTGATGATACATAAGAATTCAAATCAAAATTATTTTATTTCATTCCAGGTTCTACGTTGAAAAGTACAGACTACAAACAAACGCAAAGGTTAAAATAAAAAATTCTTTTACAAATAGGGGAAAACAATTTTTAACCCAAAACTACTTTTCTCCTATTATAGCAGATTATGCGAGTGATTGCACATTTAAATGGCACTGTTTCAATAAACAATCAGTTTAAAATTTTCTTGAAAGGAAGTAGATTTTAATTCCATTATATTGTTTATCATTATCTTTCCAACTAGATATTGCTTTTTAAAATATGTACCAGATTTACTGGTGTTCACCTGACTACAACTTAGCACCAACAATTACTTAGTATCCTTGAAAGATAGACATTTTTCTTACTTTGAAAACATGATTATTTTATTCTGAAAAGACCGAGAAATATGTTTAAAGCACGGAAATACAATTTTTATTCAAAAAATATTTTTCAAACACAATCAAAATTTGCTTCAAAAGCTATTTTAATTATTTTTAAATACACATAAAAAGATGAAGGGGGGGGGATATTCATTCCTCATCTTATAAAGAAGCAGATTCAAAATCAACAACCAATATGTCTGCAAATTAAATATATGGAATCGTATATTAACTGTAAAATTGGAATTGAAGTTTTTTTTTTCAGAAGAAATTCCTGATCATTTAGGAAAAATGTTACACAAATAAAACCATTTAAACAATTTATATTTCAGATTTAAAATTTTAAAAAAGGGGGGTTGGTTGGGGGAAGGATATTTACATGAAAGGGAGGGACAGAGTTCATACTGCATATATGACAGTAAAATTCAGGAGTTTCTAAGGATTTTTTCAGGAGTACAGTACAAAAAATTCAGGAGATAACGTGAAAAAAAATCACTTGTACGGGAGTAGGGGGTAGTATGGACAATTTTTATAAAATTGGCAAAAAAGTATACTAAATATCAATTCTCCCCTCTTTCCCGATTGCAGCGAATTGGAACATGCGCAGTAGACTCTTTCGGGGCTAAGTAAGGTCAGAAGTAAAAATTCCGAATTCCAGCGACTTTCTATCAATAAGGAAAAATAGAAAAGTCATTTTTATGTTTTATCATAATTTTATCTTTTGCTCTTCGATTGTAATTTTTCAGGAGACAAAAAGAAATATCAGGATAAAAAAACACAATTTTCAGGGCCCTTAGAAAAAATAAGCAAAGTTCAGGAGTTTTTCAGGAGGAGTACGAACCCTGGAGGGAGGAATTGAAAGTAATATTTCTGCTCCATAACTGGAATTTGAAGAGAAAAAAAAAATACTATCATATATATACAATACGTGAGAAATATTGTAACTCGAAATGTAATAGGAATACATGAAAAGTTTAAAAAAAAAAGCAAACAAACCTTATGTAAATGCACAGCTGTCCCATAATCCCCAAGCTTCAGAATGCCATCGGATGTAACTAAACAGCTGTGGGCAGCAACATCCCTAAAGGGCAGTTCCGACCATTCATTAAATTGTATAACAAGCTTATTCACTAAATATTTAAACCTTATTTATGCACAGAATTCAATTAATTTTTGCCCTGACTGGCGAAAATAATCAAATATTAATTGGTAATCACTATCACAGCAATCGAGATAAAAGTTATTTATATGACACAGCAACAACATACTGGTAAATAACAAATCTTTACTAAACAAATTTGAAAAGCAGGTACTAATTACTCGAGATTTGTCACTGTGCTTTAAATAGAAAATTAAAGCACTCTGACCAATTACTATGAATATTTGGATTAAATAATAAAATATAATAAAATAAAAAGTAAAAAATAATAAATTTTAAAAATAATAAATTTTTAATAATAATAAATAAAACTATAGTTTGTAACAAATCAAGCTGACAGCAAGAGGAGTATCATTGCATCCACTTCCATATTCCTGAATATGATCCTCATGCATATAATACTGCTTTGGTTAGGATGAAAATATTTTTGTCTTTCATCAATAAAAAAAGAATAACTATTTAAATGACACAAACTTTCCCTAAAACTTTTCTTATACTTCAGTATTTGTGAACAACAAAGCTTAGAGTTATACAAAGAAAAACTTTTGAGAGTTATGTGGTGTAATCATCACATATGAGAGAAAAATATAATTAATATTAATATTTAATGGAACGCCAATATGTACATAAATAAACAATTAATCTAATCCTTTCAAAATTACACATAACATTTTTAAAGTAAAAAAAAAATATTTACATTAAATTATTATAAAGTACAAAATTTTCTTATCGTCTGCAACCTTGTTTTTAAATTGAAATGAGAATATCTGTTCAACCAAAAAATTCGAAAGTTTTGTAGCTCCTTGAACAATTAATTACAGATTGTACAAAACCATTTTTAAAAACTGTCAAAGGCTAATTCTTATCCATACATTAATAATGATTTTTTAAAAATGACACAAAATTGAATTAAACACTGTGAGTGGTAATCTACAGGCAAATAGATAAAATGATTTAGAATATTTATAATATTTTCATTCAACAAAAATGACAATAAATAAATAAATTTTGTATATGTAACTATAGTTTTCAATTAATTAAATATTAATTATTCAATTAATTGTCATGAAATATGTACTTGAACCTTCCTTATGCTTTGCAAGATTTGTGCAAAATTTGAAAATATTCTATTCGTTAGTTTGGACTTCTTTAATGTAAAAACTATTTACAAATTTTCACGTTTATATATATATAAACATTAATTGACATGTTTGAACAGAATTTAGTTTAAAAAACAGAGATAATTTTGTAACTTCACAGAACACTTTCTGGTATTGTCAATGTAAATTATGACAAATGGTAATCATACTTAGAAATTTACATATGCTTACAGTACAAGCATTTATTAAATGAATTTTAAAGAACAATGAAGGGATTAAAATAACTGATAAAAAAGCTTCTTGATTTTGTAAACTATAAATTAAAAAAACACAAATAAGCTATGAGCAAAACAAGGAACAAAAAATGAAACGAGCAATAAAACAAAACATAAAACCTCCATCAACATACATATGAATATAACCGTGTTCATGCATGAACTGAAGAGCCGATGTCAAATTACAAGCCATACGCAGCAATATTCCATTTTTGAGAAGCGTTTCGGGCGATTTACGTTGCTCTATCAGATAAGATTTTAAGTCCTAAAAAATCAGATTTACTTCAAATAAAAATAATCAACAGAAAACAAGTAAATAATATAATAATTAAACAAAACAGAAGAAATTCAAAAATAAACAACTAAGAAGCAACAAAATTACAGCATGCTTGTAAAAATTTTATTTTATAAAAATGTATTTAGACAGTTCTCAATAATGTGAAAATTATTATTTAAAAATAAACATGATTTTAACCCCTTGGCATAGGATATTATTTAACCTGCTAATTAGAAGCCACTATTCCATTTGGACATTTTTTATTATTTAAATCTATTTAAGATGGTGAAAGATATTCGAGACATTTACGCATGTCCAAGTGTTATTGTATTTAAAATTAATTGTTGACTTAATAACGGATTTAAATAGGAAAATTCTGTCATTCGATGCACGCTTCAGAGACATCATTGTATGTTAAGGGGTTAATTAATCATTTTTTTTTCTGTTGCTATTGAGGAAAATTATGCTAAATTAGCACCATTAAAAGATTTAACACCATCCTATTAACATAATAACATATGGACACAATCATGCAATCAGTGATCAACTAACATTTGATGAATTTAGATTTTGCCATTAAAACCAACACCAGGGACTGTACAATTTCCATCTGCTACGCAGCAGCTACTCATATAATGTAAAAATTAATTTTGGAAAATGTAGCAATAAATTTTTTTCCGCCATATTTTGTAAAAGCAGCTTCATTTTACAATGAGCATTTTAGTGCTTCCTACTTGCAAAAAAAAAATTACATCAACACATCTATACTTATAAAAGGCAATGTTTGTGTGCGTGTGATTGTCTGCGATATCCAGACGAACCTATCGCACTTACAGCCATGAAATTTGGCACACACCTAGTCATAATGGTGACTCAATGCACCTCGAAGCCGAAATTTTAAATTTTAATCTAGAATTTTTTTTATTTAATGTTTTGTGTTGTTTGGGTTGATTTTTCGCACTAATTTCTCAATAGAATGGTTTGGAATAATTGTACGACAAAAATAGATAGACCATCGGAAAGAGCACGCGATTTCCGTTCTAATGAAGTTGGTTTTGAATTTCTAACGTAATTTACTGAATTTTGAGATTTTTAAAAAAAATAGTCGGTTTTGCCATCTAAATGATATTGTTTTTAAATTTGTTGCATCTGACTTTCTAAACACTATTATTTTCAATTTTTTTCAGCTTATACCTAGAACGGTTAAAATATCTTTCCCAATTTTTTTTAAATTAATTTTTTTCTGGGCCGTTGAGAGTTATTTTTCTCGATCGAGTTCTTTGCGCGGCACTTCTTCGGAACATTGATGCCAATTTTGATTGGCGAACGAGCAGGATACGTCATGACCTTCACCTGAATGAATTACTTCGATTATTATTTTCGGATTTGATTTATATTTTGCTTGCTGTATAATAATCATTTTCACGTTCCAATTTTGTAATATTGTTTTGGATTAACGTACTCTGTACTGTAGCACGAAAAAAAAAATAAGCAGGAAAATCAAAAAATGTGTATCTTTTGTTTTGATTTCAAAACTTTTTCACGTCATTGTGGGCGGTTTTTTCCTCATTTTGTTAAAGTCCTGATGCCGTGCGCGTACTGCTAGTTACTGAAGTAAAAAGATGAACAATATCACCTTGACATTTGTGAGCTTATTTGTCCCAGCAAAGGTTGTGACGAATTCCAGAAAAGGGAAGATGACTTTCTCATTTAAATGCTGATATAAT
Organism: Araneus ventricosus; assembly: GCA_013235015.1. Classification (NCBI taxonomy): domain Eukaryota; kingdom Metazoa; phylum Arthropoda; class Arachnida; order Araneae; family Araneidae; genus Araneus; species Araneus ventricosus. Next base: position 201,683 of record BGPR01000830.1, on the reverse strand, counting down.
TGTTGATGGATTTTCATTGTTGAATGCACTAATCTTTAAGCATTCCCCATAAATTTGAAGATAAGGGTATTTCAGTACCATATATTTTGGAACATAACTGTATTATATCTTTAAATATTCTACATTGTTTATTTACAGTAAGAGTATTTTGTTTAATTCAATAAAAGATTGGAGTCATTCTTGTATGTAACTGAAAAAAACTCCTCTTTCATCTTTAAAATCTCTCTTTTTTAAAAAAAACAATATAATTTGTTGAATTCAATTACCTTCGTGTAATACTTTTGAATAAATTTAAATACCATTTGTAATATACAGCAATACCATAACCGAAATGCAACTACCAACAGACACAAATTAACTTGTTTTCAAGTAAAGATAAATCTCAGCAAATGTATACAATAATTAATTAACACTTTTTCTCACCATATCACAATGTTCCATGATTAGCAAGAACGGGTGGACCTCCAGACATCGATTCAGTAAGGCCAACAGGTTTGGATGCTTCAAATCTCTGCAAATTAAGAATTCAAGGTCATTAAAAAGCAACCATTACCATTAAAAATTACTTAATCACACCATTTCATAAATATTCCTTTATTAGTACTTTCCTAAATTCAAAACATTTTTAATAACTTTCAATAAAGCAGAACTTGAAAAAAAAACATATCAGAAGATTTGAACTGCTATAATAGAAATAGTTTCAGTACAATGAGATTAACCAAAGTGATGGCCCAGTCACAAAATAAATGCAACTATCTATGACATTTAACTGCAGGTTCTTTTTATGAAGTGCTGTGTTATAATTCTTAAATGCAGCATATTCAATGAATCCCAAAATTAAATTGCTATGGCAATCTTAGCATATATCATGCACACATGAATTGACTCCATTCTATTTCCTCCATTATATATATATAAGAAGTATTTCACAGTACCAGTTCCAAAAGAGAACTATGGCAATTTAATTATAATTGCATTGCTAATTGCCATCTCTGCAAGATTTCATCATTAAGTTTAAAAAATACTAAAGTAAAGAACATTTACTCTCAGAATAATGAAACACACAGACTGAAAAATCTTTCAAAAAATTACATTAATTACAGAAAAAAAGCACTATAATATTTTCTCCTCATTTGACAGAAAAGTACTTTCCATATGTGAAGAAAGTTAAAACAAGATAATACCGAGATAAAACATTTTATCTTTAAGAATTCTTTCAAAAACATGATTAAAATAAATCGGTGATCTTCACAATATTCTTTACTGCCAAAATCAAAATCATTCCAACTTTTTTAGAGTAAGCTGCTATCAGTACTTTATAATTATCAGAGAGGCACCAGTAGAAAAAATTGCAATGAAAATTATGCAAACAATACTTCTTTATTTTATAATTTCTAGGTAAGTGTTCAAGAATTTCTCGGCAGAAGGTCCTCTTTCTGCATAAACAATCGCATTTCTGCAGTCACCTTTACAAGGGTCGATTTAGGTTTTTTTGTGAATTTTTTTTTTTATCATGTAAAAAAACCTTCAATTTTAGCAGTCATATTTCTATATTCTACATGAATTTGTTTTGTGAAGGGGCCATTTTTATGAAATGGAATTTTGTGAAGGAGCCGCAACACGGCCCCAATTTTTTGCCTGGATGGCCCATGCTTTATCTTAAAACTATAGTTGCAATTTCAAAATAAAATGGGTTTTGAATCTGTTTTACAGGATGGCTACAGAAGCTGTGAAAAAAATTTCCCTGACTAAACTTACAACATTTCCCTGATTTACGGCTACTAATTATATTAGTTCCAGGTTTTCTTCTCACTCAGAATCACTGTATGTGTATAGTCTACATTATTAAAAACAGTTTTACCAGTTATTTAATATGAAAAAAATCAAATTTTTTTTATGAAATTTAATTTTAATAAAATGGAATGAACATCCTAAAAAAATCTATTAAAACAGTATATTACATTTCTTATATGTAAAAAATACTGGAAATTTTAACAAAATACTTTGCTTCTAAAACCGCATAAGAATTCTAAGAAACAATAAAACTACTCTTTGCAACACAAGTTAAATTATGTTAACAGTAAAGGTTATTATGATCATTGCTCAAAACTTTAAAACAGTTCAATAACCAAGTAGTGCTCTTTGCATGGGTACAAAACTAACATATTTCAGCATAAAAATAGTATAATTATACGTACCTAATATATATTTTAGCAAAGATTTAAACCAGAGAAATTGCCAAAAAATTACTTCAAATATTTATTCTTCAACAAATCATAAGAAATTAACTGCTCTAATAAAAAAATTTATGCTTTTATAAATGAATATTTTTTTTAAATTCCATTTATTATTACAAATAATGCTAGACATACTAATTTATAGATGATAACTCAAGTAACAAATAACCATAAATTTTCCCTGGTTTTTGGATGTTCTTACAAATTTCCCTGACTTTTCCAGATCGATAAAATTCCCTAACTTTTCCCTGATTTCCCGGTTCTGTCGCCACCCTGTTTTACTTATTTGTACAAAATAATATGATAAAGAATGTACAGATTAAGATCGTGAAGAGTTGCACAGTGAGACCCCAATGTTCACCCCAAAGACCCCATCTGGGATCAAGGGCCACAACTTCAAATGTCCTGTTCAAAAGTAATAAACTAAACAGAAGTAATTTGGGACAGAGGAAAAAACACGTAAATTACCGAAATGGACGGGTTTCTTGTAAATACTGCATCAGTTCTGTAGAAGTGGCGTCCACTCGAAGTATTTTAACGACTACTTTCGTTGTTTCTTCAGACTCCTTTATGTTGCAGGCTTCTCCTTCGACAGCCTGCCCGTACCATGTCGTGCCCACTTCTCTAAAATATTTCAAGTGGTTTCGGGGAAAATTTATCTGATACTCATCTAAAAGAGAAAAAAATTATCAGAGGCTATGGAATTAATTTGCTTCCAACTGACTTAATGATTTAAATTTCGAACAAGAAACTGTTTTTGAAAAATAACTTTAAAATACCTGTTCAAAATGTTTAGTAATTATTAGAAATGAAAGAAACCAGATTGCTGAACAGCTTTAAACATTAAGCTAGGTATTAACATGATCCTTTCAATGAGAAATAAAACTATCAAATATTCTTCGAAAATTAAAAATTTTCCAACACAAATTGAGTTAAAAATTTCTGATGAATATGCTTCATCACTATCAATATTTAAAGGCAGACATTTCTTATCTTCTCCTAAAACACAATGCATAAATCTGTATAAATAAAATATCAAATAAATCAATTATGACATCTATGTCTAACAGTTAATTTATAAAAAGAAAAAGTTACTACAGAAATGTACATTCAACACATTTATTTGCTTTTTCAGCTACAAGTTTTTGATGGCTTCACTGATAAAAATGTATTTCTAAAAATTCAATCGGCAATTTCACATTTTTTTTTTTTTGATAATTTTATATCATATTTTGTCCATAGAATTTTTTGCATTTTGAAGTGTAAAAATATGTCTTGCAATAATCAACACATCAAATTGATACTGAATATCTATACACTCACACTAAGCAAAATAGACAAAACAAAGTTCAAACAATGAATTAATAATTTAAAGTAATCATAAACATATCAGGCATGTGAAAGAAAGTTAAGAACAAATATAAAAGAAAATTTAAATTGCAGTGAATATTTTAAGATTAACATTTGAACTCCCTTTATGGACTTGTATCCACCATTCATATGGGATGGCTTTAATATATTCGGAATGTTATTAAACTATATAGTTGTAATGAGTTAAAGATTGATTTCAAGGTGTAAAATCAATTTTTCTTTCAAAAAATAAAAACTATAGCTTCTGAAGTAATGATCCACACATTTGCACTTGCCAATAGATACTTATGCATCTAATTACAAAAAGTCACAGTAGCAGAAAATGTTAGTTTTGTCTGTGACAGCAATTTAGTGGCATGAAAATCATCTGCAAACAAAGCATTAGCCATCTTCTTATAAGACAATGTAAGCATTAAAATTAATAGGATTCATAATGATTAATATTTTTAAAACATAAGTTTTTGTTTATAAAAATTATTTATTTAGTTTTATTTTATTGTATACAAATGTCTCCACAGACGAACAAAAGAAAATAATTTTCAAGAGGGAAAAAACCCTGCGACGCACGTCTCAAATTTTCTGCTGCTAGGCAAATGGTTAATAGATGAACATAAATATACTTAAAATCATAATTTTCATTTACCAAGTTAGATGAATAACTGGATGTTATCTAGACTTTTTTACAGCATTCAAAGGTTAGTTGACGGTAAAAAATGTGATGACTAGACCATTAATTACTAATATAATAGCCCAGATCCTCCGGTAACGCTCTGACGTCACCAACAATAAAACTCGCACCATAGCACTGCAAAACGTTGAACAGCATTATTTTATTGTTACCTAAATTTCAGTAATTTTCTTTCTAATTTCAAATTTAATAGCTCTAAAATAGTGAAATAAAATTTTCTATCGATTGATATAAAATTTATCTCGCTATGATCAAAAGTTCCCGAGAAATTTTAAATTATATTAAACCTATATTTCAAATTAATTTCCATTTTTTAATAGAAAGTAGTAAATTACGTCAGTGGTATATCATGCGTGTGATATAATTTGCACGCCAAATTGTATCTGAATGCAATCGTGCCGATGCTGTTTTCTTGCCAAGAATTACATTAGCCACCAGTGACGTGAATCTACCATTCGTTCTCAACCCCTGCCAGTTCCTGTTAATTCCAGCTTACACGATGACTATCAACAAATCGCAGGGGCAAACTTTCGATCATGTTGGCATTTACCTCGATGAGCCTGTCTTTTCACATGGACAGCTCTATGTTGCACTTTCAAGGTCTAGGATTCCCAATCACGTTAAAATTTACACAAAGGAAAATTATTAAACAACGAAAAATACTTCGTGTAATGTTGTTTACCCAGAGGTTTTTTAAATAAAGAAATACTTAAATAATATGTAAATAAAAAAAATATTTCCTGTCATAAAACATATGTTTATTTTATTTGTTTTCAATCAATGTTAAACATTTCTCTCACATATATATCTATTTAACATGTCAAATTTGAAGGGAAATCTCTCGAATGAAGAGGCAATTTGCATCAGTCAAACCACAATGGGTGATTTTCTAGTATGGTATTAATTTCTTAATTCCATTATGGAAATGAATAATAGTTTGGCCAAGCAAGCTATTATAATGACCGAGTTTCCATCTCCGAGTTAAGATTAAGCTAAATGAGTTGGAAGTAATGTATTGGACATAAACATAATTAAATGTTACAAACAATAAAATCAGTAAATCTAGACTATAAAGGTTCAATACAGTACAAAAATACGCATTTCAAAATTACATGTGTAACTGTTATTTTAAAAATGCTTGCGCAATTATTATTATTTATACATCACGATACCGACCACAACTTTATGAAGAGTTCTTCCTTCACACTTTAATTGTGTCCAAAAGAAATTGTAAACCCTTTATTTAAAATATGGAGTAGTATTTAGCAAACTAAAACAGGTAAACAACAAAATATAATAAACACAAACTGATGCGATTTGGCAAAAGTGTTTCTTTTTGATTAAAGACTATTATGGATATAACTGTCACTTTATTCATGACCGAGAACAAATGGGAAATTAAATTTAACAAGAAAAAAAGTGATAATTTTGCAAAAATGAAAAAAGAAAAAAGTTATTTTTTCTCCATCCTCCATCACTTATAAAAACACTATAATTCATTTCTTTATCACCTATGCCAACCCACTCACCCATAGAGAACGGATGTAATGAATATTTGGCCCTTTTGCCGAATACTAAGCAGATATTCAGCAAAAAAATATTCAGTGTAATTATGCTTTTAACTACACATACAACAAAGAATATTGAAGAATTATATTTTGGTACACTTATTATCAAATAATCTCCTAACATATACCCAATTTTAAGTTTCATATTGCATTGGTGTATGGTGTATTGGTGGTCAAGTTGCATATCTATACTTATAAAAGGCAATGTTTGCATGTGTGTGTGTTTGTCTGCGATATCCAGACGAATCAATCACACTTACAACCTAGAAATTTGGCACACAGGTAGTCGTAATGGTGATTGAATGCACCTCGAAGCCGAAATTTTAAAATTTAATCTAGAAAATTTTTTTATTTAATGTTTTGTGTTGTTTTGGTTCATTTTTCGCACTAATTTCTCAATAGAATGGTTTTGAATAATTGTACGACAAAAATGGATACACCATCAGAAAGAGGACACGATTTCTGTTCTAATGAAGTTAGTTTTGAATTTCTAACGTAATTTACTGAATTTTGAGATTTTTTAAAAAAATAGTCGGTTTTGGCATCGGAATGTTATTTTTGTTTTTAAATTTGTTGCATCCGACTTTCTAATAACACTATCATTTTCAATTTTTTCCAGCTTATAACTAGAACAGTTCTGTCGGATTTAAAACAAGAACGGTTACAATATCTTTTCAAGCTTTTTTTAAATTAATTTTTTTCTGGACAGTTGAGAGTTATTATTCTCAATCGAGTTCCTCGCACAGCACTTCTTCGGAACGTTGCTGACAATTTTGATTGGCGGACGCGCAGGATACGTCATGACCTTCACCTGAACGAATTACTTCGATTATTATTTTCGGATTCAATTTTAATAATCTTGCTGTATAACAATCATTTTCAGGTTCCAATTTTGTAATATTGTTTTGGATTAACGTACTCTGTACTGTAGGGCGAAAAAAAATAAGCATGAAAATGAAATAATGTGTATCTTTTGTTTTGATTTTGTTTTCAAAACTTTTTCATGTCATAGTGGGCATTTTTTTTTTTTTTTTCATTCATTTTGCTAAAGTGCTGATTCCACGGGCAACGCCGTGCGCGTACTGCTAGTAATTTATAAGCTAATAATTTATAATATAAATGCAAAGCCTGAAATTATGAGAAGAACAATTTTTTTGTATTTTTAGGAGAAAGACTATTCCTATTTGGTTTCCTACACAAACGACTAGGAATGTAACAAATATTCAGTAGGCTTTCCGAGTATTCTGTCTGGCCAAATGCTAAACAGATATTAGGCAGAATAAATTAAGGATAATTTTTTTTTAAATGTTGTTTTAAATATATTTAATAAAGAATATTGCAGAATTACATTCTGGTACATTTATTACAAAAATATATCTAACTTTTATCCAATTTTAAATTGAATAGTACATAAGTGTATTTAATAATGTTGCATATCATTTAGAGAAGTCTGTTCCATATGGTTAAGAAAATAAATGGTCAATATATAAATGCTTGCAGGTGTTGAAAGATATTTTCTTGCTAAATTTGCTAACCTTGGAAATTTATTTTTGTATTTTTTTTTTTTGCACCAATTAAGTCAACACTTCATCCTATTTATTAGAAGTTCTTTATCAAAATAGGAATTTAGTTCTAGTAGTTTTAATTTATCCATTAGATTTTCTTCTGTGTTTTGTCATAGTCATGTTCTGCAATGATGACTTTTATCTCTTTGAAGCAATTCCAAAATGATGAGGGCTTTTATTATTGGAATTAAGGTATTCAAAATATTTTCAATAGACATAAAGGTGTTAACATTTTTTAAATACACATATAATAAAAAATAATTTTATTTAACCTTAATTTTTTTCATCTAAAATCTATGAAATATTTACAATTAAAAGTGAAATGTTTCTAAAAATTTAGTATTCAGCCTGAAATTTGGCCGAATATTTAGTAATCGACCAAATCGTTAGTATGGAGTAATTAACGGTCAGCAAAGAAGAGTACAAAAGAGGAAAAAATGAGTTACATCGCATAAAGATACATAAAATGCAAAATATATGCATGAGAAAAATACTGTCATCAGAAATAATTAAATATGCAGTTCATTAGACAGACACAGATACATAAAATGAGAAATGCAATGTTAAACCAAATACAGACCAATTTTAATTATGGTTCGAGGGGGAACAACAAGAATGAAAAAAAAAAAAAAAAAAACTCAAAGTGTAGCTAAACAAATATACAAAAGTTATTTAACTTAAAATGTAAAGTCAATATATATAGTTTGTAGAGCACGAGTCAATACACTTATCAGAAAAAAATGGAAAGTGTCCCCTATAAAAATTTTGTCCCCTTAATCGTAAAAAAAAAAAAATCTGCAGTTAATGAATTGCAATTAAAAAACACTATAATTGATTAAATTATGCTTAAATATTCAAATCACTCACCAAACCAATCCTGGAGTGAAATCTTTTCACAAGATCCAGTAAAACGAGCAGGCCGGATGTTTTCATTCGTGGATCCGAGCATGCGACTGCGAATTTCTGGAAGTGGTTCGAAAACAACTTCATCGGGACTGATACCGGTGGGAAGACTGAACTGGTTACTTGATGGGGGTGGGAAGATGGTGAATTCGGTAAGATTTTGAACAGGTGGGACGGATGTTCCTCGATTACATTCCGATAGTTGGTAATGCCTTTGAGTCAGCTGGAAATTGAAAATAGCAAGTTTCATTAACAACGATGAAAATGCCACTTTCATGTTATGTTAAAATATTAATAGTACAAAAGATATTTAACTGGATTGTTTACAAAATATATTTCATGATATTAACTCTTTTTTTATCATTTAGTATACATAATTTAACCATTTTCAAAGAAGTTTAAATTGAACATACCATGAACTATTAACTGTTACATGCAAGAGTAGAACATGATGATTGCATATAAATCTTCAAATGAGCATTTACCAATAGTGAAGTTTCACAACTTGATGATGAAAGGATATCAACTACTCTTAAGTTTAATATACTGCCTTTGCTTTTTTTACTTCATTAATAGAAATTTTAATGTCTGGAGTGTTTTGATGTAAACAATCCCCTCCCTTTCCCCATACACAAGAATTCCTTATACATGAAGAAAGAGGCTTATTTCCAAAGTAGTAGTTTTTCCAAGTTCCACAATGTGTTTCATTACTGATTTTCACCAAAAATTTTTTTAAATCCAAAATCCATCAGAAAATCAGAAGTCTGACACAAGTGAAGATTACACATAACAAATTTCATCAAAAAAAATTTTTTAAATCAGCAAGTTTATCAAACACAGAGGTGGTTAACAAATTCTATGTGGCAAATTAATGAAATTATTCCTAGATATGGGTATGAAAGTTCAAAAATAAACATACAGATGATCTTGAATATTTTAATTCATAAACTCCAGAACTTATGCCATTATGGCAGTGGACACAGAAGTTTTTAAAAAGTCTAGAATAATAACAAATATTTAAACGTCAGTATTTATTACACAATAAGAGTGATTCTTTACTTCATTTACAGGAGTTTGACTAATTAAATTCTAAAAAATATAGGAGAGGCAGTTAAAACTTTCTATAAATTTTTGAAAAATTTTATATCAATAAATAATGAAAATTCCATTCTTAAATTTACAGACCTAGAGAGCTTGTTTTACAGAAATTATACAAAACAGAAGATCAGATTATGGTAAAAATTTCACCTTCAAGAATAGAAGCATTAATGAAAGAATAGAATATTTTTCATGCTGAATAAAATCTCTCTTATTAATTACACATATAGGAAGAATTACTTTTAAAGATGCCCAAAGTTATACAGCTAGAAAAACTGAATTTGGACACATTTTTTTTATTAATATTAAAAATATAATGATCTTGCAACTTCCTGTAGTGATAAAATACATTACAATGAAGGAAAAACACAGACTAAAATAATATAAAATCATTATTCACTATACAAAACAAATTTCATTCTGTGTAAATCATGATTATCTAATCACAGTTCTGAAATCATACCCTTTTCCACTTATTCCGACACCACATACATCCTAGAAAAGCCACTATGATTGTTGTGACTCCTACAGCACTAGCAGCAATAAGTATCACAGATGGATCGACTGCACCTGAAATAAAAATTAAACATCACTGAAAATCTAAGTCCTTACACAAGATTTTATTGATTTTCAATTAGATTTGTAGTAAAGTACATGCAATTATTTATTTCTTAATTTAAAAAATATGAGCGAGAAATTACGATTTGTAATTCAACATGCGATCAATTTCATTCCCATCATGAATACTTCTGAAAAAGCGCACATAAAAATATTTCTTTACATATTCTAAAAATAGTTAGCATTATATACACAGCAAATGATGATATGTAAAGCGACAGAAATAAAAAAAAAATCTAAAATTACAGATTAAAGAAAATTTTAAAACACGGTTTCTTCTGCCAGTAATTAAATGATTGTGTAAACCGTAAACAGTATAATTTATTCCATTTAAGTGACATTTGACGAAATTTATAATGAGCAAAATGTTATCAAAATTCACGAAGTAAAAAATATTAAGTCATATATACTGTATTTCACAGTACCGGGTGAATAAACAGAATGCCTTACCTTCGTGGGCAGTCATATTTTTTTTTATTTATTGCGTTTAACTTGCAATTCAAGTAGAGACGAGTTTTAAAGAGCTTAGGACATATTTATAAAGTTTCACCATGTTTAATTTAAAAGGAGATCGAAGTTTAAAAGTACTATGAGTATAAATAATACGGCACAGTTTTAAAATCTTTACGAAAAACTAAGTCATCGAAAACAAATGGGCGTACAATTTGTAAAATAATAAATATGTCACAACATTTCCGATATTGCCAAAAACTTGGAAGTAAATTCGCTTCAGATGGAAATTTTTTTCACTACATCACGTGATGCAGATAGTTGTTTATTCAACAAATTCCTTCGAATTTCTGAAATGTAAGTTTTCTTGCCAAAAAAAATTTTTTTTTGGTTGGAAAATTTTTAGATAAAGTGCAACCTTACAAAAAGAATATAGTAATAATCTTCTACACATAAGTCTAAATTTCCATTTGCCGCAGAGTATCTTTAAAGCTTCCTTTAGAAATCAATTCGGAATGTGACTTTTTGAAAAAGCTAAATACGATAAGAGGGGGATAAATAATATTATTCTCCGGCGTCACAAACCCTCGCCACGCCACTGTCTAAACATTCGTCATATCTTCTTCATTTTATTCCTTGCTCCGGTGGTGTAGTCGCAAAATAAGCAGTGCGGGAACGCTCCAACCTGGGTTCAATTACCAGCCAGCGCCTGCTCATAAATAAAATAGTAAAACTCCTAGACGTCGGGGTCTATTCTGGTACCCCCCGGTGGGGGGGGGGGGGGGGGTTTTTAAGGGGGCCCACCCCCCCCCAACGGGGGGTACTAGAATAGACCCCTTCATCACCGCCAATGAAGACCTACTAAAATCCGAACATACAGAGTAACCCATATAGCAATTTTAGTTTGCAGCAATCTTGCAGCAAATTTGACACGGCAAGACCGCAAATTCACAACAAGATTGCAGCAAGATTCATCACGCGTCAAACTTGCCACAAATTTGTCGCGTCAAACTCATTGCAAACTAAAGTAAAAACAGAGTACGCAGACAAACTTCGGATTCGAACCCCCGACAACCCACTTCATAGCCAGTCGTCATAGAGGTCTATTCTGGTACTCCCGGTTGGGTTGGGTTCCGTTGTTAACGTGCGAAACCCAACCCAACCCAACCGGGGGTACCAGAATAGACCCCTTAGTCACTGAGACAGCGAGACTCGAAAAGGAAAAGATAGGTTGCGCTAATAGATCGTGCATACACACGTTTTATTTGCAACTGCTTTCTTGATTTCATTAATTTTTAAAATTTTGAGTTGAGAATATGATTTTAAGTCAAGAGAGAGCAATTTTCGCTAATAACAACTTTTTGCTAATAGAATAAATTATAAAATTAGGGTTCAAAAATAATTACTTTTAAAAATATGGGACAAAAATGTAAGTTATTATTTTTCAACAAAAATTGACTGTTTTTCAGGTTTAATTTTGTTTGTGAACGCTAAAATTTAAACATTAAGAAAAAGGCGATATAGTTTTCTTTAAAGTGCGAGTTCTATATTTAGTAAAAAGATGGAAAATGTTTCAAAACTTTTTTTTATAAAAAAGTTATTTTTTTCACAAATTATCATTGATTTATTGAACTAATAAAAAGAAGGACGGTCTAGGAGATGCTATTAAAAATCGGATATTTTTTAAAACAGAGACAAAGATTATCTCTAAGTGTGCTATCATCTTTGCAGCAAACTTGTTCTGCAATCGTGGTGTGAAATTCATCATGACATTTTCATAGCAAACTTGTTTTGCAAGTGGCTTGGTCGATTATGCTTTGTTACTTTGCAGGAAGTTCGCTGCACAGTTACCACATCAAAGTTACATATTAGCTTGTCATGACAAGCTAATATCAAGAAAAATCAAATTTGCTGCAAGTGTACATGCTATCTGGGTAAAAATCGGATATTTTTTAAAACAGAGACAAAGATCAAAACCAGATATATACAACTGTATCCAGGTCGTGCTGTGTAAGTGTGCTGTATAAGCCTTGCAGCAAACTTATTTTGAAATTGTGGTGTGAAGTTTGTCATAACAACTTCACAACAAACTTGTTTTGCAAGTGGTTTGATCGATTGTGCTTTGTTACTTTGCAGGAAGTTTACTGCAAAGATGCCGCATCAAGTTTGTCATGGGAAGCTAATATCAAGAAAAGCCACACTTTCTGCAACTGTGCATGGTATCTGGGACTATACCACTAGCTAGCTTTACTCACTCCACTCCAGCATCCATGTCTTCAATATCGCCCGTCGCATCCATTCTCCTAGTCTTCATCCTGCCAGGGACTGGTTCGTCATCACTTTGTCACTAAGCTCAGCCAAATGAACAGTGCCCCAGCATAGCGAGTGCATCAGAGACACTGTAGAAGATCAAGTGTAACTCACTCCTTTTCCTTCTTTCCACATTTTAGCATTTAATCAAGTACCTCATCTTCGTCTTGTGTATTTCAGTGCTCATTGTTATTCTCATTTTAGCTTTACAGGCAGTATTTTGTTGTATGTGGATTAGTAATTTGTGCTCTCTCCTAGCATCCAACCCGGAATTCTCCTGTAGCATCGTCGAGGGCCTGTTTCCCTCTATAAAATTCTTGTTCTTCCTTAATCCTTATCCTTAATCCTTAATAATATAATAAATGCGAAAGTGTGTCTGTCTGTCTGTCTATCTGTCTGTCTGTTTGTTAAGCTTTCACGACCAAACCACAAAACCGATTTGGATGAAAATTGGCAGAGTTGTAGCTTGAAACCCAAGAACGGACATAGGCTAGGTGAAATCACGTTAAATTAATTATTTTTGACTACAGATTAAAAATAGTTAACAAAGAAAGCCCATTGACTCCGCGATTCGCGATGAAGATTTTTATTTTTCAATCCACTGTCACGCGATCCTTCAGGAATGCGAAAACATGTGGAATAAATTATTTTTAAAATCAACTATCACGTAATCCTTTTTTACGCTGTAACTTCGGAACAAATTGTCCGATACAAATTATATTTATACCATCTTAAAGATAAAAATTTTACCTTTTCAATGATATTAATTTTATTTCTGTGACATTTTTCCTTCAAATTTATTCATTTTTTAAAGTTTAATAATTTTTTGCGTGCAGACGATTTTGAAATAAAGCAAATTTATACCTAATTCGCTGCTAGGAAACAGTTAGACTTTCAACCAATTTATCTTTTTTTCTGAAAATTTTGCTTACGTTTATAAATATCTATAAAACAATGCAGTATTTACATGTATCTGTCTGTCTGTCGGTCGATTGGTCGGTCACAAGAACTCCTCCTAAACGGTGAACGTTAGCGACATGGAATTTACACACAAGGTGCTATTTTCAACTTTCAGAGTTAATTAGTTCTTAAGATATTTAATTAAATAACGAACATTAGCCGCTTTCAAGCCTATTGCTTAGACGTTTTTTGCCAATAACTTCTGAAATCTTTATTAGACAACAATTATTTTTATGCCATTTTAAAGACCAGAAAATGATCTTTTTAATGCTATTAATTACATTGCGATGAAATGCTTTCTCCGATTGCTATAAAGGTTTAAAAATATTTTTTAAAGTAATTTCTAACAATACTTTTTATTCTTATAGAAATAAATTCAAGCCAAATTACTGTTTAGTGCGCGGGCTTTTGCCAGTGTTAAAATCAATTTAAGAAAATATTGCTTTCTTTGACCATAAACAACAAAGGAGACTTTACACTTCCGGTTTCCTGTTGTGATAGCATTTACAGCTTTTAATACGGTTACACAATGATCAAATGACGTTAGTGAATTATTCTCTCGATGTTTTGTTTAATTTTCACAGTGAGATATTACAGAATATCCTTCTGTAGATACGGTAATGGGCATTAACAAGGAGCATCATATTCTGTAGAGCTCTTCAAGATCTTAGAATTGTCAGGGGCACCTTCCGACAAGCCTAGAATGATAGTCGGTGTGCCAGTACTACTAATACGTAACCTCGATATACCGAGACTGCGCGATGGCACACGGTTAAAAATTACACACCTAGGTACAAACGTCGTGAAAGCTACTGTTATGACTGATATAGGGAGAAGAGAGAGTGTTTTAATTCCACGCCTTCCGATAACACCAAAGGATTTATCATCTCAGTTCAAAAGGTAACAAATCCCTGTAAAAATCTCATTTGCCAGGCTCAGGGCCAGACACTGAAAGTGGCAGGCGTACATTTGGAAAAACCATATTTTTCCCATGGGCAACTATATGTGGCCTGTTCATGTGTGTACAGCCCACACAACCTCTACATCCGTGCAAATAACTTGGTATACAAAAGTATATCATCATAGATAAACAATTTACATAACTATATCAGCATACATGTATAGTACACTCCTGTCAGCCGCCCAATTAAGTATTATCAACCGTCAGAACTTTTCCTTTCCCCTTTCAAAATGCAACAAAACATTTACATTCGTGAATTAAAAAAAAGAATAATTCAAATTCTTCGCGCACGAAGTCGCGGGTAACAGCTAGTAATATAATAAATGCGAAAGTGTGTCTGTCTGTTTGTTAAGCTTTCACGACCAAACTACCAAACCGATTTGGATGAAAACTGGCAGAGTTGTAGCTTCAAACCCAAGAACGGACATAGGCTAGGTGAAATCACGTTAAATTAATTATTTTTGACTACAGATTAAAATTAGTTAACAAAGAAAGCCCATTGACTCCGCGATTCGCGTGAAGTTTATTTTATTTTTCAATCAACTGTCACGTGATCCTTCAGGAATGCGAAAACATGTGAAATAAATTATTTTTAAAATCAACGATCACGTAATCCTTTCTTCCGCCTTAACTTCGGAACAAATAGTCCGATACAAATTATTTTTATACCATCTTAAAGATACAAATTTCACCTTTTCAATGATACCAATTTTATTTCTGTGACAATTTTCATTCAATTTTTATTAATTTTTTAAATTTTACGTGCAGACGATTTTGAAATAACGCAAATTTATATCTACTCAGTTGCTAGGAAATGGTTAGACTTTGATCTAATTTACCATTATTTCTGAAAAGTTTGCTTATATTTAGAAGTATCCATAAAATAAGGCAGAATTTACATGTATCTGTCTGTCTGTCGGTCGATCGGTAGGTCAAAAGAACTCCTCCTAAACGGTGAACGGTAGCGACGTGAAATTTACACACGGCTTTCTATAGCATATTTTTAGGTCAAAGGTGTTATTTTCAACTTTCAGAGTTAATTAGTTCTTAAGATATTTAATTAAATAACGAACATTAGCCGCTTTTAAGCCTAATGCGTAGACGTTTTTTGCCAATAACTTCTGAAATCTTTATTAGACAACAATTAGTTTTATGCCATTTTAAAGACCAGAAAATGATCTTTTTAATGCTTTTAATTCCATTCCGATGAAATGTTTTCTCTGATTGCTATAAAGGTTTAAAAATATTTTTTTAACGTAATTTCTAACAATACTTTTTATTCTTATAGAAATAAATTCAAGCCAAATTATTGTTTTGCGAGCGGGCTTTTGCCAGTGTTAAAGTTAATATAAGAAAATATTGCTTTCTTTGACCATAAACAACAAAGGAGACTTTACACTTCTGGTTTCCTGTTGTGGTAGCATTTACGGCTTTTAATACGGTTACACAGTGATCAAATGACGTTAGTGAATTATTCTCTCGATTTTTTGTTTAATTTTCACAGTGAGATATTACAGAATCCTTCTGTAGATACGGTAATGGGTATTAACAAGGAGCATCATATTCTGTAGAGTTCTTCAAGATCTTAGAATTGTCAGGGGCACCTTCCGACAAGCCTAGAATGATAGTCGGTGTGCCAGTACTGCTAATACGTAACCTCGATATGCCGAGACTGCGCAATGGCACACGGTTAAAAATTACACACCTAGATACAAACGTCGTGAAAGCTATTGTTATGACTGATATAGGGAGAAGAGAGAGTGTTTTAATTCCACGCCTTCCGATAACATCGAAGGATTTATCATCTCAGTTTAAAAGGTAACAAATCCCTGTAAAAATATCATTTGCGAGACTCAGGGCCAGACACTGAAAGTGGCAGGCGTACATTTGGAAAAACCATATTTTTCCCATGGGCAACTATATGTGGCCTGTTCACATGTGTACAGCCCGCACAACTTCTACATCCGTGGAAATAACGTGGTATACAAAAGTATATCATCATAGATAAACAATTTACATAACTATATCAGCATACATGTACAGTACACTCCTGTCAGCCGTAAAATTAAGTATTTTCAACCGTCAGAACTTTTCCTTTCCCCTTTCAAAATGCAACAAAACACTTACATTCGTGAATTAAAAAAAAGAATAATTCAAATTCTTCGCGCACGAAATCGCGGGTAACAGCAAGTTTTTCAATAAATCCCTCTGAGTTGGGATGCTGGCTATGGTTCCGATATTGGGGACCCACGGTACAGTACAATACTACCCAGATAGCAATTTTAGTTTGCAGCAAGCTTGCCACAAATTTGTCATGACAAGAGTGCAAGTTTGCCACAAATTTGTCATGACAAGAGTTCAAGCTTGCAGCAAGTTAACGAAAGCTTCGAAGTCACCATGAAACAAACTTGCAGCAAGCTTGCCGTGCAAACTTATTGCAAATTATAGCAAAAACAGAGTACGAAACACAACCCGGGATAGAACTCGCGACCTCCCGGTTCCGAAGCGGAGACGCTAACCATTGAGCCAGCTGAACTCTGAGAGGAGAAGATAGATTTCGCTACCACATCGTTCGATTCGATTCGTATACGATTTATTTTTAACTATTTTCTGGATTTCATTAATTTTTTTAGTTGAGAATATGATTTGAAGTCAAAGAGAAAGCGATTTTCGCTAACAACTACGTTTTGCTAGTAGAATAAATTATGAAATTAGAGTTCAAAAGTAATTACTTTAAAATGGGACAAAATGTCTAGTTATTATTGTTCAACAAACACTGACTGTTTTTTAGATTTAATTTTGTTTATAAACGTTAAAATTTCAACATTAAGAAAAAGGCGATATAGTTTTTTTTAAAGTGAGAGTGATATATTTAGTAAAAAGATGGAAAATGTTTCAAAATATTTTTTCATAAAAAAGTTATTTTTTTCACAAATTATCATTGATTTATTGAATTAATAAAAAAGAATTACGGTCTAGGAGATGCTATTAAAAATCGGATGTTTTTTAAAACAGAGACAAAGATAATTATCTCTTTATTGTGCTATCTTTGCAGGAAGCTTGTTTTGCAAAATTGCAGCAAGTTTGATTTGCAAAGGAGGTGGCGCTATTTGTCACATCGAACTTGCTACAAGTTCGATTCAAGTTTCACGCGTCAAATTTTGCCATGACAAGTCAAAATAAAACTTGCTGCAAACTTACGTGCTATCTGGGTAAGCAAGTACAATACAGACAAGCAATAATGGAATACAAAATTGCGGGCTGACCACCCATTCCCTTCCCCCCTTTTTGGCATTTTCTCTTTCTTTTCCCTTCATCTGGCATAGCTAGAAGCCTCAAGTTCCTTCTTTCAAATTCATCCACAAGTTAATTCAAGATAGTCCCACTCTGCAGCTAATTCCTTCTAGGTTTTTTTTTTCATTTTTTGTAATATCCTTCACGTTTTTAATTATTCCGTTTTCCACATAATTGTAAAACTTTTTTAATTTCCCGCGTCTCTTTTCTTCACTCTTCAGTTTTAGGGAGACAGCCTGTTCAGTTGGCTCAGCCCTGGCTGGGCCGCGAGTCTGCAGTGTTTGCTGCTAGTTGTTTCTTTTCCAGTCCCACCCAATAAACAGGTAGAACCTTTCTTTTGCGGTTAGGCGCAGGGGTTTGCGGCTGGTGTTTTCTCTCCAACCTGGGTGACAAAATCCCGCTGTTTTAGGAGCGTTCGCACAATTTTTTCTTATCTGTCTTGGGAAAAAAGCCGGGAAGAAAAAGCTGCCCCTGATACCTTTTGCTCTAACAGTCGGAATCAGACAATTCCTCATTCAACTTTTCCGTACTCTCTTCTTCTGAGTGCGAAGAGTTGGAAAATGATTCGTCTTCCTCGCAAAAAAAGCTTTGTCGTAATTATTTTAGCTTGCTGAATAAAAAATTTTATTTGGTAAACGTGAAAGATCAACAGTAACTGAAGCATCATCATACTTTCTCCCAAAAATTTAGATATTGCATTATTCCAACTAAACTAATGTTGCGTCTCTCATTAATTCGTTGAACCAAAGGACATTTCATATTCTTAGCAGATTTTGAGTTTTGTTGGTTCAATTTTCCAATAAATGAAAGCAAATACTCTTTTTCGTTCTGGCAAAAGTAATGTTCTTTTAAAACGTGTACTAATTAAACTTTATCATAGACTAGCTTATATACTCGGTCTAAGTACTTATAAAACGTTAAACTCTCTCTTAATTAAACAGTTTTTCACTGTAACGTCGTTCGTTCATTTTCCTTTACCTTCTCCTGTTCTTCTGACCCCTCGGTCAGCAGCTAATAAACTAACCTTTTCTTTTTGTCTCTGTACTTTGAACCATTTCACACGAGTCTGACATCCCTTGGAATTTCATCTTCATATCCCCATCATTGCTACTGAGACAACAGAAATATTTCATATCATGCTTTTTATCTTATCATGCTTTTTATGCCCCCATTCTCTTTTTTTGGTGTTTCTGTGGCTGCCCGGAAGCATCATTCCTTCTTTTTCTCCCTAGGCCTTCTCCTTTCAGTAGGAACGGGACTCGGTTAACCTTTCATGAATTTAAATACTGTAGGGTCTTAGTCCAGTGATACTGAGTTATGAAAGATTTCACCAGACACAGCAATATCAGGATATTAATTTTTAATTAAAGCTTCTTGATTACTGGATTATTTACAAGAATATACAAATTGATGTCAAAAATAAATTCTGCCTAACTCAGGACGAGATAGCGCAAAACAAAGTCAGAGTTCAATCTGAATTCAATCGCAGATTTGCTGTGAATCTACTCGTACGTAAATTGAAAAGTTCAATAAAGTTCTACTTAAGGCGAGTACAATGTCCGATGAGCGGAAAAGTGATTTGAGAGATTAGACCGCTCCAAATATTTGCCGATAACTACCAAAGAGTTATATCGGTTACCGAAGACGGTAATAGGCAGTGAAGTATTGCACGTTCACTTACGAGATAAATTCCGAAGAATTCCTCAGTTGCTTTCCAGCTCTCTAAGAGCTTATTCAGCCAAGGGTTGGTAACGGTTTACGGGACAAGGCCCGAATCAAGAACAGCGTCTCAGGCTGAGAGCTGCCTTCAAAAATTCTCGATCACGAGAATTCAATCTCGAATCTCGTCTCTCGACTCGAATATCTTCGAATCCGAAAACGATCCCTCTTCCGCCCCGAATTCCAGCTTATGTACACCTTTGACCCTGCTCTCCGAGGCGTGGCCGAAATGTTAAGTTTGGATGATTTGTCGGGGAA
The DNA here is from genome assembly GCA_013235015.1 of Araneus ventricosus. Classification (NCBI taxonomy): domain Eukaryota; kingdom Metazoa; phylum Arthropoda; class Arachnida; order Araneae; family Araneidae; genus Araneus; species Araneus ventricosus. Next base: position 181,683 of record BGPR01000830.1, on the reverse strand, counting down.
TGAAACTGTTTCACCAACCACAAATCTCTTGTTCTCTTTCCAGCTCCATCATTGGCAAAGCCACAACGTAATGCGTTTCTCCTCATCAACTTGGGTGATCTTCTCAACGGTCAGTCGGCACGGCTCTTTCAAAAAGCCCTTCGGGTTATGTAATCAGGATCGGTTTTTACGACGTCGGCTTCCTTCTTCGTTCGCTTTCAGCTAGCTATCTGGGGGGGTCTGGTCAGTCTTTCTCGTGGGAATTTGGCGGCTTCTCGAGACCGCACAATACTGACTGAGGCGTACCGTGGGTAAGGAGGTGACGGGGTAAGTGGCGCTCGGGTCATACTATGACTGTTTCTCTCCCCTTCATCATAATAGGCTTAACTTGCGTAAACGGCGCCCTAGACATGGTATTTTTGGACTCCTTATTGTATTTGATTTTAAAAAGTGACACGAACATGTTAACGTTTTGCCAGCATGGTCAGTGGCACAGCGGGGGTAAGTGGTGCACAGGGAATATGATTTTTTTTACCCCAGTCGTCATTTGCTTAGCAAGCGCAAATGGTCCTTGGGGCCTGGTATTATTTTTACGCCCCTAATCATAATTTGCTTTAAAAACTGGCATAAATGCAGTAATGTTTTCTCTCCATGGCGCCCCTAAAACTGGCATCTATACTTCCCGATCGTTACGCCGCTGCACACTGATTATGATAATTCAAAAATTTGTGAAATTTAAACGAAACATCGCGTAGTAACTAAACTAACGCCATTGGATATTCGAGGGCATATTAAAAGCTACAAAATAAAAACGGAAGTTAAGTGCATGCTACTAAATAACAGCAAAAGTAAGAATTCTACCGTGGCAAAAACACGTGAATAAAAGATTTGATGAAACAATAATTTTGTCTAAATTTGATTTTATAACAATTGAAAGCATTGTTCAAATTGAGTTTAAAATGAATTCTGAAATGTTTATTAAAATTGGAGAAAACATTGTACAACAAATAAATTGGTATCATTAAAAAGCTTTTTTTTGCTCTTTAAGGTAGTGCTAAAATAATTTTCGCACAATAAATATTTCTGAAGTTGTTGGCAAAAAATGTCCTAAAATAGCTTAATCTTCGTTATTTAATTAAATAATTAAATATCTAATTCGAATTTTAAAATAATTTTTAAAGGAGTTTGCTCCCTCTTGTGCTAATCCATCACTATGCCAAATTTGGCCGCCGTAAGTCCAACGGTGTGAGCGTGCATAAAGAAACAAAAAACGAACACACATACTTTCCTCTTTTATATATATATAGATTATAATTTTGTGTATCGGCGAGTTTGTTCCGGGGGAACCACGTATAAAAACCGGGAAAGAAATCATAACTGTCTTGCCAAAAAAAGTTTCAAAACCTGATTTTACAAGAATTCCAATTAAAATATGCAGATTTAAAGAAGCTTTTTTATTTAGTCTACAAAAAAATCCCTTTTCGGCAAGCTTGAAGGCAAAGGTAGATTCCTTTACGGTAATGTTACAAAAGTAATGAAATATTGCATATTGATCAATACAGACATAGTCAATGACTTTATTGTTTCTACACATTGCAATATTTACGCTGTGGTTCTGTTTTCATGACATTTAATTTTTTTACTATATCAAAGTTTTATCATTCTGCTCAAAAAGTTATGCTAGATTTATTGGTCAGTACATTGGTCAATTTTTTTTAAACATCCCAACACATAATCTTTCAACAGTTAGGAATCATAAAGAAATAAACATCCCAGCAGTGCAAATATCCCCTAGATAACCTTAAGCCAGCCTATCTGAAACAGTAGCAAGAAATTAATACTTGACAAGAATGAAGAACGACTCTAAATTTAAAAATTAGTTTATTTAATCTAGGTTACAATATAATTGTGCGAACGTTACCTTGCCATATGCTAAAATCACATGACGTGAAACATTTAAACATTACTAGAATGGGCTCATTTAGAGAATTATCTGGTTACAGCGATAATAGTCACTAAATTCTTTACACATAAGAGAATAAAAATTATTAAACATTGTGAGTTGCAAATTTAATAGGAGTGTTTAAACCATAGGATATCAATGGAGCCATTTGAACAGTAAATTTAAATCTCCATCGACAGTTAAAAGCAAATGCTCAGGCAGAAAACTCAAAGCAATTTTAAAGTTAATGGTATATTTTTCAATATAAAAAAGGATAAAGGGAACTCTTATATATCTTTTTTTGTCTATTTTATATTAAATTTATTAAACAAATATTGGTGCAGCCATGTTTAATTAAATTTCAAATTAAAGTAATCTGTCAAATTAACTAATTATCAAATTAACTATTAAAATTAAATGTTTGATTAATTAAAATTAACTATTTACTTAAATAAAATCAAATATTTAATTAATTGTGGCGATATCTTCACTAAAACCTTTTTTATGGTTCATAGTATATGCCAGCAATTCTTATCTTGAAATTATCTAATAATTATCTTAATTTAAATAAATGTTATTGTACGAGTATTTATGTATGTATGCTCCACATCTCCTCCTAAACCACTGGACTGATTTCAATCAGACTTTGCATACTTTTTATTTAAGACAAGAGAAAGTTCACCTTCAACTTTTTAAAGCTCAAAAGTTACTGAAAATTTCAGTTAATTAAAAATTAAGCAAGGCGTTTTTCCGCGATATCTTTAGAAAATATTATATCACGAAACTACTTTTACACTTTATTAAATTTAAAAAAATTAGTATTTCAGTGACAAAAGTTTCATTTACATACAATTTGTTTCTCTCATTTTAATATTTTTCAAAATTAATTTTATACAGAATTCGTAACAATTTTCTTTATTGTTGAAGAACAAGAATAATACGAATATATATATAGTTGCCAGAATACATTCACAGAATTCTGGACGAATGCTAAAAGAAAATTTTAAAAGTAGACGATTAACAATTTATATCAGGACCAACTAATGATTGATTGATTTTCATTCTTTAAATTAATGAATAATTAACTATTTAATTTAATTGTTTCAAAATATTCATTGAAACCTTTCTTTTACTTTAGCAATTGTTAACAAAATTTGAAGTATCTATATAAAAAATAATAATTTATGGAGAAAACAGTTGTTTTTAAAAATCGTTTGTTTCAATTGATATTCTCATTTAAATTAAAAACGTTTTAGATGAGAAAATGAATTCATGTATTTTAATTTTTATACAATAGAATAATTAGGCATGAAAGCATTTTAATATATTTATGAAAGCATTTTAGAAATATTAGACATGAAAGCATTTTAATCCAGAGCAAAGCCAGGTATATCAGCTTGTTTACCGTATAAAAAGTGGAAGTGAATGCGGCTGATGGGAGCTCATAACTTCTAAGTAATTCTTGCTGCGAAGAAACTTCCAGTATAAAAGTAGTTTGTTATGAAAAGATGGTAATTCCCCTAATTGAAATTTTCTTTCTATCATCAATCGTAACGAAGCTATGGGGAAAAGATAAATTGGGGGGGGGGATTGAAAATCGCGTTTCAACTCATAACTTCTAAGCAATTGTAGCTGTCAAAAAACTTTTAAACTAAAAATTGTTCGCTATGATAAGATGATAATTCGCCTAACTGAATTTTTTTTCTATCTTTAGTCGTAACAGTGCTATGGGGAAATGATAACATGGGGGAGGGGATTGAAAATGGCATTTTAGCTCATAACTTCTAAAAAATTGTAGCTATAAAAAAGTTTCAATACTAAAGTTTTTCATTATGAAGAGGCAATAATTCGCCTATTTTGAATTTTCTTTCTATCTTCAATCGTAAGGAAATTATGGGAAAATGAAAATTTCCACCCCCTTTGAGCTGGATAGCTCATCTACAAACTCGAGAACTCGACCGAGATTTTCAATATCCTTACAACATATCCCACGCTGGTTAAAGTTAGATCAAAATTACTCCAGTTACCGTGTTCACAAGAGCACATGGGAAAAAGCGTATATATATATATATATATATAAGATCAGGCTTTAAAAAGGTGAAATATAGTCCATTTTGGTCATAGAAGAGACAATATATGGCTTAATCTACTTTTATTCAGGCATTCTTCATAGGTAAATGATTCAAATTTTACGTAGCTCCATGACCAGTATTCAGAAGGTTACGCCCGAGCGGCGCGTTGCTGTTGAAAGCTTACATGCTGGCGTGAAAAAGGGCAGATATGAATGCGCAGAACGCTTAAGTGCCCAGAAAAGGGAATTTCCCCTTTAGAAACCCGTGACTTGAAAAGAAAGATGAAGTGCGTTTATTATGATGAAAGTAGAAGTATTTAAAATGAGGTGTCGGTAAGATTATTTAGGAAAGTTAAAAAATTAAAATATCACACACACACACACACACACACACACACACACACACTGTACACCATCTAGTACAGAGAGGGTCCGTTTTCAAAGCATTCGTAGCTGAAATATTTGAGCCGTTCAAAGG
>BGPR01000830.1:139905-167285 GCA_013235015.1 Araneus ventricosus | reverse complement strand
TTAACAAGCAAATACCACATAGTGAAATGTCACCGAGAACGCACAACTGTATAACAATTCAGTACTCTGTCACACCAGGAAACGGTTGAAAATTCGATCTTTATGAAAGAAATTAAATGAAATAAAAGTGCGTAGAAAAGTGTTCTTCGGATGCAGGGAGATCCAAAATGTGTATATTCGTCAAAATTTCGAGGTCAACTTTTTTAACGATTACACTACAGTCAAACCCCATTATAGCGAACCCTCAACGTACCAATCCAGAAGTTCTCTACAACCGGGGCTCACTGTATCCGATTTTTTATATATTGGCAACTCAAGATTTTCTATAATCCTTAAATGCATTTCTGTGTTGAACAAATTAATTACACTAAATTGCCATCAGTAATGGGCTAAAATAAATTAAAATAAATATTTGTTCTTAAAAAATTATACGGTGAAATTAATTGTACTCATATTTATTTCTTTAACGTATGAAAACAAGTCGTAATTTTTCGTTAAAGAGTTGAAACTAAGCTTGAAATTTTGGTTGGTGATTTTGGTTGATTCAAGCCGAATTCCTTGCTTTTGAAGATCGTTACAAGCATTTGAAGATCAGTCGAAACTAAGCTTGACATTTTGGTTGGTGATTTTGGTTGATTCAAGCCGAATTCCTTGCTTTTGAAGATCGTTACAAGCATTTGAAGATCGTTACAAGCATTTGAAGATCGTTACAAGCATCTGAAGATCGTTACAAGCATCTGAAGATCGTTACAAGTATTTGAAACTACAGGGTGTCCGAGAATTGTGGGACAAATTTCAAATATTAATAAAAATAAAACCTAATAAAATTTCAACCACGTTTTTTTCTTAAATGAGAGCGCATTTCAAAATGTTTTTTTTCAGATAGGTAACGCGCTATTACGGTGGTCTAGGTGGCTGTAAATTATTGAAAATCTCCCATTTTTGAGAGCCATTATCTGCGAAAATATTAAAGCTAAAAGAAAAATAAAAGCATGTATTTGTAGGGAATTTTACGCTTTTAATTTGTTAATTTACATGCAGTGTGAAAACGTAATATTTTTTGGCATGCAGTAGAGTCTCGATAATTCGAGGTGGACGGGACCGGGCCTACCTCGAACTATCGAAAACTCGAATTATAGAAATAATAAAATTTAATAAATAAATAAATAGAAATAAAAGCAATTCTTAAATTTCAGTGTAGTATATTTAAATGAAAAATGTACTTACATATTATTATAATTACTGCTGATAGCAACAGATTAATTATATCTTAAAATAATTGTCAATTGTTTTTTGTTTAAACACACTGCTCCTATATATCGATCTTATATATATCCCGTTTTCTTTCGGAGGGGGCATTTGTGCTGGCGGCTTCGGGGTGCGCAGTGGACATCAGACCCGTCGAACAACAGTGAAAACCATAACCAGATGCAGTAATTCTTTCACGTGTTGTGTATGTGTTGGTCATTATTTGGGAGCTAAACTGATTTTTTTCATTAACTCGGTTTTGTGGAAAGCTCGAACAACCGAGACTCGAATTATCGAGACTCTACTGTATTCAAGAAAAACTAAAAAAGGAAACCAGAAAACGCTTTGATGTCTCCCCTTTTTCCCACCAGGGCCAGACCGGCCACCCAACAGAAGTCCCTGAGGGAACGACATAAGAGGAGCGTAAGTGGGTGATAAAACTGCCAACCTTACGCAAGCCTACAGGGGTCCAGCGGAGTGCGGTTTCTTTTGACAGACCACCTGCGTGTAAGCCGGCAATGACCACCGGTTAAGAGTGACCATATCCAATCAACACCATGGAGGAAGGCACACGACTGCGGTTGGGTGATTTGTCCATTTTGAGGACGAATCACCAAGAAGTCATTGATCAACCACTCCCCTGACTTTTGAAGGTAAGGTGTTGAAGAAGGGAGGAAAAGAGAAGAGATGAAACGTAAACAGGCAGAGAGCAATCTCCGCTGTTTTGATTTGAAGATCCGGAAATCGGAACTGAGACGACGAACGGGCGTTTTGACCCCGTGTTAGACGAAGCACCTCGGCTAGAAAGAGTCCCTGTGGTGGACCGTTGCATATTATCGAGCGTTTGACAACCCCGATATTTTATACTGACCCTCGGTGTTTCCCATAACTCGCCCTGAGTTACCATAGACTGCTGAACTCTAATAGTTCACCGAATTTTCCCGATAGAGTATTCTCACCGTTAGTAACTCCGACGTAGTGAAGTTACGTATTGTTCATTGACTCTCGCGAATTATATCCGGGACTTGGTTTATGTTTGTTCTTGCAATATGTATATACCAAATGTGCATAAGTTTGTAATATAGTTAATTAATCAAGATTTTCATCAAATTTAAATTGCTGAAATTCTGTGACTTCTTTAAGTCTATCTGTTGATCCTTGATCAAACCCCGGTCATACTGGGCCACGACGCCACAACGCGCATCGGCTTCTGCCGATCTGTAGCCACTGCGTACAGAATTCTCTCACTGTAGCAAATTTAAAACGCCGTGGAGGTGCGCCACCTATTTGAAAAAAAACCTTTTTTATCTGATCTCTCATTTGAAAAAAACGTAGTTGTAGCATTATTAGTTATTTTTAAATTAATTTTTGAAAGTGTCTCCCAATTCTCGTAGCATAGGAGTGAGGCAGGGGCCGTTTGAAAAATTCGTTATAACCGAGGAATCGTTATATCCCTTGTTCGTCATACCTGAGTTTGACCGTACTTCGAATAAAGAAAGTAAAACATGGACGAAAGGTTGAGCGAAACCGATAAATACAGTTTTCCATTCAAGGTTCAGTTTAATCACCTGATATCCATTGATAAATACCTAAGTGATTATCGTCCTACTAATAGAAGCATATAAAGGATTTTATTTGTTATCACGATACAAGTTCTTTATGGGGAACGAAACCGTTCTCACCTCCCACCGAGAGAAACCGTGCCGTTGACAGCCAAGTGACGAGGCCGCCTTGTTTGTTTGGTATAATAGCTCAGGTGTTTCTAGCAGCAAAGTGGCGGAATCAATGGACATCTCTAAACGCACCCTGGGTCAGTGCACATGTAATATATATAACGACTCGGACGTGAGAAAGACGTGCTTTGTAGAGTTGGAAGCAGAACTGTTATTCGTTCCGCATCTATCGTTCTGGACCACAAGATGCCATCGTATTGAACTCCTCAGTTCCGAGACCAACTTTGCATCATAAATCTCGTTCCTTTTTTGGGGTAATCGGTTCTAAATGCATAAAACTTTTAGAAAAAAGTTAAAAAATATTCATTTTTTTTGAGATAAATAATGTATCTTACAGGAAACATGTGGACCTATTATGTATCAAATAATGATAAATTTAACCCCTTAAGTAACTTGTTATCTCAACTATCTAACTAGATGACACCTTCTATTTTGGAATTGCGGTGTCATTTTGATTAATTTGAGAACCTAAAAGACAGTTAAAACGTTTATGGATTCTACGTAATTTTTGTATTGAATTATAACGTCGACTTTGTTTCAGTTTTTAAGTTTAAAATTGTGGTAATTCGATGCCCGGAAAATTTCCCGGCATACCACTTAAGGAGTTAAAATCTAGAAGAATTTCAATTAACGTGGCGGAAATTTTTTTGTTCAGTTTCTTCCACAGGCAACGCCGGGACTGAGCAGTTTAATGAATAAAATGCTCCGGAATATTCTAGATATTAATCTAATGATATAAAATGGTTATGGAGGAGTGGTTATGTACCTGAAAAAGGCGCTCGGTTTGGATTTTGTCGCGTTTTAGTTGGTTGTGAATCATGGAAATTCAGTGGGAGTTCTCAGAGGAAGGCAATTTATCGTTCGGGTCCTTTGCAGGAACGGTAGGGAAGCCCGAGGCTCAGAGCAAGAGCGATCATGCCCCGCCTCCCATGTCAAATCCGTACATTGCTGCCTACCTCATCTTTATAGGTAAGTGGTTATTTAACTAATTATTGTTATTTAATTATATATATATATATAATGTTTTCGTTGTTGCAGTCATAAAACAGCAGAGTTGTTAACCAATTTGCTTTATTATAAAAATATTTTGGAGAGTGGCGGACATACGAACATCTTAGTTGAAGTTTTTAGTAAAAGGGTACAGAAAATCCCCGATTCTCTTAGATAAGGGAATAACAATATAACACGTGATCAAAGTGAAGGGAATATTGGGTATTTTTAATAAATTACGTAAGCGTTTTAGGGAAGATGCATGGCGTCAGGGAGTCGCTAATTTCGCGATTTGTGCGCGCGTGGAAACGATTAAAATATTCTTTCAGTAATAAATATGCCAAGACGAGAGATTTAATATACCTCCAGCGGGGGAAATAGAACGAAACTGGAGTTTAAGAAAAGTGATTCTGGAATACATTAAGACTTTAAAATATATAATATTAGAATTTGAAGTAAAATTAAGTGAGGTTGTGTGTGTATATATATATATCAAAACAAGCAAGAAACAATAGACAAAAATTGAAGAACATACAAGAAACAAAGGAGGAAAAAAGAAGACAAAAATTTTAATAAATTGAAAAATATCTTCCTCCTTTTCTTTCTCTGTTTGGCAACAACAATAACTGGTTTGGCGACATTTCGACGTGCAGAAAAAAGCGCATATTAATATAATAGGCGGACTTTACTTCCTGACGAGCGGTTCGCTATAATATTTTTCAGTTTATTAAATTTTTGTCTTTTTATTCTCCTTGGTTTCTTGCTTGCTTTGATATATATATATATATCAAAACTATATATCAATTTGCTAAGACGGTCCTGCTATATATATAGCAGAACTGTCTTAGCAAATTTGAGTGTCCTGGCTAGAGTAATATGGCGCCCCATCAGAACCAAAACTAGAAATTTGAGCTCCTATGGCCCAACGATAATGCATATTTAATAAAATAATTGAAAAGCAAAATATAGTATTAGGCATCAGCGTACAGCTATCTACTTTATCATTGATAATGTAGATTACTTCTATTACACATATAGTGAATGATTTTTTCACTAATGAATATTTTTTGAATACAGAGCTTAAAAACAATCAACTAGAAAAATTACAATAAATTTAAAAATAAAATAAAATGAACTTAAACTTTAAACAAAATTAATAAAACAAATTATCTATAAACAATAAAAATTAGAAAATAAAATTTAAACAATGTTTAAGTAGTGCGCAGTTGCAGCAGCAGAACAAAAAACAGAGAACAATGGAAATCAATATCGTACAAAGAAAACCAAAAAACAGAGTTAAACTCAGCGGTAATCGGAAAAAACAAACAAGGAATGCATTCTGGTCCACTTTTTCAAGGGCGAAGGACTATTCAAAATGGAATCAAAATAATAATTGGGAAATTTTTCTGTAAGAAGCTTGCATTACGCCAAATATACCTTCTCTTAGCCCGAAATTTCCCGACAAAAGACAAAAGAGATCTGTACATTAAAAAGCATTATTTCGAAAGAAAGAGGAAAAACAAAACACAAACATAAAAACGCTAATAAGATTGATTTAAAAATATCAGCAAAAATATTTTTGAATATATATGTTTATGTAGCATTACAAAATCGATGTGTCTAGTTACGAGAGCCCTAATCATATTTTTACTTTAACAAATTTAAAATTATAATTAAATAATTTCTTGGTTCAAGATTAAAATAAAATCAGTATAGTAAAGTTTTAGGCGCCTTTGTATCAATGGCGCCATTGGCTACAGCCCAATCAGCCCATTGGATAAGTTAGGCCTGATTATTAGTGGCTACTTAGCGGAGATTGGGGTAAAACAGGGTACCCTTGACTCTGGACCTATTATTTTTCCTTTCTATCAGACAGACACTGAGTTACACTCTACTAGTCAAGAAAAAGGAACAGACATAGTGGCGTGTTTTAGCTGTTGAATCCACTGCATCTGCGAAGGTTTATTTGTTTTAAGACGTCAACTCTCTAATGTTCTTTTATTTTTAAACTATCCTTAATTAATAATAATTACGGTTATGAAAACTATATTATTTCACCTTATTATACGTTTGCTAAGGATTTGTACCCTATCATACAATAAGGATTTACTCCAATAATGCTTGGTTCTATTTCGTCTTTTATAACCTCTGTACTTGGGGGGGGGGGGCCCGGGTACTCCAAGTGGCGTAAGACCGGGACAGTCAGTATTGATCATTCCTCCGATGAAGACGATAAAAACACATCAGACGTTGATTGTTTATATTTTAATGATGTATTTTCTAATTTAAGTAAATGAGAAGGGTTAATCCAATGTAGAAACTGTCTTAACTGGGATCCACGGAAGTTGCAGTGGCGCGGAGGAAGCAGACAACTACTTTACGTGTGAATTTTGTAACTGATATTCTCTAATTATCATATAAAATAAAAACGTCTGCTGCTTTTCCACTGAAAATTTAGTTTTCCTAATTTCCCATAAGCTTAACATTTGTACCCGGTTTTACCCCACTAGTGGGGTAAAACTGGATAGTTTGACATTTTTAATAAAAAAACAATCATTGTTAAAAAGATAATGAAACTACGACTTTTCTGGAAAGCTATATTGTTCTCCGATAAACAATGAATATTTTGATAAAATTTGACAAGCTCTGTGCCCAATAGTTTAGCTCCAACAAGAATTCAAGTCTTAGATACCCGGTTTTACCCCACTTTCCCCTACTAAACGCACACGGTTCGCATATTCAACATTAGCTCGTTAACGGTGCTTTGAAAATCACTCGTAATAGCGCGATTCTGTTTATAAACCGTACTCGTTATATCGAGCTTGTACTGTAGTACCAAAAATATTATTGAATGCCAAGTGGCGTTCAACAGCGTTCAGATCCAAATTGCTCATCAACGTGCGACCCGGATCATTGCGTTGGAATACATTGGAACCTCGCTTGACGAGCATAATTCGGTACAGAAGCTCAATCGTTAAGCGAAGCATTCTTTTCGCATATAAGTTAATGTAAAATGCAATAATGCTTTCCATGCCGAAAAAAATACTCAAAAATTCACATAATGCTACAAAGCTATAAAGTCGTTTCCCTGAAATGCTAGACTTGGTGACTTGGCGATAAATTTGGCGACTTTGGCGACAAGGGGAATTTTCTAGAAGGACCTCAAACTTTCAACCTATTTCTACTGATTTCATGAACTTCCTAGAGATTACGTCACTTCCTACGTAATGAAGTCACTTCCTGTTGAAAAGTATAAAGGCAAGCTCTCAAGCCAAGGAGAGTGAGTTGGAATTTGACCTGCAAGCAAGCTGGTGAGTTAACAAGAAACCTTTGAGCGTTGTGTTGAAATTTATTGGTAGTCTCTGTTGTGAATTTTTATTAGTGTTGTTTTTAATACTTGAGTTACATTCCTTTGCTTGGAATATCTGTAAAATAAAGAGATTTATTTTTTTAATCCTGCTTATTGGACTGCATTCACGTACACCCACAAGACGATTTTGTCACAATATGTATAACTCACGGCTTTCCTGAAATATTTCTTCGACCGTTGATCATCTTGGCGTCTTCTTAACAATGTCGACGAAAAAAGTGGCGGTCTGGGTCTGAAAATAGCGATTGCCATGAGTCAGTAGGGGCACTATCACATCTGCAATGCGATCTCTCTTACTTTATATTGAATTTTATTTCTTAGAAATATAATATATGAAATTAATAATAAAAACTAATATAATAAATTAATCACTATATTATTTAATAATAATTATAATTTAATATAATCTTTTAGTAGTCTAAAAATCTGTTATATTTATTACTAATTACAGTATTTATACATGTTATACATTATTGGAAGTAAGAAATATCGATTATAATTACAGTTTTATGATTGAATATTCATTTTGGTGGTTGTACTGTAATTTTGGAACTATATATTGTAATTGAGAATTTTTTTAACCAAACTGAAAATAAAGTGCAAATTATTTACCATTTAATTTTTTCAAAAAAAAATATTTCTTACTGTCAAAGATTAAAAACTCAAAATTACAGAAGTGCATTACACGTGGTCCACTTCATTAAAGGTAAGCCAGCAAACTTTTAAGTTAACTAGATGACTGTATAAATCTATCAATAATTATTCTGCATCGAAATAATATAAGAATTCCATTTGAATAGGAAGTAAAATATAGGTTTCTGAGTTCTCCCCAGAAAATGAATTTCAAAATTTGACAAACATTATTATATTATTCCTCACTCAAAAATGGAATTCAAAATCCTTAAAGACAAAGTTACTTTAAATTTAATATCCTGGGGGCCCATATTTACTTATGTGTAAGGGGGCCCACTTGCCATGAGACAAGCTGGTAACCTTGCCAGTCCGCCACTGGGCGAAAATTACTTTTACATTTTCACAAATAAAGTTTTCGCTGAAATTGTCGCCTCGCAATTACTTTTCGTGCATCCATATGAGAAGCAACCTTTCAACAGCGTTTCCCCTCCGGCCTGTGGAAGGCCTTACACCCTCCTGGGAGCGGGTTGTAAATAAATAATAAATAAATAAACCTTTCAACAGCGTCCAGAAGTTGCGCAGATAGGGGAAACTAGGGTTACTTGACCCTGCGTGATTTTCTCAGCTTGTGAGATACTTGGTAATTTTCGTGTGCCATTCATAGACTAAGGATAGAGTTAGACTGCTCACGCTGTAGAAAACCCAGCATTCGGGGTGAAGCAAGCACCTGGGTAGAAATTCCACTCGTCACGTGACTAAAGAGGAACTTCTTGGCTTCTTATCGCCACATTTGGCGAAGCGAGTATGAGGAGTGTTGGAAAACGAGTAGTATTTCTACAAGTAACGAAACGTTGCTATTTTAGTTCATTTAAAAACTAACTCACGAACGGAAGAAATCAAAATAATTGGATTTTATATGACTAGGAATTTCATTTGTTTTAAACCTTACACAATATAATACTTCAACTGGCTGTAACAAAAACAAATTATATACTTAAACTTTTTAAATAAAAAAATCTTTTTATTTAAAGCAATAACTACTTAATTTCAGGGGCGTATATAAGGAGGCTGAGGCCCTCTCCGAAATAAATTGAATAATTTCAGATGTTATGGATCATGCTCCTTAAATAGACATATGTATCCCCTCTGAAATAAATCCTTTTATATGCCTTGGCTAAATTATTTAGTAAATAAAATCATCAAAACTTATTTATTTTAATTGAAATTTTAAAAAATAATTTGGTTTTTCCAAAGAATTTAAGGTTATTAATGTTATTTCTTATATTTATTTTTATAGTCATAACACTTTTTTCATCTAAAAAATAGAACAATATAAAGAATTTCAATTTGTAAATGAGAATTTCTTAAACTTGAAAACATGAAATCATAAAACAAACTGTTTTGTTAAATTAACCAACTTTACACTAATTGTATAATTCAACAATTTATTATAAACTTATTAATAACCTACAAAGACATTTGATATAATCGCATGAACTCTTTGTTCGTTAATAAATGCCAAAACTTTGTTTTAACCAAATTTTTTAATAAAAATATCCAACTGCTATAAAAGACAATGTAGATAACTCATTTTTTCCAGGAGAAAAACATAGTCATCATTGAAATTTTAAACACTTCGTTCTGTGGATATTGATTAAAGAAGGAATTTTTTTCTTCAAAAATTAAGCTGTATTTAATTTTAGTTCAAAAGTAGCAATAAATTTAAATTGAAGAGCCCAATGAAATATTTCAAGAGTTTACTTTGTGAAATACATATTTAGTATTTTTTGTGTTTTTATTTATTATTCAAAAAACAAGACAAAGATGCAGACACTGAACTTTATTTACAATTAAATAATAATACAACACTAGATGTAAATAATGACAGCCATTTCAGATATGGCGATAGTTTAACAAGGGCCCAAATTTAGTTTCATACAAAGTCATAAATGGATAAAAAAGAAAGATATATCTGAAATTTCTTATATCAATAAAATAAAACTAATATCTTTATAAGCACGATCTCATCTTAAATACATGTTGTTTAACACTTATATTTCTACTAATGTTCTCACAACATACAGACCACTGTTAATTTCTTTTGTTGCCACATCACATCTATGGGCAATAATTTATACAGATCTAGTTTTCAAGTTATATTACCAAGTAAATTACAATTATTTAAGCCATAGTTATTTGTGTTGAATATTAATGGAACAAATCAAAGAACTATTTGTTGCTTTAAAATTTTCCCGCGGCGAATGTTTTTTCCCCAAATATATCGCCTTTCTTGATTTTTTGGAAATCTGAAAAACAATCAGATAAATCTTTAAGGCATGTCAATAATACTTTTGTTTTGGAAAATAATACTTGTAATAAAAAAAGCGAAAGAGAAATAAATAAAGAGTAAATAAAAAACTAAATAAATTTTCAAACATCATATACACATAAATTAACGAAAATTAAACAAAAAGAAGTTATTGAGTTCTAAATTTTATTAATAATATAGTTTCTTAATTATATGCATAAAAGAAAATGTTTAAAAAAATACCTAGAGATGAATTTTTACTGAAAATGAACTATGCTTATCTTTTTAACACACTGAAAAACATTCCACGTTTATTTCATGATCATAAAATTTTATTTTCTTTTAAATAACACAAAAAACACGAAAATTTCAGGATGTAAACAACTTCGCCAACACATCGCCAAATATCTCAATCTACATGTGTCTGATAAAATTCCATATTTTAAACACTAATAGGCACTTAAAATCTATAGATACTTCTAAAAGAGGATAATAAACAATTAACTTAAGAAACGGATTAATTTCATACACAACAAATTGAATAATATCGTTTTCAATTGCAACAAACGTCACAACTAAGAGCTAAAACGTATTTTTGTGTAGCTATTTTGCATTAATAAAGCAAAAAATCATAAAAATTTGACTTACCGATGAAGTGAAACAGATCCTCCTTTGATAAATTTTTCTTTACACTCGTATGCACAACAGGATTTAACCATTTTCGATGAATTTTCATGAGAACCTCAGCTGGCCTTTCTTACTCACGCATTGAAATAACAAAGGATTCCCGTACGAAGTGTCTCGGTCGAGTCCACGAGTCACGTGACGAGGTGCTTGCTTCACATTGCAACCCTCCACGAGCAGTCTATTCGTATCGTAAGTCTATGGTGCCATTTTTATTTGACCTTTGTCCGTATGGTCAATTGGAGGGGGTTTTCATTCCTAGTTGAAAAGCCATCGTAATGGCGAGGAAGTAAATATAGTTTAGGGGTACAAAAGTAAATTTCCACTTTTTCATTCCTCAGTGGATAGGAAGTTTGCTATTGTATATATGAAGAATTAAAATATTTCTGAGTTTTAAGCCTACTTCTACCTTTAATTTGAGATACTATGTTATGAAGGATCTTCATTCTAAGTGGTTTAATTTTTAGATTATTTTGAAAAAGTCAAGTTAAGGAAACTTGACTCTAAAATGTTAGGGATATTTGTCCCTATCAAAAGCTATTGCAACTCCGATGTCGAAGCCGACCGAAGCACATTTTGTGGTTGGGAACAGTTTTCTGGTGCCTGGAGTTTGTTGGCAAAGCGGCAACTCAAATATAGAGAATAATTACTTAAAAAATGTTTGCTGGTAATTATTTGCCGAATAAAATTTCTTTTTCATATGGTAATTTCAAATAATACAAATAATTATTTTACTAAGAATTTTAAAAATAATTGAAATTTAATCAATCCATTTCTTCCTCGCCTGCGCGAAAGTTTTACTTATTTATTCATTATTTGAATAAAAATCTTTTGCTCGAACTATTTGCCATCGTTTGGTTTTATTTAACGTTTCGCCATTTCGATTGAGTTTTTCTTTCTTGATTTGTATTTTCTCTTTAAAATATATTTTTATTCTTTTGCTTTTAATTTTCTTTAAATATTAGAAGAGCCGAGTAAGTCTATTAAACACCTCTTTTTTTTTTTAGCTTTGTGCAACATTTTTTAGATCCCTTTTTTCATTTTGATGCTTTTTTTTCTATTTTTCCAAAACCGGCATTTCTTTAACGCCCTAACGACGCTGCTAGCTTCCCAGTTCCATTGCTGTAATTTTTATCATTTAATTAAATCAATACTTTAATTCTTTATTAAATTTCGAACTAATTTAATTTAATAACTAGATTTAATTTAATGACTAGACTAATTTAATTTATTAACTAGATTTTATTAATAACAATTGCTTTTTATTGATCCCATATTATTTTTTTATTACTTTCATTAATATTTTTCGATATCAGTATTATTAACCTAATATCTGAATTTCGCGTACATACAAATCATCAAAAGAATTTAAACATTCTTTGCACGTAGGGCCAAGTATCCCTAAGGTTAAGGGTACTTGACCTCAGGCGATTTCATGAAATATATTCATTTTATGATTAAATGTGATATCAGTTTAGCATAAGTAAATTCATCCTTCTTAAAAACAAATCTTTTTATGATGATAAAATAAAAATATTAGAGAAATATAAGAAAAAGTAAAGTAGGGTCAAGTATCCGTAGTTTCTCCTATCCTTGTCACTCCTATTGAAGCATCTCTCTTCAATAATGTCCTTTTTCTTGAGGATAATGCAAATCTATGATGCGTACCGATTACATGTGCTTGCTCTTCTTTCTCGCTTTTTAATGATTTTACGTTTGATTTGTACGAATACTTTTTTTCTATTACGGATGCCCTCTTGCGGCCTTTTCTTCGGGGACAAATTTGTAAATCTTTTTTGCAAATTTGGGCAAAAATAAAAAAGAATCACAAATAATGTGTCTGATCATATGTTTGTAAAAATGTATGACCACAAGCTACACTAAGATAATAGCGGAACGAGTGCTAAAGACGGACTGATGTAGCAGGCGCACAGTCCGGGACTTTTCCTCTCCTCGTCACTCGTTATATGAAACGTCGCTCGTTAAGCGAGACATTATTTTACAATTTATGTTGGTCGTCATGCGAATTACTCGTTACGAGAGGTGCTCGTTAAGCGAGTTCCCACTGTATAATGACAGCAGAACCTATTAATTACCAGCGTCATTTTTAGGAACGCTTCTAAAAACACAACTAAAATTCACACTTTTTTGTGCATAAAAGCCCCCTCCACTATTATTAAGTGTTTGTTTCTTCTACATTTAGTAGATGGCATCACGTGTCAAGCTTTCGGTTGATAACGCCGCCTTTTCATTTTCAAGTCAGATCCGAAATTAGTTTTTTACTTTCTCGTATACGAAGTATACAAAGAGAAAGTATTGTAATCGTCAAAAAATTCGAACTCGAAATTTTGACGAATCTCCGCGTTTTAGACCTCCCCGAGTTCGAAAAACACAATTTTGGAATCATGTCTGTCTGTCTGTGAACACGATAACTCGAAAACTATTAGAACTACGGGGATGAAATTTGGTATGTGGTCTTTGAACATAATTTGTAGGTTTCTATCAAATTTTGGACAAAATCCGTCAAAGGGAAGTCTGTCTGTCAGAAGTCATGCGAACACTATAACTCAAAAACTTGAATAGCTAGATGGATAAAATTTGGTACACGGTTTTATCGTCATGAATGTAGGTCCGTATAAAATTTTGGGCCAAATCAGTCGAAGGGTTGACTGTCTGTCGGTCTGTATAATCGCATCTCCAACGAATCCGCCATCTCCACGTGCTTGCGTACTGGACGCAATCTTCTGTGCACGATATTTATTGACTCCTGCTTGGCGCTTTTTTAAATCCGATTCTCCGAGCGCATGCGTACAGGTAGAAATCTGTGTACGCGGGAGGATTATGTGAGTTTGTCCTTGAGCCAGCAAGAGTAGAAATCGGTACGCATTTAAATCGGAACGCATCTCTCTCAATTTGATTCTTTACCTAAATATTTTCTGGCAGTCATTGGATCCTGGTTTACAATAGGTTCGAATTTTTTTATCCACGCGGGGGGGGAGGGGAAACAGCACCTTTTTCGAGAAAGTTTAGGGGAGAACACTCCCGCTGGTTTGCATTGTCAAGAAGAAAGGGGTAAGTTTGTTTAATTAGACATTAGTGGCCAAACGCAAAGCACAGTTTTTAAGATGCGAAAAATGTAGACTTAATAGGAATAGAATGGTTAGCAGTTAGTTGCGGAGAATTATTCCACATACAATAGTCGGAACAACTCACATTTTACAGTGAAGATTCGGTCACAAGAGCGTTTATGGAGGCGACCAGAAAGTGGTGAAGACGAAAAGGGATTTCGGCCCACCCCATTTCAAAGAAAGCTGATAAGGAGTTCAAGCTTTCATCAATGGCTTTGTTTGATGTGCAAAATATTTACATGCATTTGCGTAAAAATAGCGCGAATATTCGTGAAGATATAAAGGTTTCTTTAAAAAATCCTTAATTTTTCCACATGTTTTTTGTTTATAACATGCAGAGTTTTCAACCAAATTGTACGAAACTTGCAGAATATTTGGTAATATGTAAAAGAAGCTTTGTATTAAATTTGAATAATACAGGAAATAAAAATATTTGAATAAATATTTTTTATTGCGCATGTGCGAAACGTAGCATAATTTTTCTTTCATAAATTCAAAGCCAGATATATAGTCTAACTAATATAAAAACTCCAGTTCAATACCATTAGTATTCAGAAAAATATCGGCACATTGCAACTTGGTGAATTTCGGTACACTCTAAGAGAAGCTAAATTATAAGGGTCCATTCTCACACTGAAATTTATCAAAATTGAATCTTCGAATAGTTATAATCGAGATGCAATTTAAATTAAGCATTTAATTTATAAGTATGCATGAATATTCAGGATATTCAACTTTCATAACATTCAATATTACTGTTCGAAGATCCAATTTTAAAAAATACCGATTTGAGCGAGAACCCTCATCATTTAGCTTCTGTTAGATTGTACAGAAATTCATTTCGCTGTAATAGTGCCGATATCTTTCTGAATATTAACAGTATTGAAATGAAATCTTTTATATAACTTGCCCTATATATCTGGCTCTGGAGTTATGAAAAAAATTACGCTACGTTTCGCACATGCGCAGTAAAAAATTATTTACTACAGATACTCAAATTTTAGTATTCAAATTTTAATACAAAGCTTCTTTTTGCATATTGTCAAATATTTTGCGAGTTTCGTACGATTTGTTTAAAAACTCTGCTTGTTATAAGCAAAAAACATACGGAAAAATTAGGGATTCTTTTTAAAGAAACCTTTATATCGTCACGAATATTCGTGCTATTTTTACGTAAATACATGTAAATATTATGCGCATGAAACAAAGCCTTTAATAGAAGTTTGAGCTCATTATCAGCTTTCTGTGAAACGGGATGGGCCAAAATCCCTTTTAGTCTTCATCACTTTCTGGTCGCCCACCTAAATGCCCTCGTGATTGTATCTTCATTGTAAAATGTGAGTTCAGACGATCGTATATCCCACGATTCTCTGCAAGTGATTGCGAACCATTGTATTCCTATTAAGTCTACGTTTTTCGCATCTTAAATATTGTGCTTGTTTGGCCACCAGCGTATATCAATTAATGTACTTGCACGTAACAAATATATAAATACAGTAGAGTCTCCCTACAGCGAATTTCTCCCTATAACGAAATTTTTAATCTGAATGTTAAATAACATTCAAAATATTCTCCATATGACGAAGTGGTTGTCTCCCTATGACGAATTTTTTCAGACCTTTATCTTTTCGATTTTTGAAAAAAGTTGCTAATTTCTGTGCAAACAAATCGCTCACACGTGCCTGTTTCAGGAACCACTCGCATTGTTCGTTCCAGCGATAACACATAACAATAGAATGCTATGTGAAGGGTAATGCAGTTGTGGGGACCTGGGTTTCTACAGAGGGAGCAACATTTCTACGGGTCAAGATTCCAAGAATCGGGGTGGAGCGGGGGTGGAAACAGCAAATGGTTGCGACAATACGCATTTTATGTTTATCCGTACTAGTACATATTATTCTCTAAATTGGTGAATTATCTTCATTTTTGAGCATTTTATTTATACAATAAAAATTAGTTTAATTTTAACAAATTTATAATAAATATTACTTCATTTTTAATTGAAAGTCATAATTAAATATTTTTAAACTTATCGCACATATTAAAAGGTTTGTAACATTTACTTGAATAACTGCAAATTCTCTAATCTCCGTATAGCGAAAGTTTCTCTATAGCGAATTTTTCAACTGGAACGAAGCGATTTCGTTATAGGGAGATTCCACTGTATACACAATTGTAAGAATATGTTTTCTTTTGGGAATTTCATACAATTTTTAGTTTCAGATAGATTTTTTGCATTACGTCCCTAAATAGGGACGCCAGGCTTAGAAGGACTCTGAAACATAAAATTTGCAGGCAGGATTTTTTTCCAGTTGATTTACGATATGTAATATTAGTATACAAAATGTTATTGAAAAATTGCGATTCGGGCCCTCATGGGTAACTACAATAGAACATGGATTATCCGAGCTGATTGGGAACGTAATAACTTCGGATAATCGACAACTCGGTTAAAAGTCTGGACTTCTTTTCTTTCATCAAGTTTTTCCAGACTCTTATATTTTATAAAAAATAAATCTTCAAGTGCTACCATTTATTACAACATACTCTTTTATTAGTTTTCAAACTTCTTACATGCATTTTTGAAACATTAATTAGTTTTGATAAGATGTTTCTCAAGTGATACTATTTTCGCTGTTTCCTCTGGATTTTCTAACCTTAAATGCCCAGTGTTGCTTTTCAGCAGCATACCCAATTTTGTCTTCTAAAATCTTGAGAATAAGACTGAAGTCCGAGACTAAACAATCAACGTCTGATGTGTTTTTATCGTCTTCATCGGAGGAATCATCAATACTGTCTGGCCCTCTCTTCCACCACTTGGAGTACCGGTTTTACCTCGAATGCAGAGGTTATAAAAAACGAAATAGAACCGCGCAATTGTTGGGGTAAATCCTTATTGTATGATGGGATATAAATCCATAATAAAGATATAATAAGCTGGAATAAAATAGTTTTCCTAATTGTAATGATTATTAAATAAGGATAGTTTAAAAATGAAAGAACATTAGAGAGTTGAAACTTTAAAACAAATTTATCTACAGGACGCCGTGAGGTCCTAACAAGACGGCCACTATGTCCTCTCCTTCTTCTTGAAGAATCTGTCCGCTAGCAAGGAGAATTAATAGCGCCAGAATCAAGATGCCCGATTTTACCTTACCCTCCCATATATATTTTTTGAAAAAATCTACAAGGATATATTTTCGACCCGAGCAAGTAATATCAATTAGTTCAAAGTAAGATTAAACGCAAGGTGACGACTCGAAATGAATGCAGAATTAATTAAGGATTAGAGATGCAAAGAATATCCTGCAATGGTTGTAGACTTTATTCCAGTGTGGGAAAAATCGACATCGAAGTCCTTTTTGAGTCGAATCCAAATTCCTTTTCCAAAGTCTGTTTTGAGAGAACTCTACTCTTATCAGAAAGCATCGAATACAATAAAGCTCTCATGAGTTTTTTTTTTTATTATTATTCTACTGAGTGGGTGGACTACAGACACTAAAAACTTCTAAAATTCACAATCTTTCCATGGTCATATTCTCTAACTAGGAATCGTTTGATATGTGCAGTCTGTACTGAACGCGTCAAAACACAAAGATAGGAAAGACGAGTTATTGAAAAATTACTAGCACACCCCGTTATAACGAACTCTCAACGGACCGATCCAGAAGTTCCCTACAAGCGGGGGTTCACTCTATCCGGTTTTTCAAATATTGGCTAATATAAAGAAGATTTCCTAAAATGCATTTCTGGGATGAACAAATTAATTACAATAAATTGTAGTTAGTAATGGGCTGTAATAAATGAAAATAAATATTCGTTCTTAAGAAATTAAACAGTGAATTTATTGTGCTTACATTTATTTCTCTAAAGTATGAAAACGCATAGTGATTTTTCGTTAAAGAGCTGAAACTAATCTTGAAAAGTTGAAATTTCAAAACACTGAATTACTAATATAATAGCCCAGTGTCTCTCACAGATCCGGTAACGCTCTGACGTCACAAACAATAAAATTCGTGCCATAGCACTGCGAGACGTTAAACAGCAGCATTTCATTATTAGAGCATCTAAATTTCAGTAATTTTAAAATTAAAAAAGTAATTGTCGTTCTAATTTCAAATTTAATAGCTCTAAAATAGTGAAATAAAATTTCCTATCTATTGATATAAAATTTATCTCTATATGATCAATATTTCCCGAGAAATTTTAAATTATATTAATCATATATTTCAAATTATATTAATCATATAGTTCAAATTAATTTCCGTTTTTTAATAGAAAGTACAGTAGAGTCTCCCTATAACAAAGTCTCCCTACAACGAATTTCTCCCTATAACGAAATTTTTAATCGGAATGTTAAATAACATTCAAAATATTCTCCATATAACGAAGTGGTTGTCTCCCTATAAAGAATTTTTTCAGACCTTTATCTTTTCGATTTTTGTTGCTAATTTCTGTGCAAACAAATCGCTCACACGTGCCTGTTTCTGGCACCACTCGCATTGTTCATTCCAGCAATAACCCATAACAATAGAATGCTATGTGAAGGGTAATGCAGTTGTGGGGACCTGGGTTTCTACAGAGGGAGCAACATTTCTACGGGTCAAGATTCCAAGAATCGGGGTGGAGCGGGGGTGGAAACAGCAAATGGATGCGACAATACGCATTTTATGTTTATCCGTACTAGTACATATTATTCTCTAAATTGGTGAATTGTCTTCATTTTTGAGCATTTTATTTATACAATAAAAATTAGTTTAATTTTAACAAATTTATAATAAATATTACTTCATCTTTAATTGAAAGTCATTAAATATTTTTGAACTTATCGCACATACTAAAAGGTTTGTAACATTTACTTAAATAACTACAAAAATCTCTAATCTCCGTATACCGAAATTTTCTCTATAGCGAATTTTTTAACTGGAACCAAGCGATTTCGTTATAGGGAGATTCCACTGTATATCGACATTCTAAAACGATATCTTACTGGCAAAACTCTAGCCAGTCACTCGCTAAGACCACTTGGTCAGCGCGAACAGAACTTCCCGTTCTTACATGCGTCTACACTCGACGACTGCCAAAACTCATCCCTTCAAACATGGCATCTTCCGCTCCGAGGCAGAACAGGGTTACTGTAATTTGACGGTGTAGGATTACCAAAACTTGGCGTTCCTTACACACTGTATACAAACTTCTGCGCGTTACAACTAACACATTCGACTTGTTAGACGACGATTGCAGAAAATCTCTAAAAGTTCCAAGTGTGCAGTCGTATTCGGAGAACTCGTTCTGCTAGTTACGAAGGTGCTGTGAGCGCAACGGGAACATTTCGAATTCGCAAAACTGGCTGGGGTCAGTTGTCTATTGGACGAATCTTTAGTTACCTAGGGTTAATTTTTTTATTAAATAATTCCTGAATTTACTGAAGAATTCAATCCTGACTGTTCGCCGGCATCTATACTATTAAAATTCGAAGGTAAACAATGTATGTATGTATGTATGTCCGGCTATCTTCTCACGAACCACTAAACGCGAAAACGCGCCAAAAGTGCCAAAAGATGGGAAATAATCCAAGGAATCCATTTCGACCTTCTAAATTCCGAAATTATAATTAGCTAAAAAGATATTAATTAAAAACTTTAAAACAAATGAATATATCTTTTTTTCCTTATTATTAAACTTTCACATCCAGTGTTCTTGCATTTTTAAATTTATTTAACGGAAGTTGGTTTGTATAAAAGGGTTTATTTTTTTCTCTTTTAGCGATCTTCCGTATTTTGACTTATAAATATCGGGAAAAATAGTTTTCTTTCTTTTTTTTGTCTTATGGTGCTTTATTTCGTAACGTTACTGTTATATAAGGTCATGTGCTGCCATCTATCGTGCAGAAACAATTTTCTTTTTTTAATATTAATAATCTTACACATCCGGTGTTCTTGCATTTTTTTTATTTATTTAACGAAAGCTGGGTTTGTATAAAAGTTTAGATAGACTTACAGTCCCTTATCTGTGTTTTTATCTAAGTTTAGATATCCAGAGTCAACGGACTCTTTATCTTTCTTGCAGTGACGACGGCGGTAGTGTCGAACAGCCTGGTGCTGCTGGTGATGAGCATGCGCAAGAAGGCGCTGCGAACCTTCCAGCTGTGCCTCATCTCCATGTGCGTCTCGGACCTGCTGTTCTCCGTCTGCCTCCACCCCATGTCCATCGCCACCGCCCTCGGATACGACGCCAAGAGGATTTTCAACCACTCCGGTAAGGCTCTCTCCTCGCATTTTATGAATATTGTTACGAAATTCGTTCTGGTGTGTGTATTGTGAAACCAGTTCAACAAGCAGGTAACGGTGAATGACACTTTCTCTCGAATATTCCGGAAGACACGAAGCGCAGATGACAGGAAAAACAGCACTTGTTAGGCACAGGAAGCGAGTTTGCCAATATCACTTGTTAGTCTCGTAAAGTAGAGACAGGCAGCGTGGGTAACACTAGTTATGAAGAGCTGCTGGATAATGAGCTAAAAGCGTCCTGGCTTATTACATGCAGTGG
This sequence comes from Araneus ventricosus, assembly GCA_013235015.1. NCBI lineage: Eukaryota > Metazoa > Arthropoda > Arachnida > Araneae > Araneidae > Araneus > Araneus ventricosus. The sequence continues at coordinate 146,642 of BGPR01000830.1, read as the reverse complement.
AATTTCTATGAGATAGAGCATTTTAGAAATGACGAATCGTATACGTTAAAAGAGACATTTATTTGGACAACCACAATTAAGAACATATTTACAGATCACATTTCCATTTAACAAGGCTGATACTTGTCCTACATCTTATACGTAAAGCAACAGCTTACATGGCACTGAAGTCTCTCCGAGGAGAGAATGCTTAGAGGACCTACAGACCGTACCTCTAAATGACATAGTAGAGACAAGCATATATACTCTGCTAATAATCAGTAGATCTACATATCAGCTGCGGGAATCGGATAGACAACGTCATGCGATTCCGATTAAATATCTGCTAAATATGGATGTCAAGTGAAGTGACTAGCTCAAAGCAATGACGTAAAAATCTTAAAGAAAGAATGCTTCGAATCTCAGAGTAAAGGTACGAGAGACAATTTAGAAAAAGATGCAAGCTTCGTAGCTTAAAATGCAAAATTTCCTAACAGCACTTGCACAGATTATCAACACAAACATACAGTAATTCACTAATAGGAACAACAACAGCACTTTCAGTACCCTTTCGTGTCTAACAGCGTACTATCTCGCACAGCGGATAAAACTCCAGAGAGAGGGGTCTATTCTGGTACCCCCGGTTGGTTGGGAGTTGGGTTGGGTTCCGTTGTTAACGTGCGGAACCCAACCCAACCGGTGGTACCAGAATAGACCCCTAAGAGATTCTTCGAACTCCAAAGACTTTCAAAGACGATTGTCTGATACCTGCAATTCCAGGTTTTTATACCTTTTCTGACAGGATGTGACGTCACATAGAGTTTTCTACATAAATCCCCATATCTCAGTCCCTAATAGAGATATCTAGAAAATTCCAACATGTTTGAGGTCTTGTATTTTGTCTCCAATTTCGTCGTCAAGGTCGGGGATTGATGGCTGTATTCCCCCATCATTCCCATACATATCCCTGTACACTCTCATCCCAACCATAAGACTAACATTGCTGGGAAGCGACTTTCAATGTTGGTAGCAATATTTTTGCCAGGAGCAGCCCGAGGGGCTTTCGAACAGCTCCTTTTTGAGGGCCCCGGGCCACTGACACTATTTAATTGCATTACTTTATTTAACGAAATCAAAATGTGCCGTCAAATTTTGCCTTCCAGGACACAATATTACAAATCTTACAATATTTATTTAAAAATAATTTATTTGAATTTTATCTAAATTTTGCTTCAGTTCTAAAATTAGATTGACCTTACTAATTATAGTCGCATCTGTGGGATTTTTTATTCATCATTAAAAATAATAAGAAATTATTTGAGATACAGCATTAAAGAAGAACGATTAATTTACTTCGACATTTTATTTATTGAATCCTTTTTATGGAAAAAACTAAATTATGATGATATTATCAACGAATTTGCTATAAAACATGTAAAAAAAATGAAACAAAAATCACATATTGTTAACCTATTCTAGTAACTCGCATACTAAATTGTATTTATGAAAGAACTAGAAAATCACCCGTCATGGTTTGATGGGTGCAAATTGCTTCTTCATTCGAGAGATTTCCCGTCAAATTTGACGTGTTTAAATAGATATATATGTTAGAGAAATGCTTAACATTGCTTGAAAACAAATGAAATAAACATGTATTATGACAGGAAATATTATTTTCATTTACATATTATGTACATATTTCTTTATTCGAAAAACGTCTTGGTAAACAACATTCCGTGTGAAGTATTTTTCGTTGTTTAACAATTTCCCTTGTACTTCAGATGTTTTTGTGTGAATTTTAACGTTTTCAATAAATATTATCAAATTATATCATCACGATTGCAATAAATAATCAGATGCATCGTGGCATCCAAACTATATCACGTGCAAGATATACAACTGACGTGATTTACTACTTTCTACTATAAAACGGAAATTAATCTTTTGAGTAGCATGGATTTCTAAAACGTACAAACTATTTATGAATGTCACTTTCATTTATATTGTGATGTATTGCAGCATAGTATGAAGAATCGTGGAGCCTAATTTATCAAAAATAATATATTTATTGGACGTCTATCACAGCACAAGCATGAAAAACAAACACATACACTTCCATCAGAAACGTTACAATCACTGACTTGCATCGAATTCCAAGTTCAATCTCATAATCATAATTCTTTTCCGTTGCTAGGCAACGTTAGCAAAAGACAATATCGTTGCCAAACTATTTTTATTACCTTCAGAAAAAAATTAATGCCAAACGATATTTTTAATTAATTTCTTTTTCAGCCAAATGATTGATATTTTTAATTAATTTCTTTTATGACCAAACGATTTTCTTATCTAATTAATTTCTTTTCTTTAAATATTTTAATAATTCTACAAATGTATATATTTTTTATTCGTTACGAATATCACAATATAGATAAATATCATTAAAATAGTGCTTTAGTTAATTTATTCTTATTTATTAAAAATTATTCTGTAGATGTATTATTATTTGACAATCTTCTTATTCTTATTTGGAATAAGCATTTTGGTAACGTTATAGCACTTTTTATGTTTGAAGCTTTATCGGCCTTATTCACCATCGATGGTTAAACCATGATCAGCGGTTAAAAGTGAATTTACACAAACAAGCGAATGCTGACCAAAATGATCAACTGGATGTATACCTTAACTGGCGAGTTGGCGATTTTGAGGGTAATTTTAAAAATCGCCAACAACGGAGAAATTGAGATACCATGCCAAAATAGCAACCCGCTAGGGTATACATTTGGCGACGCACTTTGGTCAGCTTTCGCATCATCATGGCAGAATCATCATTTAACCGCTGATCATGGTTTAACCAAGGATGGTGAATAAGGCCGTATGTAGTGCACAGTTGTCAGTTTGCTACTGAATATAAAATGCTGAATGTTGTTGTCAAACAGGTTGCATGTTCTTCGGGATCATGGCCTTATTCTTCGGGACTTACGACATGGTGGCCCACAGCCTCATCGCCGTTCTTCGCTACATGAATCTCTGTCGTCTCTCCGGAGGTAAGAAGTTTTTTCTTTTCTTTACCGTTTTTATCATTCTAGGGATGTTCAAAATTATAAAGGATGTCTACTCTTATCATGATCCAACATCTAATTTCTAAACAGTTAGAGATAGACATATAGTTCCAATTGGACAAATGGCTTAAATGGAGGAAAGAATTATATTTTATGGATTTTGAGTCAATAAATATATTTTTGAAAAAGTTACGAATTCTAATTTTTTATACGGCCCCCCGATCATATCCGTCATATTTAGTAAAATATTCTTCACACACTAACATTTTAAACAGAAAAAGTTCCACTCTTCTACGACTAAAACTGGCCGAGTTATGGAGCTTTGAATTTCATAATTTTAAACCAATCAGCGGAGTCGTCGAGCAAGTGATTGGTGGATAGTCTTCGAGACGGCCATTGAAATGGTATAAAGTGATCTGAGTCAGCAATATTCAAAGTTCCATAGCTCGGTCAGTTTTATTCGCAGAAGAGTGGAACATTTTTTTTGTTTAAAATGCTAGAGTGTGAAGAATATTTTACTAAATATGACTGATAGGACCGGGGGACTGTATAAAACTTAGATTTCACACGTCTTGATCAGTTTTCCATGCGAAGGTTTTGTAGGGGAATCTAATATTGCAGGTTAGCACATTTTACAATTGCGGTTAAGGATCTATTTGAAGGCATAGTAAAAAAATGACTTTTATAAAAAAAAAATGGAGTAAATTTTCTCCTAAATACACCCGTATATTATGTCTCTGTCGATACGTAATGAATTGTAAGTATATTGTTACGAAGTTGTAAAGTTGTTTCCCTGACGTTCTAATCTTAGGACAAGAAAGAGAGTTTCACAGAGATTTTAATGGGAATCAAGCCAATGATCTCCTATCTTGGTGACCATTTTGGCGACAAAACGAATAGATTAGAAAATTCATGAACTGCTTTCCTATCTCGACTAGGAGCGAGAAATATCAAGAACCTTCGAGAGATTACTATGTGACGTCACTTCCTGTTGGAAAAGGTAGAAAAGTCAGCTCGCAAACCAAGAGTGGATCAGTTGGAGTTTGGTCAGCATTGTAGCTGGTGAACTGAAACATTGAGCGCTATTGAAAGTGCTGTGACTAAGATTAATTAGCGATCCTAACCTAGCCTGTTTGAGTTATGAGTTTATAAAAGAGCTGCTTAGTTTTGCTACCTGTTCTAAGTTATGTTTATCTGGAATATTCGTAGAATAAAGAGCCATTTTTTTTATCACTCTGCTTGTTGAACTCAATTCACGTACACCCGGCAGACGATTTTTGAAACAATATTTACCAATAAAATCATATATCTGGATATGCACACTTTTTTATCTTTATTTTCTTCCTTCCAAGCATCTATATTTTCTTTGTTTGGCGAAAGTTATTAACATTCAAATATGCTACATATTGTTACGAAGATGGAAAGTCGCTTCCCAGAAATGTTAGTCTTATGGATGGGGAGAGACTTCAACAGGGGTATGTATGAGAATGGATCCCCGATCTTGGCGACCATTTAGGCGACTTGGCGACAAAATGTAAGATCTCAAAAATACTAGAATTTTCTTGATATATATTTTAAGGGCCGAGATTTGGATTTATCCGGATGTTTCCATGTGACGTCACGGCCTGTCGGGGAGACTTTAAATAGACCGTGTTCGAATCACAGAGCAGTGTGTGTTGAATCGTCTTTGAACGTGAGTGGATCGACTGGGATCGTCTTTGGAGATTTAACCGCAGTGCGAGCTATTTAGTTGATAGACGCCGAGCGGTATTGTTCGTGCTGTTATTGTTATTCTTCGTGATTTGCTGTATGCTAGTATTGTTAATTTGTGCAAGTGCAGTGTCTTCCTGTTGCCTGCGCTTCGTGTTTTCCAGAATAGTCGAGAATAAAGCGTCGTTTCTCCGTTATCCTGCCTATTAGAGTGTTTTTACTGTACATCCACAAGAACATTTTCGTAGCAATATATCAGCAGCAATTTCGTAGCAATGAATTAGTGAATAAATGTTTAATTGCCCTTTAGATACACACAGCATGAGGAATGAAATAGCGATTAGCTTAAATATCATGATATCCATAGCAAGGTTGAAAACTGATGAGCATTACAAAATACATCAGAACCTTTTATGCTTTTAACTCTGTATTTAGCAGAATTTTACTATGTTCTGGTTAGGTGGGGGCATTTAGGTTAGGTAGAACATGTACGGAGTGTCCTCCTAATGATTCCTCAGTTTGTTGAAAATGAGAGTCCATCTGAATGCTTCCATTCTTCGTAGATTCTAACTATTATCAGAAATGCTTGAAATACTGGCATTTTGTAGAATGTCTAGGCATTTTTAGGCAAAGTGGGGAATATGAGAATAATTTGAATATGTCCCTGTTAACACAAGATATTTTATATCTCGACGATGTTGCTACGATATTCCGAATATGCATGGTATTCCAACATCGCAAATATAGCGTATAAATATTGTAGGGCATCTTTTGCTAAAACAGGTTACATACTTTCCCTAGGCATTGTATGCCATACCTAGGCCATTCGATAGCACTGGAAATGCTATTGAGGAAAAGTAAGAAAAGAAAGTCACGATAAGGCATTTATTGAAAAGACACGCATTCTACGGAAATATTATTTAGAAATAATAATTAAAGAGTGCCTTTAAAAATATTTTATTCAAAATACGTAACTGAAAACGAAAGTTATGCAATGCAGAACAAAGTGCATGCCTTTGTTATTAAAGAAAAACAAAATAAAATAGGAACCGAATTGTTTCATCAAGAAAGGAGATGATTTTATTTTGAATTGGGCTCAATTTTATTTCTCATTTTATATCTGTAGAATTGGCGATATATTTATAATTTGCCTATAAATGCCTAGGCATTCTACGGAATGCCGAATTTCAATTTTTGCCGGTATCACTCGTTTAAAATTAGTTGAAATATCATGATATCCATAGCACGATTGAAAACTGATTCGCATTACAAAACAAGTCAGAACCTTTACTGCTTTTAACTCTGTAAATAGAACAAATATTAACACAAATATTAATTAACAAATTTAAACTATTGCTGACTTCCCGCAAATTTTAGTGTGGTCAGTTTAGGTGGGAACATCTAGAGAAGTAAGCGTATGTACAGGCATTCCTACTATTATCAGCAATGCGTGAAATGCCTGCATTCTACAGAATACTTAGGCACTTTTAGACAAGGTATGAAATATGAGAATTATTTGAGTATATTATATACTTTTCCAAGACATTCTATTGAATGACGAAGGCAAAATTTGAAAAGAAGGTGACGATAAGGCTTTTATTTAAAAGTCGCGCATTTTACAGAAATACAAATGTTATTTAGAAAAGAATACAATTAAAAATCTTTTATTCAAAATGCACAAAGGAAAATGAGAGTTATAGAAAAACAAACCTTTCTTATTTAAGATAACAAAGTAAGCTGAGCCTATTCGTTGCCTCAAGAAAGGAGATAATTTTATTTTGAATTGCGCTTAATTTCATTTCTTATAAATTTGAATAGGCGATGCATTCCATATTTTGATGGATTGCCATATGTCATTGTATAGAATGCCTAAGAAACGATGAAATATGAATCGTAGAAACGATGAAATATGATTCTTAGAAATATGAAATAAAACGATGGAACACGAATCGTAGAGACGATGAAATATGAATCGTAGAAACGATGAAA
>BGPR01000830.1:121340-139895 GCA_013235015.1 Araneus ventricosus | reverse complement strand
AACACGAATCGTAGAGACGATGAAATATGAATCGTAGAAACGATGAAACACGAATCGTAGAGACGATGAAACATGAATCTTAGAAACGATGAAACATGAATCGTAGAGACGATGAAACATGAATCGTAGAGACGATGAAATATGAATCGTTTCATGCTTTTCCTAAAAATGTCCAGACATTCTACAGAATGCGGATGCCAGACTTACCCGTAACATTACTAATTGCTAATAACGACGCATCTTTGCCAAAATGAATGTGAATGTTTTGCTTAAATGCTATGTTCTCTGTGTTTTCCTTCCAGAGAGCGTGTCGAAACGCTCCCTCGTCCTCCTGCTGGTGGCCTGCGTCATCTACTCCATGCTGTGGAGCATCGGTCCGGCATTCGACATCGGCAAGTACGAAACATTCGAAGTGGGGTGCACCATGGCCTTCTCGGACCAGACACTCTCGGGCAGGATATTCGTCAACTGTGCCTTCGTATTCGTCTTCTTCCTCCCTTTGGGTGAGTTGAGAGTTATTAATCGTATCAAGTTTCCAATAAGATTCAGGTTTCAACTTAATCCTTTCTGCATAAACATCTACAGATGGACATTCGCGAATACTCCGCTCCAATAAAATTCAGTTGTTCCTCGCCAAAACCGGTCGTGAATTCGAAAATCCGATAAGAATTGGCGCCGAAAGTTTGGAAATCCATCTTCTCTGGATTTCCAAGAGCACTGCCGGGCCATAAATGCTGAAATGCGACCGGTGTAGACACTTGAGGGAGAGAGAGGGGAGGCTCTATCGCACAAGCGAAGCAGGTTGGGATTCGAATTTCGAAGGCTGAGGCGGAAGTAGGTGCAGTAGGGGATCGGAGTGCCATAGCTGATGGGTCTGCGGTTTGCGCTTAGCGGCCCGTGAATGACCTGCCTAAATGGATGGGCTGATAAATGAAATGGTGTGGAGTGCCACACGGCCAATTGCGCGGAGCGACCCGTGAATGACCTGCCTAAATGGATGGGCTGATAAATGGAATAGCGTGGAGTGTCACCACGCCATTTGCGCGGAGCGGAGTCATCGCGAATCTCCAGCTTAAAGCTAAGTGCGTAATGAGACGATTTCAACCGAAAGACATTAATAGGCTTTTAAAACATATTATTACTTTTGATGTAACAATACATGAAAAGCATTTTTAATAATTGAAATTGGGTTTTAATTTGAACGCGTTTTTTCAGCAGTTCGAGATGTATATCTTTAATTTTTAATTGTACAAACTGTTTTAGCGTGTAAGAGAATGCTAATTTCTGGTTTGAACTCGTGTAAAATATCATATAAAAATTTTAAATGCATTATTATCAAGAATATAAAAACTTTCGTCTGGAAAATATGATCATAAATACAATATGAAAGTACAGGATGCAAGCAAGATTTTAAAAAACTTATTTTCCTCATACATAATTGGATGTAGATATGCATTTTTAAAACAACCAGCAATTTCATGGATTTCTGGCTCATTTTAAAAAACTTACCTAAGATTACGTGCTGAGATTTCTGTTCAAAATTTAACCGAGTAAAATCTGTTACATAACAGATTACTTAGACTCAAGCTATTAAATTTTGGAACATACAGCATCGAGATAAAAAATCTGACCGAACAAAATCCTCATACACGTTATTTAATTAAAGGATATAGAATATATTGTTACGAACCTGTAATGTCGCTTTCCCAAGATGTTAGTCTTATGGTTGGAAAGAGACATTTACAGAAGTTATTACTACATATCGGAGAATGGAGGCCAACGACCCCTGACCTTGGTGACCATTTTCGCGACTTTGACGACAAAATGAAGGACCTGAAAAATGCTGGAATTTTCTCGATATCTCTATTAGGGGCGGAGATATACAGAACTTACTAGATGATTCTATGTGACGTCACATCCTGTCAGGAAAGGTATGAAAACCCGGGAGTTGCTGAGATGAGACAATCGTCTTTGAACATCTTCGGATTTCGAAGAATCTCTCTGGAGTCTTGTTCGCATCGCGAGTTGATTAGCTATTAGACGCTGAGCTCCTTTTGTTCGTGCTATTGCTGTTCTTATCTGTGTTTTACTGTCCGTTTGTGCAAGTGCTGTGTTTTTCCTGTGACCTGTGTTCGTGTTTCCCGGAATATTCTAGAGTAAAGCGTCGTTTCTCCGTTACCAGCTTATTGGACTGTTTTCACCGTACACACACCAAGACTATTTACGTAGCAATATGCATTGACGTACTGAAATTTTTTATTTTAAAGCAACATGGGACCGCGGTGGCAAGGTATCAGCTTCAGGACTGGAGGGTTTCAGGTTCGAAGCCCGATTCCACTAAACATCCGCCGTGTATTGGGTCTGTTGCACGTTAAATCATGCGTCCTCCCGCTGGTGTGGTGCGAAAGTTTGGAGAAGGGTTGGAAGTTCAGGCGTCGTTCTTGTCATATGACCGCGGTTCAAAATGAGGAGGTCCTCCCAAAATAGCCTCCTCGTTGCTTCAAAAAGGACGTAAAGACGTGTGAGGGCTACGAATTAGATGCAAGCTGAAATAAACAGGAAAACAGTAACTGTGCTTGGTCTAGACGATGTTTATTCCATAAATGAATACGTGGACGTATTCTGCAGATATCTGTTAACACGTCCAACTCATCTAAACTAATGCGCAAGTCAAATTCTTGAATTAAAAATTTGATGTGGGTAATTCGATATAAATCTTTTTTTTACGTTTTCCGCTTCTAAAATGTTAATATAACTAAATTAAACTAAACTTTAATGCAATACAAAAATATATCGTTATTTCGCAAAAAAATTAAAATGAATGTAATATTACAAACATTCCATGCAAATTTTGGACATTCTGTTGCTTTGAAGCTTCATTAATGCCCCAAAGAATGTGTGCAAAGCGAAAAAATTATAATGTATGAACAAAAATTCAACAAATGAACTCGTAATATAAGATGAAATTAGAATAGTTTTGTAAGAAACGGCTCAAAATGAATTAAACTTTCTTTTTCTCGAATTAAGAAGATAACATTAGAAACAGAGTAAGAATTTGAAAATTCGAATTAGTTAATTTGTAAACAAGTCGACAGGAAGCTTATTGTTTAGAAGATCCAAGAGAACAATCGGTGACAAATTGTAAATCATTGTATCACTGGAACTTTGAGTCGGAACATTGCCAGTCATTCTGTTTAGTCAGTCGGAGTTAGGGTTAAACTAAAGTTTAGGGTGCGCAGCCGTTCCTTTTCACTTTGGATCGCCAAGTCTTTGTCGCCAAGTGGAAGCGGTTTGGCGATATGAGAACATTTGTTTTGGATATTCAGCGATCTTTATATTGATGTATTGCGCATCGTCGTTCCTTGCGCCCCGTCTTAATTGATCTCCTCTTTGTTGTTTTCGATTTAATTGGTCGATTTAATCGAATTTGATAATACTTCGGTTGGAATTCTTCGGTTTGAATTTTGCCAATTCTAATCATTTCCGAACGGATTTGTTTAGGCTACCATGCTCTTCGCTCGTGTTGACTTTTTGACGAAGGAATGTTTTGAGATGAGAGCTCATTTTGGAATTTTAAAAAAGCCTTGATTCCTAACATACGGTGAAAAACGAAGCAACTAGGTTCCCGCTTTGCTGAAAGCGAAGCCGCTGGTGTTTTTTTTAAGTTTGAAAGCATACCGGTAGCATATAGGCATACTGTACTCGAGCAGAGCACCATTGTAACTTTGGACGGCTCTGATTGGACAAGCGAATCTGACGTAACTATGCTTTGCTTGTTTTTCTACCTCTGACCACGATCTGACTGATTCTTTCAACTAGCGATAGCGAAATGTTCTTTGTGTAATACGCCATGGCTATTCAGAATTCCAATCATGTTATTTTGTGTGATTTTTATGATTTGAGGGTTACCTTGCTATCTCAATTTTTTTTTCTGATTTTGAGGTATCGAAAGTCTACTGCATATTATGTAATACAATGTGTTAATTAATAAGTATAACTTATGGAATTTTTCTCTTTTTTTTTGAATTTGAAAAAATATTTGGTATTTTAAATAAAAATGTCTTTGATCCCTTATTATTCCTAGTTCTCATGTGTTTTATTACATTGCTTTTTGTCTATACTCGGTGTAAAATTGTTTTTTTATTAATTATATATTTTTTAAAATGATTATTAAAGTTTTTTATTCGCATTTCTATTTCAAAAACTCAATATTTTAAAATTTTAAGATATCTTTCTGTCATAAACCAGCAAGATAAATTTGTTATTATTGCAAATCTCAATTAGCCTATGGAAATTTATGAATATTAGATTTATGTTCACACAATTTTAACAGTGTAATCAACATTGAGTTTTGTAAAATGTTATTAAAATTAAATTTTGAAGTAAAACTTAGGAAGAATTTTCAAAGCAGTTTTAGAACGAGTATAAAGAAGAAAAAAAAAGATATTAGAGGAATTAATTATTGCATTAGGCATTTAAGAACACGAGTGCAAGCTACCGTGCTGCCATCTGTTTCACATTTTTAAAGCATGAGGATATTCAAAAGTAGGAAAAAGAAAACATGGCAATATATTCACAAAGAAAGAATTTCAAGCAAATCTAACGCCATTAAATCAAGAAGAAGAAAGATTCTCCTTTTGAAAACAAATTAAGTCAATATCTTGGAGAAAAAAAATGTATTTAGAGTTTTAAGAACTATAAACAAGATACGCGTGTCTCACTGTTGATGCGATGTGCAGGAGAATGACGTCAGATTCGCTTGTCCAATCAGAGCCCTTCAAAGTTACAATGGTGCTCTGCTCGAGTACAGAATGCCTATATGTTGCCCGGTACCCACTTCAGATGCCGCCGGCATCGCGTGGTTAAGAGACCAATAAAAAGCTCTCTGCGCACGCCCCAAAAACGTTCTCACATCGCCAAACCGTTTCCCTCTTGGCGACAAAGACTTGGCGATCCAAAGTGGGAAGGAACGGTTGCGCACCCTAAACTTTAGTATTACCGTAGTTAGGGTACCGAACGATTTGAGCACTTTACAGGCAGACCGCTGGACCTAGAGTTAAACAAATTGCCACGTTGTTACTTAATCTAGGAAAGGATTTTTAATTAAATTCTTAATTAATTAAAAACTAAACTTGAAGGTTTTTCCTAAAAAACTTCGGAGCATATTATAGCACAAAAACCATTTTTACACCCCTTTAGAATTCAAAAAATTGTCTTTTCAGTTATAGACGAGTCTTCTGATTTGTCTATTTTGATTTCACAGAACTTACAGACCAATTTAAGCGATCGCCAAATCCAGTTGGATCCCATACTAAGCGTCAAGTTCTAATCAGTTTTTTCTTGAGTACACAAAGCGCCAAAAAGAGCGATAAAGAATAATTATGGCAACCTTTCCACAAAATGAGGCTCTTATTTTAAGTAAATATTAGGAGCTACAACAATAGGAACATGAAATTTAATATTTTCAAAGTATCCTTAAGCCATAACATTAGAAAACTCCACTCTAAACATTCATTAATATCTTTAGAGTGTTGAAATTTTGAAGATCCCATTGACTTAACAATATCACCGGAAGTCGATGGGTAAGGCGGAAGTCCTACTTTACCGCAAATAAACAAAACAGAAAACTCGTCCATTCCAATTTAATTCCATACAATTGTTTTCTCCATTTGCTTAATATTTTTAAATACGATTTAAAACAACATTTTTTATTGTTTCAATTTCAGCGCGTGCATTCCGGCAATATTGATGCATATTTTGTGTGCACGTTACCTTTGCTATGGAGGAGTTTCCTGTTTTGTTTATTTGGGGTAATTCAGATCTTCCGCTACACCTACTGACTTCCGGTGTAATGCTTCGTCAATGGGAATCTTCAAAATTGCAACACTCTGCTTGAAGATGTTAATTAGTGTTTAAAGCAGAGTTTTTTAATGTTATGGTTTAAGGATATTTTGTTAAATTTTAAATTTGATGTTCCTATTGCTGTAGATCTCAATGTTTACTTAAGATATGAGCCTCATTTTGTGGAAAGGCTGCCATAATTGTTCGTTAGCGCTCTTTTAGGCGACTTGTTTGACGGTTAGATTTTTAACCAAACGATTTAGATTATCTCTGTCGGTTAACTTTTGATGCAGCATCCAAATGGATTTGGCGATTGCTTAAATCGGAAGGTTATTGGAAATCGGAAGAGGATCCTGGGTACGGAAGTTCTGTGAACCCAAAATAAACAAAACAGAAAACTCGACCATACTTAAGAATAGGTTTTTGAAAATAATATAAAAACAGAAGAAATAAGCTTAAAACATTAAATGCTGCAATGTTTGGGAATAGAGGTTCGATTCATGTTAACATATTTTTGATTAAAAGTTTGAAAGTTTACTGAAGAATTTAATCCTGACTGTTCGCCGGCGTGATTCATAAAATTCGAGGTTGTATGAATGTGCACGATTTTAACACGTTGACGTAAATGACGTCTATAGACGTCCAAAGCATAGGATTGTAGATGCAAATGATAGCTATTACCGTCATATATTCTTAGTATTATAAAATAAATTATTAAAATGTATATTAGTGTTAAATCTATTTCCTTTGAAAGTCTTCTTTGTTCTGGCAAGAATGAATGATGAAATATTTATCATTAGGATCACCTGTCATTTACGCTCCCTTACAAATGTTTCTCAAAATTGAATTTTGTACCCCAAATTATGTCTAACTTTTTGTTATGCTGATATAAGTGTTAATTCTTGATTTTTTAAATTTTGTGTGTTTTTCATTTTTTTGTAATTCAAATTAACTGAATTAATGTGAAAATTAAAGTTATATATATATATATATATATATATATTTAGAAACCAATATATTTCTTTTTTTAAAATTATTCCCAAAAATGATTGTTTTAGTCTGCACAGCTACTCAGACGTCTATAGTCGTCTTTTGTGTATCAGAGAAATCGAGATATTAAAAACAAATGACGGCTATAGACGTCCTCCATTTTTTAGAAAAATTTGTTGGAAAAAATAATAATTTTATTCTGTAAGTTTGAAATCTTCATGGAACTCCCCAAGAATCGAAATTAACGAAAAGAAAAGTTGCTTTTGTCATATATCACCGATTTCAGAGTTGAGCGTGTTAAAATCCTTTTCTTTCTTGTGCATTCCAGCAATCACCGTCTACAGTTACATCGCCATCATCCTGGAAGCCGGGAGACAGAGGAAAGTTCTGGAGAAACTCGGACACGTCTCCTCGTTCAACAAAAACAGACTCGCCGTGGAGCTCAAACTGGTGCGGGTAAGTCGTTTGTCGAAAAGATATATTCCGAAGAATTAGGCCGCTATTAGTTGTAAGCAACCATGGTGCCACTGATTGCTTACGCGAGTCGCAATGGATCCTATTAGCCGACCGCAACCAGTTGCCGCCCGTTTTTCTAGCGGGCAACCACACAGGCAACTCTCGGTGGCCCAGACGTGTGACGTAGCATTGCAGTAAATGTAGCCTATTAGCCGAGGGCAACCAGTTGCGCATCCAAGCATCCAGTTGCCGCCCGTTTTTCTAGCGGGCAACCACACAGGCGACTCTCAGTGGCCGAGACGTGTGACGTGGCATTGTAGTAAATGTAGCCTATTAGCCGAGGGCAGCTGATGGTGCTACTGATCATCCGATGTAGCTGCGCGCGCATATGCTACGTCATTTGGAAATTTACTCTATTTACCTATTCCCCTGCACAGTTGGAAACTAGCTTTTCACAAACGAGTGAATATGTGCTTTTGAATAATGGAAAATGTTAGTATGTATATAGTAAAATATTATGATGCACAAAATTCTTTTATCGTAGCAAATTTTTCATAATTAAAAAGCATGAAAATAAACCAAATCAATAGTTGTTACTGATATATAATTGTGTGCGATTATTAATTCTGACAAAATTATTAAAATTTAAGAAATAAATTGTACATGAATGAAATTTGTGTCGCTGAAAAGCTAATTTTTTAAAACTTTAAATTAATTTTATTTATATTAAGATAATTTTATAATATTAATAATATACCGTTTCATGTTTAATAAATATTCATAGATTTACTTAGTTATTTGTTTCTATACATAATTAATTTACTACTAGTTGCAAAAAACTATTATTTTGAAAACAAAATAAATATTTTTACATAAATAATTCATATTAACTAATTTTAATATTTTGCCGATTAAATTTATTTTAAATACATCGGAGCTATATATTTTGTTGGCGTACAAACAAGTATGAAACTGATTCATAAACAATGATTAGCTAACATACTAATTTGTCATGGAATGCATTAGTATGCGAAAATAACTGAAAAATTTACTATCATAGATTGTCAAACAATGTATAATATAATCCTCTAGTCAGTCGAGAAACAAACATGGGTTGTTCTCGCATTTTACTAACCCTTCCCCTTTTCTTTTTAAATCGAAGAGCAAGGAGAAGTTTTTCCTTGGACACCATTCTTGTAAATGACTATTTCCCGGTAAAATTTAGCAATTATTTCAAAGTTGCTCCACCGTCGCCGGGTTTTAAAATACTCCGGCAACTGGCACAATAGCCAGTTTTGCAGTCAATGGCTCCACTGTTATCGGCAGTGGCGAATTCAGGGGCTGCTATGGGGCTGCAGCCCCTCCAGAGCTAAACCAATATTCTTGATTTTTTCAAATCACTACTAGTGATGGGAAAAACATACCGGGTTTTTTTTTGTTTCAGTTAACCGAATTTTTAGGTTAATTTTTGTCTCTTTTATAACCGGTTATTTTTTTAAAAAATTGAATAACCAACCCGGATCGGAAGATAAGCTCGATTTTAGGTTCGATTATACTAAAATTTACCAAATCATGAAGCTTTCAATTTCATCCTCATAGGCAAATCAACGACAACCGCTTCCCCGAGGCGTCTGTTGGTTGGTGGATTACGGAAAGAGACTTTATGGCCAGATAAATATTGCTGTAAAAACATTATTAATAACAAATTTTGTCTACAAACGTTTTTTTATATATATATAAAAAACCCCCGAAAACCATTTATTTTGAGCTGTTATAACTTCCAGGTTAAATCGGAGGTGGAAAAAACCCCTGATTAACCGAAAATCAGTTATTTTCGCAATAACTGCCATCCCTAATCATTACACCTATTACCGCCATCCCTAATCATTACACCTATTACCGACATCCCTAATCCATACACCTATTACCGCCATCCCTAATCGTTACACCTATTACCGCCATCCCTAATCATTACACCTATTACCGGCATCCCTAACATTGAGTATTGAGATACAGAATGTGACTGAACGAAATCCACATACACGCTATTTAATTAAAGGTTGTAGAATATATTGTTACGAACATGTAATGTCGCTTTCCCACGATGTTAGTCTCATAGTTGAAAGAGACATTTACAGAAGTTCTTTTTACCTGTCGGGAAATGGAGGGCAACGACCCCTGACCTTGGCGACCATTTTGGCAAAATAAGCGACAAAATGAAGGACCCTAAAATGCTGGAATTTTCTCGATATCTTTATTAGGGGCGGCAATTAGATGGCAATGTTCTTGATCTCTTTTTTTAAAAAAATAAAACTTGGCAACATTGCTCTCTGGCTTTGACATGATCGAAGATTTCCCTCTTTTCTAGTCATTCCACTCGTACTTGTAGCGTTATTGCGGTCGAAAACATTTTTGGGTTAGTTATTTCATCGTGTTTTCACTAAATTGTAATGCCTTTTGTGATTATTATTGCCAGACGAGTAAGGTTAAAGTGTTTTAACATACGCAAACCATGAGGTCTCGGCGATCCAAACTTTTTGTGACCTCAGCACCAAAATCCTGGATTCTCCACTGATTAGGGGAGAACCTCGACTCGAAGGTTTGAGCCAAATGATTCGGCATTTGCTGATACAAGGGTTTTTTCTATACGTTGTGATGAATGTTTGGTCCAATTAAACTTGATCACAGTGTCGGATTTTGATAATATGGGGCCCCAGACGCAAAATTGTTTTGAGGCCCTTACCTTACCCAATGTTATAAATTCGCAGTCGGCTTAACACTGCGATATATGTCGAATAGATATTGAGCCCCCCCTCAGAGTTTTTAGGTACGAGGCGAGCGCCTCTAGCATCTGTGCGGAAAACCGCCACTGCGTGATCCGACGTTTGACGGTTTGAACAGTTCAATCGATGGCGGAAGAAATTCTCTCTAACGAAATATAATAATTAAGAAGACTAGCAGAAACCTAAAGAACTGGCTAAAATATGGACGAGTTTGCTTTTGTTTATTTGCTGTAAAGTAGGACTTCCGCCTTACCCATCAACTTCCGGTAATAATGTTAAGTCAATGGAAATCTTCAAAATTTCAATCCTCTGTTTGAAGATATTGAATAATGTTTAAAGTGAAGTTTTCTAATGTTATGGCTTAAGGATACTATTAAATTTCATGTTCCTATTGTTGCAGCTCTCAGTATTTACTTAAAATAAGAGCCTCATTTTGTGGAAAGGTTGCCATAATTATTCTTTATCGTTCTTTTTGGCGCTTTGTGTACTTTTTGAACTGAATCGAATTCGGAACTTGATATGGGATCGAATTGGATTTGGCGATCGCTTAAAATGGAGGGTTATTGGTTAACGGAAGTGAGCCCTCACCACGTAAGTTCTGTGAAACCAAAATAAACAAATCAGAAAACTCCTCCATAAAATGATGATTATCCGATTACCGGCCGTGCGACCACACAAACGGGTTTATTCTGGTACCCCTGGTTGGGGTGGGAGACGTCACTTTTTCCGCACGTTAACAACGGGATAAGTGACGCCCCCCCCCCCAACCGGGGGTACGAGAATAGACCCGTAACGAATAGCTCTTTTCGACTGTTCGAAACTTCCTTTGATTCAGCAATAAAAGACCGGTAAACGCCGGAATTCGAATGTTCGACGCTTGACATTGGAAGCTCGTAGCTCGAAGTCGCACCACACGATGCTAAAAACTATGAAGCGCCCAACGATGGAAAGTGTTAAACCTTTGCGGCGCAGTGTCCCAGCTGATGGCACACCTAATTTCACTCGCTTCTCAACCGTTAAATTTTACTATAAATGGAAAATAATAGGTTGAGGTTAGAGCTAACAGTACTCGTTTTAGAATGTATATAGCAGCCTTATAAAATTTCGTTTCGGAATAGGAATTATTAGAGATGAAGTTTGGGAAAATTCTTTAACTCAGAGATGAGAAATTTTTTCAGTTCTGGACGTTTACAATTTTAACAAATTAACTCGAAAATTTTCCTCCAATGTTCTTGAATTTTTAATTTATGATTTCTGTAAGATTCAACAATATTTTTTGAGTGTATCAAGGTGGCTGTATCTATCTAAGGGGGTTCTCATATGAGGGGGTGATCCCAAAAAGGAACGACCCCTTCGGAATGAAGTAATCTTTTTTTTTAAAAAAAATTTTATATTCTATGTCTATACAATAAACTAAACACAATCATGATGTTTTTCATCATATTTCAAAAAATTTAATGCCTTGAGCCTCAAAGGCTTAATAGCATTGTGTGACGCCGGCTTAACCTCAATTCTTTTAAATTTTCGGGTCGTAAAACGGGCAACTTATGTTGCAACGATGTAAATGTGTAAATCTACTATTACACAAGGTATCAGGAGAAAATGTATTCTATATTTGTACTTCTAAAAATGTAAAAATGAGACTACTTACCTTTAATGCAGTGAGGAGACGACACGCTGTCTGATATGCAATTTTTTTTTATCTTGCTGACATGGAGACACTGCATGCAGTATATTTTTACACTACATTCTCACAATTACTCAAACTCATCAAATACACATGATCAAATTAATATAAGTTGGGACTCTAACTTCATGAGTTCACACCCTCGTCTCACTCTATGCGAGTCTGTCTGAAAAGAAACCAGACTACTTGAGGCCATTACTTAAAAAACACCAACTGTTCCCTGAAACCTTGGCACCTTACGTTGGAACTCCAACCGCTCCCTAAAACCTTGGCACCTTACGTTGGAACTCCACTTGTTCCCTGAAACCTTGGCACCTTACGTTGGAACTCCAACTGTTCCATGAAAACTTGGCATCTAACGTTGGAACTCCAAATGTTCCCTGAAAAATTGTCACCTTACGTTGGAACTCCAAGTGTTCCCTGAAACCTTGTCACCTTACGTTGGAACTCCAAGTGTTCCCTGAAACCATGTCACCTTACGTTGGAACTCCAACTGTTCCATGAAACCTTGGCACCTTACGTTGGAACGTTGCAGAGAGAACTGACTTTCTCACTTAAAGAAAGAGCCATCTGCAGAAGAAAAGTCAAATGGAAGGTTTCCCACCCTCACATCCAGTCAGGGGTAAATAGACGAACCTTCCAACATTCCTGTCATTGCTTTTACTGGGGGGAGTCGCGGCAGTAAGTTTTTAGAGAAATCGTTACGTATTTGCAGCTAGAGAGCAGGTGTTTACATTTAGATATCATCAATTAAATATTTCAATAAAAGACTAATAGTCCTTGCACTACTAAGTAGCAACGGCTCTTCCATTAGGACTGCAGAGTTGCAGCACCCCTGAAATTATTTTTAAAGTTTTTTTTTTTTTAAATCATATTAGGTTATTTTTTCTCATTGAAAAGTTCCATCAGCAAGGAAAAGGGACGAAAAGAAAACAGGAAATACATCAATAAGCAGGAGATACACAAGTCAGAGCTGTTCAGGAAATAGCCCTTGCAAGCATTAAAATTTGCTCCCTGCAGAACAGCTGCGAAACGCTTCGGAAGACGACGCCAGTGTTTCATCCCATAGAGTTTGGCGGTGGCTTGAGCTGCATTCGATGCAGCCTTTGGCGCAAGGCCAAATGTGTTGCTCTTTTTTTTCTCCCTCTCACCCGAAGATGGCCTCCTCTTTCGATTTTTTTTCCTTCGCTTGTTTCTCGTTCGCCGTTATTTGGTTTTGGTTCCGTTTTGACAACGCCCGAGGGAAACTCATTTACTTAAAAGCTTCGTTTTCTTTTATTAGAAATAGCTCGTCGAAAAAAGATGCGTCGATAGCTTTCTAAAATGCAATTCAGATAATTATAATTAAAATTTTGGGACTATTCAGAAGTAAAACTGTTTTATAAAATTCTATGTTAAATACATTATTTTGAGGTGTTTTTTTGCAGCACTGCTTGTTTCTGAGTTGACCAGCCGCCACTGCTACTAAGGAAGTATCAAAATAGAGTTGTTATGTCCTCAGATAGGAAGCTTGCTTGGCTACAATTTCCTATAATATTTCCTATAGTTTAAAGATAAATTTAGGTGAATTTTTCAGTTTTTGTACAAAAAATTGCTAGATTAGATCACAAACTGATTATTATCTCGATCTAGAGGAATAGCCCAGACAGCAGTTATAGTCATTGATAGCCCTCACAAGTTTGAAGGGAAACAAGCCATAGAAAGATAACTATCAAAGGACATGAAAGACCTCAAACATTGGTTCAAAAAGAACAGAAACTGAGGCTACGTGGTTTTGTATCATATGTCAGGAAACAAAGGATGTAGGACAGTAAATATATGGGTAAACCTGGAGTTTACGGTGCCGTCCTGCTTCTCGCCAATTCTTCTTGGAGCAATTGCATGTGCCGTCGCCAAATACTGTTTTGGATGTGCAGTACGCTTTTTATTGCTCTATTGCGCATGCGTCACCTGAAACCGAGAGATTGAGTACGCAATGCCTGCGGCATTTCAAGTATGTACCGGGCAAATTTTTTAACTTAGAAAAACACTAGCGGCTTCGCTTTCAGCATAGCAGGAAACTAGTAGCTCCGCTTTTTCATTGAATGTTAGGAATCCACGTTTTTAAAAAAATTCCGAAAACGAGAATTTCCGCACGCAATGCCTGCGGCATTTCAAGCATGTACTCGGCAAATTTCTTAACTTAAATAAACATCAGCGGCTTCGCTTTCAGCATAGCGGAATAATCGTAGCTTTGCTTACTCATTGAGAAACGAAACATACAGAATAATATACACGGTACTGAACCGATATTCCATCCGAAGAATTCCAAACGAAGTTTTATTCAGATTCGAATTTATCGCCCAATTGCATCGAAGAGTTGAACAAAACAGTCCAATCGAAATGTGGCGCAATATAGCCTGATAAGCAAAACACCGATGAAAGGACCAATTTGTGCGCATGCGCGCTTGTCACTCGTTAAAAACATCTAGACGCAACCAAAACAAATGGTCTCTCATCGCTGTTGTTGGCGGCAAAGAGTTGGCGATCCTAAGAGGAACAAAGTTGGCGGGCACCGTAAACTCCAGGTTAACCAATATATGCCATACTTGGGTTCATACATTGCATGCTGGTGGGAATTCGAAAATATCAAAAGATATCTCTAATTATTCTACAAGGAATTGGTGTTCCAATCTTGTCAACGAATTCCTTAACTGGAACGTTGACACAATTTGTTATACTAGTTTTTGAAACTTAACAGTGTATTTCTTAAAAAGTATTGCATTTTTTAAAGATAAATAATCCACAAAAGAAATTCTACTACTTTTTTCTATTAAAATTACTTCTTCATCAATGTTCATTCAAAAACGGCCAGGTGGTCCAAATCGGCAAGCTTTCCCTCACCCAACAATTTCTGTGCGGTATTTATTGGAAAAATTTAAGATTTGTGGTTTCAGATGTTATGTGCATACTTCGCAGTTTAGCAAGCAAGATCACCTATCGCAATTTTTCAAAGTTTCAAAGAAGAAGAAACAACTGACATCACATCTGGTCTGAATATGCTGTCTCATGTTCTTACCGGATGTGGAAAAAAGTGTGTGCCGTGTAGTTGCAAAAGTGGCCATCTACATTATTTTCACAAATGTGTTTTTTCGAAGTTTTTAAGTCTCTATGATCTCTTCTACCATTTGTGAACACGAAAATGTTCAAAACCTGTCCCTATCCATGTTTAACCCTTTAATCGGCTGGAACGTAGAAAGTCACTCTCTGATGACTATTCTAAAACCGGTTCCGTCGCAGAAAGTCGTTCTTCGATTATTACTCTTAAACCGGCTCCGGCGTAGAAAGTTGCTCTCTGTTTATTACCCGATAACCGGCTCCGAAACATTTGCGTTCTCCATTTAGCTACAGATGGGCCGTTTTCAAAGCATTCAGCTGAAATATTTTTGCCGTTCAAAGGGTTAAAATGTACCCGAAAATCAAGGTGTGCTGCAGAAATGGCCATCTCCACTAATGGATACGGGCTCAAAACCAGCCATCTACAAATCCGCCAGGCAGCGCAGCGGTAGCTTCGCGAAACTTTGCCAAACGCAGGCTTACAGCTGTTAATGTGGGCACTGCGATAAGTTCGAGTTTGGTTGTTCTGAATTATTGCACTTTTGAACAAGATGGAGAAAAATATTGAAGTTATCCTCATCAGATGCGGTATTGTAAAAGAGATCCGTTTGGGTGGAAACGAGAGATGACAAAACAGCAGCAGTATAGGTTCTATTCATAATAATTCATTTATTTATGTATAAAATTGAATATGGAAGACGACTATAAGACAGGAGGGTCGTAAAGACCACGGAAATGTCCTTTGTGCCTTCAGAAAAGAGAGGAGAGACAGAAGATCAGCGGCATTTGAGCCAGAAAAGAAAGCTGTGATCTCTTTCATAAATACAGTGGAATCTCCCTATAACGAAATCGCTTGGTTCCAGTTGAAAAATTCGCTATAGAGAAAATTTCGTTATATGGAGATTAGAGATTTCTGCAGTTATTTAAGTAAATGTTACAAAGCTTTTAGTATGTGCGATAAGTTCAAAATATTTAATTATGACTTTCAATTAAAATGAAATATAAATTTATTGTAAATTTGTTAATATTATACTAATTTTTATTATAAAATGCTCAAAAGTGAAGACAATTCACCAATTTAGAGAATAATATGTACTATTATGGATAAACATAAAATGCGTATTGTCACATCCATTTGCTGTTTCCACCCCAATTCTTGGAATCTTGATCCTTAGAAATGTTGCTCCCTCTGTAGAAACCCAGGTCCCCACAACTGCATTACCCTTCACGTAGCATTCTATTGTTATGTGTTATCGCTGGAATGAACAATGCGAGTGGTTCCAGAAACAGGCACGTGTGAGCGATTTGTTTGCACAGAAATTAGCAACTTTCTTCAAAAATGAGAAAAATCGAAAGGATAAAGGTATGAAAAAATTCGTTATATGGAGACAACCACTTCGTTATATGGAGAATATTTTGAATGTTATTTAACATTCCTATTAAAAATTTCGTTATAGGGAGAAATTCGCTATAGGGAGACTTCGTTGTAGGGAAATTCTACTGTACGTTCAAGTGTATGGAATCTCACTACTGTAATATAATATAAGAATAAGATTTGAGCGAGAATAGTTTTTACTATACAGGGATCACTCTCGATTTAGTACGAAAAGATACCTTGCCCACATTAATGCTGGAAACAGAACGTAAAAAATGAACATTTGTTTGCTTGTGATTTTCAACACTATGGCGTAGTGAAACGCGAGCGAAGCGAGAAAAGACCTTCTTATGGTGACACATCAGAGGGCAGGTATATGCGACTCCTCCGCCAACATTGCAGGATCTTCGAAGACGCATTATTGATGCTTGTGCCTCCGTAACACCTGTCATGTTGCACAATGTGCAGCGAGAAATCCAGTCCAGAGTGTAAATGTGTATAGTGCTAACGGAGAGCATTTTGAGCAATATAAATAAATGATCCAGAAGACAGTGACGTGCCTCAGTTTATTTATTCCACTCTTTATGACATGACAATTTTCGAAATCGTGACCAAACAAACGTCCATTTTTTGCATTCTGTTTTGAGTATTAATGTGCGCAAGGTATCTTTTCGTACTAAATAGAGAGTGCTCTACAACTTTCTAATTGACTTTTTTCTCGTATCTTTCACCGTTTACGAGATAGGACCGTTAATTCCAAATTTTGCCGATAGATGGCGTTGTAAGTTGTCTCATCGAGTAGCGCATAGCCTTTTTACCATACCTAGACACCAACTTTATGGTCTAAGCTGTCACCGTTTAGAAGTTAAGAGGGGTGTAACGGATAAAAGTGGGAACCCTGTATAACTACTATTATTATAGTGAGACCCCAGAGGAGATGTAGTCATAAGAATCTGATTTTTTAAATGATTGAATCTATTTTTTATGGGATATCGCCTTATTTGAATAATATGCTGAGAAAATTATTATGTTTCCTATTTTCTATACAATTTGACATATTTATTTAGATTTAAGATTGTTGCAAAACCTTCCATATCCAAAACAAGCTGCAAAACTGGCCATCTCCAAAACAGAGCTTTAAATACCTCCCCTTCTTCATGCCTCATTATTATATATTGCATACTGATTCACACTGCCCGAATACCATGCAGTATTTTTTTTAACCCTATGAGCCCTATCCTGCCTCAAACCGCCCCATTCGACAGAGGCCGGAATCAGGCGGTTTCGGGCGCTTGAGTGAATTTTAAGGAAGAAAAGTGGTTAATTTCTTTGTTGACAATTGCTCTTCCAAACTTGGGTGTCGTCCTCCTGGAATTTCTGTAAAGAAAGGAAGGACTTCATTCTGTTTTCGTGAACGAAAATTTACTTCAGTTTCTGAGGTACTGGAATTCTCACTCTAGCCGGGTTCAGAGAGTTGAATCTCATTTTGGTTAGATGTGACAGAAAATCTTCTTTTCTGAAAAATTTTCCGTTTTGGAGATGGACAGTTTTGGCATCGCACCAGCCAGTTATGCCATTTGGCCACTTTTGGCATCGCACCAGCCAGTTATGCCATTTGGCCAGTTTTGGCATCGCACCAGCCAGTTATGTCATACTTTGCCGATGGCACGACTCAAATATTCGTTATTGGTTGCGAAAAATTCAGGTGTTTCTTCCTCTTGGAAACTTCGAAAAATTGAGACAAGTAGTGTTGCTTGTTAAGCGACGACTGACTTTTGTGACTAAGTGCATCTTGAACCTCTTTCTAGCTGACGTCCGTCATAGCCACAGCCTACGTGGTCGCCTGGTTCCCATACGCCATCGTGTGCCTGTATGAGGCCTACGGCAACCCGGAGCTGGTTCCGAAGATCGGCAGAATCCTGTCCGCACTCTTCTGCAAAACAGCCGCTGCCACCAATCCAATCATCTACTTGTTCATGTCCAAAGGATTCCGACGAGAAGTCGTTGAGGTAAGAAATCCACCGGCCACCCTAAATCCGATGTTTGTGTAATCCAGTGGCGTAGCGAGAGTAACTGGCTCCTGAGGCACAATATGATTTTTTCGCACCCACTCTTCATTATTGGTTTAGAAAGGATTAATGTCGAAAAACTAATTGATTCAAGCCATTCAATAAATTTGTTGTAATATTCTTTGTTGTAATATTTGTTAAAAATCTAATTGACCAAACTTTTGAGATGGATTGTTCGTTTTATTTATTTTCTATATTTTTATTTATTTTCTATATTTTTATTTATTTTTTATATTTTTATTTATTTTCTATATTTTT
>BGPR01000830.1:74356-110833 GCA_013235015.1 Araneus ventricosus | reverse complement strand
TATAGATGGCAGTGGTTTTCAGGAGTCTCTGAATTTTTACAGGTTGGAAGCCTTTCCCACTTTCAGCTGTTTACTCCTCTCTCTCCGTTCATGACTCTCCACCAGAACTAGTGAGGGAGATGAAAGGGCATAGGCTTGCGGTTCGCTGAAACATGTATGCCTCGAGGATTTTGGACGTTCATTTAGACTGCGCATTTTGAAAGGTTCTTGTGCAAAACCCTTTCTGAAGTCGTTATTAGAAGTTACTAATCATTCGGATATGCGGACTCAGTAGATCCAACGGAATGCCAAGAATCAAATGTTCTGGAATATAATCTCTTCCAGCAGGATAGACATGTTTGGTTTTTCAGGAGTTCTCTGAATTTTTGTACAGGTTGGAAGCCTTTCCCACTTTCATTGCTTACTCTCTCTCCGTTCATGACTCTCCACCAGAACAGCACACATGCAACTGAACGAAGCATAACAGTCTCATATCATATTCAGAAACATCTTCATTCCTAATTGAGATATGCATGGACTTAATTGAAAACACCAAGACTTTCGTGAATGTAAATTTTATTTCCATGACCATGCAGGAAACAAGCACTAAAACTCCTTTACCAGCGAAACGCCTCGCATTATCACCGAAGTCCAGGACTGACTTGCAAAAATAACGGCGGACGACGGCATTTATGCTCCTGAGAGACATTCTGGGAATTTTCTTTTCTTGCCGTCTTGGAAGACTTTGCTGTCTTCGTGTGTTGGAAACTCACATGTGCTTTCGCAACTCATGAACTCAAGTCAAGCTAAATACAAGCGCATAATTAACCCTCTGACCGCTGAGGGTTCTCAAAATCTGAGTACAGTTGTATACGGAGGTTTGTTTACTAATGGATAGGTTGTCGCGAAAGGTGAGAACAGATGCTAGCTCAAAGGAGATCTTCTCCAAAGTAACATTTATTTACTTTTGAAAGCCTAATTTTACAATATTTTCATAGTTGTAAAACATATGCAGTTGAAAAATAACATTAATATATATATATATATATATATATATAAAGTTATTTTTCAAAAAAATGTCTCCGAACACAGTCGGATACCTTAAGCAACATGCCCAATTTTGCCTTCTAAAATCTTGAGAATAAGACTGAAATTCCAATGCCGGTTGTTGCCAATAGGATACATACTGATATTTTCATTACATCCATTTACAGCATATAGATAGCAGCTTGAGTGCTGATAAAGAAATATTAAATAAATGGATGTTTTTCACTTGAGGCTGCATCTTTTTTTGCTTTGTTTGTACACTTTATTCTACAAGAAAGAAATTCCAAGTCCATGTTATTAGTTCTTAAAATTCGACCGCGCTTAATATTATAGAATTTTATCAACGAAATTTCTTCCTCAACTAAAGCCCAGTGTTGTGAGTTGGTAACAAACCGTGTTTTAGCCGTAAACCATACATAAAACAAATAGGATTTTTATAAGTACTTTTTGTTAGAAAATTAATTCTATTCGAATTTAAAAAGTGTAAGTGAAAAAATTTCACTTACCTCATTTCTCGGTAGAATGCGAAGTGCGTCTTCATAGCAGATTCAAGTCATCTAAATAAAAGGCATATTATTTCATCCATTTTTGACCACTGAGCGATGCCTTTCAGAGATATAATCAAATTTATTAAGCGAAGCACATCACAGCACATACACACGAAAAGGAACAGAATACAGATACAATTAAGCAGAGTTACGAGGAAGTTAAAGTAGAGGTATGAGTCCAGAGTTTAAGCGACGCCATCTGTTGGCGTGAAGAATAGTTGTTATAGTTTCTTATTCTGGAAAAACACGTATATAAAACACTTTTCCCATGTTTTATTCGAGAAATGAAAGTCAAAAAACATTTTAAAATCAATTTTTAAAAAGTCGGGCATTTAAGGGTTAAGATCTTGAAGAAATTTTAAATTTCCTTGAAAATAAAATGTTTAAACCATTTTCATTGGCCATCAGTATATTGTTGCTAACGTTAAACGTACCGTATCCGGTTGGTGACTTTCGATAAGAAAATTCGCAAACTTTGAATACCAAGATTCGCCGCTAGGGGCGCTGCAGTCAGACTAAGGTGATACAGGGTGAGCAATGAGCAAACATTTGATAAGAAACATCACAAAAAGCAAACATTTCTGACAAAATTGAAGTAACTTTGTTCGAACGTAATTTCTCTGCATAAAGTTACCGGCACACACTTGTATGCAATGATTGGACGTTAACAAATCTGAATACAGTCCGACCTCGAAAATCCGGAAACCTCCAAAAACCGGACGATTTTTTTCAACTCACGACGAGAAAAAAATTAGCTAAATAAATTGTAAACTAGAACGCTTGAGGCAAGATGCGGAAATTCCAGTCATTCTATTCATTTTAAACTACTATTTTTTTTGTCTTTGTATCATTTTTTAATGTCTCTTTATGTTTTTATTGTTTAAAACGTGTTTTTATATGGAGTTGTTGGAATTGACGTCAACGTGTAGATCAGCATACGTCTCGATTGGTTGCGCATGCGCAAACGTCAGAGGCGTTACCAAGGCAACCATTTGCCGGTGCCTTGCCACTCCCGGGTCTGTTCTGAAGACGTCTGCACATGCGCGCTTAATTGTGACGTAACTTACCTACACGGTGACATCAGAATTTTGACATCACTATTGGTTTAAGTAAGATATCTAAAATCCGGAAATTTCCGAAATCCGGACCTTCCGAACCCCCGAGCGGTTCGGATTTTAGAGGTTGTAGTGTATTACTTTTATTTAGTTTTATTTTGAAATCGAATTAATCACTTGGCCTGGCAATAAATTGGAATGCGACAAGCCATCCAACTGTATTTGCAGTAAGAAAATATTCCAAATCCTTTTTTATATAAATTTTGTGGTAGAATACTTTCATTTGATGCAGTCGTCGGTCATACTCTATAGTGTAAGTCGTCGGTCATACTCTATAGTGTAAGTCGTCGGTCATACTCTATAGTCTAAGTCGTATGCCCTAGTCCGTACGATGTTAATCTGTTACTCAGCAGATCAATTCACCGATTTTATGTGAGAGTCAGTTATGTTGGTGAATGGTCGTTATAGAAATGTAAAATATTTTAAACGCGTTGGGGAAAGTGGGGGTAAAACCGGGTACCTATGACTTGAAGGCCTATTGGAGGCCTAAACTATTCGACATAGAAATTGTCAAATTTTATTAAAATGTTCGTATTTAATTGGAGTACATTATATCTTTCATTAAAAGTCATAATTTAACTGTTTTTCCCCCAATGATATTTTTATAAAAAAAAGTCATACCACCCGGTTTTACCCCACTAGTGGTGTTAAACGGGTATACATGTTAACGTCATGGGAAATTTGGAAAACTCGATTTTCAGCTTAAAAGCAGCAAACTATTTTATTTTGCATGCAAATTTAAGAATATTAGTTACAAAATTCACATGTAAAGCAGTTGTCTTCTTCCTCCGCGCCACTGCAACTTTCGTGGGCCCAGTTAAGACAGTTTCTCCATTGGATTAACCCTCCTCATTTCTTTAAATTAGAAAATATGTATATCATTAAAGTATAAACAATCAACATGTGGTGGGTTTTTATCGTCTTCATCGGAGGAGTCATCAGTACTGACTATCCCGGTCCCACGCCACTTGCAGTACCCGGATTCACCCCGAATGCAGAGGTTATGAAAAACGAAATAGAACCGTGCAAATATTGAGCTAAATCCTTATTGTTTGATGGGGAATAAATCCTTAGTAAACGTATAATAAGCTGGACTAAATACAGTTTTGATAACTGTAATGATTATTTAGAAAGGACAGTTTAAAATCAAACGAACATTAGAGAGTCGACGTCTTAAAACGAATAAACCTTCACAGATGCAGTGCATTCAACAGCTACAACACGCTACAACACGTTCCTTTTTCTTGACCAGTAGAGTGTAATTCAGTATCTGTCCGCTAGAGAGGAGAACTAATAGTGTCAGAATCAAGGGTACCCGGTTTTACCCCACTGTGTCCTATATGTTTTAAAGTAAATCGTCTTCAAATAAATGTTCTTTTATCGTCACCTCTTCTCGCCGGGCTCAGTATTTTGACTGTTCTGTTTCTGCAATGACCCACAACGGAATTATGGGCTTAGCTTCGATCCATAATTTTCCAGCAAGGTCATGGTCCTAGCTTCTACCCATAAATTTTACAACACTAAAAATGACGACGTGCTCTACACGTCATATCAAAATTTGTCTCAGATAACAAATGACGTGCACAGCACGTCGTTCCAGGCAATGTGGTTAAAAATGGCGACGAGATTTACACGTTATATAGAAATTTGTCACAGATAACAGCTGACGTGCTTAGCACGTCATTCCAGGGCAAGTGGTTAATATGCATCAAGTGGCATTTGTTTTTGAATTAAGTCATCTACGTTCTGTGCTAGTTAAACTCTGCATGTTTTATTATAAATTTGAGGTAATACTTATGGCAGAATTTTTTGTTGCAATCTGAAGTTTCTTTCAGGAAATTTCGAAATTTTAACAATACAATTTTAAAACAAAAGGTGACATGAAACAGGAAACATCATAACATAAAGTTATGATGTATTTTTGAGATTGAGACAGACCAAGCCCAGAACTTTCGTACAAACAATGAAATGTTGGTTTTCTCAAAAACAAAAGTTCATTTTCTGACTGTGGAAAAATCAACGATACACTTCATAAGCAAAATCACTACATAAAAGTCCATTGTTGGTTCCCTCAACTAAGAGACATACAGCTTAAGGGTTCCCCAAGAAGATTTGAATGCGATATGTGAATATGTTGTTTGAAGAACGCTCTCTCAAACACAACTGTAGTATTTTAAGGTGAGAACCTTCAACTGATCGTGTCAGAAATGCGTGTATATGAGAGAAGCATGCTTTGCCAAAACATTTCGGTTTTGATGCGTTGCATCTGTTTCGAAGTTCAAGAGGTCTCCACTAAAGATAGAGCGGGAATTGTTTAGTTCCTGTAAAGAATAACGCTTTATAAGTCTCGAATATAATGCGTGTACTTATAGACCACAAAAGGATAAGTATATTGATTGTCTATGTAGTTGTAAGATTTTAGCGATTAGTCTCTTTTAACACTATTTTTACCAAAGGTATCAAAACACCTTCTCAAATTTTGACACAAAATTATTCTCTAGGTTAAATTATTTTTCCGCATCAATGTTTTAGGACTTTTCATATAATAATTGTTAAATTAATTTAGTGGCATTATCTCCTTTTGGATCTAGAAATATGTACATGGTATACCTATTTCTACCATGAGGTGTCTTTTGACCCCTTAAGGATTTCATAATCGTATCTGATTTTAAATCATGTTACATATTTAAATATCTTTATTTTACATAAATAAATATCAACACTATTTGGTAGCATCATTTCAATTTTAAACAAATTAAAGAGTCCCGATTTCAGTAATTAGAGAAAATAGGAGAATCCCCGGTTTTCCCCTAGAATTTCATATTCGGTTTTTGTTTGCACAGTTGCATTTTACTGTAGATCATTGCAGATTCTAAAAATAATTGTATACCGTAAGTTTGTTCTCTATTTCTTGCTTTCATTTTGAAGCCAGTTCATTTCCAATATTGAAAAAAAAAATTGTCGAAATTTGCATTGCAGGTATTTCAGTAGTAAAAATGTTTATAGCGCTGGTATTTTTATATTTTTCAGTTTACTTGTTACAATTTAATTCTAATTCTAAAAAAGTCAAGAATTTCAAAAATCGTATTGGGAGACGTAATTGAAGATTGCTCTGAGACTAATGAAGACTCACAACCTGAAAGTGAAGATGATTAGGAAGAATTATTCGAAAGTGACCACGAAGTCGATAGCGATAAATCAATAAATATATTGCTCAATTTATCTATATTTAACTGATAAATTGGTTCTCACTGTTTCCATAGGTTGTTTTGAATTCTATTGCTAATGCGTCGAAAGAAGCCTTTTGGTCGAAATAGGTATATACAAAATCGTGATAAAGATAGTGTTAATTATCATTATTTTGAGTTTCATTCCGTTTCATTTTTACTTTCTCGTATACGAAGTACACAAAGAGAAAGTATTGTAATCGTCAAAAAATTCGAACTCGAGATTTTGACGCTCCCTGAGTCACTTACTCAAGTTAGTATATAACTTTTATTATATATATATATATATAACTTTTATTAGATTATATATAACTTTTACTCAAGTTAGTATAGAAAAACACAATTTTGGAATTATGTCTGTGTGTCTGTCTGTGAACACGATAACTCGAAAACTGTTAGAGCTACGGGGATGAAATTTGGTATGTGGTCTTTAAACATAATTTGTAGGTTTCTGTCAAATTTGGGACAAAATCCGTCAAAGGGAAGTCTGTCTGTCTGTATGTCCGAAGTCATGCGAACACTATAACTCAAAAACTTGAATAGCTAGATGAATAAAATTTGGAACACAGTTTTATCATCATGAATGTAGGTCCCTATCAAATTTTGGGCCAAATCCGTCAAAGGGCTGACTGTCTGTCGGTCTGTATAGTTGCATACTTGTAAAAATTATATCTCCTTAACCCTTTGGCTTAGATAAATAAAAATTGTTATGACGTTTGCTAATATTAATTATAGATTTGTGCTCAAATTTCGTTTCAATCCGTTGGAAAAAAGGTGTTCAAATTGCACATTGCGACTCTGTTGGCGAGCGTTTCGTTTATTTTACTCAAGTTAGTATAGTTGGCTTTTGATCTTAGCGGTCTACGAAATTGTAGCTTCGAAAGCGTTTCTTTTCTTCACATTTGGTTCTTTTTCTCCCTTTTGGCGAATTCTGATCCTGCTCGGATTATTTTATTTCCGTTTTGTCGTTTCAACGTGTTGTACAAAACTTGTTGCGTTCTGGGAATAAGCAGATTCGAAATTTTTATCCGAGCGAGTTTGCGGGGAACTGACTTAATTTCTCTTATTTTTTTTATCTCCACTGCGCTAGGGGTTTTAGCTTATTTTTTGTCCCTACATGTGTTAGGAGTATACGAGAAAGTTTAGGGGAGACCACTCCCGCTGGTTTATCTTAATAATAGGGTTATAATTTCAACGTGAGTAACAAACGGTCGCATTTGCGGACATAGAAGGTATCTCTTTGAGAGACAAATTATGATGCCTCGTTCCATATTGTCTTGAAAATGACTAACGACACTGGATAAACTTTTAAAAATTACGATGAAGAACAGATCTCAGGTTTTTTACATGAACGCTGGGTCTACTGTTCACAGAGCTATTAGAATTCGATTTATGTCTTAACAGCACAAATATTAGAAAAATGAACAATTGACAGGTACGAAGTCCTTATTTTAAACTAACCACAAAAAACCTTTTTTTTGTTGTATTCTTTTGTCAAACTCATTAATAAACCAAGTGAATGTCTAAATTAATTTCAATGAAACATTTGCACACTAAGCAATAATTTAAGATGAAGAGTCTCTGTTGCTCCCGACGCGAGTGATAAATGTCTGGAGAATGTTTTCGGTCGTAAATAAAGTTGGCAAAGCTCGTTTCCATTTTTTTTAAACTTTAAGTGATGAATGTTTTTGATTTAGAATCTAAACCGTAGCTACATTTCAAAAAATAAAAATGATTAGAGGAAGAGAATATTTTAAAAAATGTTTTGAAAGGAAAAAAAAACTTTATTAGTAAAATTCAGTTATAGTCATACTTTTTAATTAGTAATTAAACCGAATGGAAAAGGTTTTCTCGCTATGAATAATACCATCGGATCATATGCAATCGCTTTGTGTGTCTACTTCAGGGGTTGGTTCCCAAAATTTTCCTCTTGTGTATCCCTTGATTTTTCTTTCTGTTTTCGCGCAACCCCTACAATCATATCCACCCCTCCTCCCCAGCTACTCGCCTGTGCAAATTAGTTTTTATCAATAATGTTAAGAGATTAGGTTAGCTTAAGAGTGAAATGTTTCGAATTAATAACATTCGCAGGACTTATTTTTGTTTTACAATTTGTTCATTTTTTACAATAGTATTAGTTCAACGCCAAAGCAAATGAAACCAGTATTGTAATAATTTATAAGGATTAACTTATAAGGATAGATAAAAATTACACTTCTTAATAATAAACTATTTAAATGCTACAGTTATTAAATATCAAGTAATCACTTTGAAAAAACAAAATTCTGAAGCTTATTTTTTATCCCTTATTTTTGTTTTCTTTCCGCCATTAACAACTTTGAATTCGCGTACCTCCAATTAGTCCTTCTCGTATCTTTAATTAGTCCTTCACGTACCTCCAATTAGTCCTTCGAGTACCTCCAATTAGTCCTTCGCGTACCTTTAATTAGTCCTTCGCGTACCTTTAATTAGTCCTTCGCGTACCTTTAATTAGTCATTCGCGAACCTCCAATTAGTCATTTGCGTACCTTTAATTAGTCCTTCACGTACTTTTAATTAGTTCTCCGCGCACCTCCAATTAGTCCTTCGAGTGCCTTTAATGAGTCCTTCGCGTACCTTTAATTAGTCCTTCGCGTACCCCCAGGGGTGAGCGTACCACAGGTTGGGAACCTCTGGTCTATTGTAAAGATTAAGAATTAAAATCACTGTGATTATTTGTAACAGGACTTCTGAAATTCCTTCTTTTGCAGCCACCTTCTGGAAAGGAAATTATGTAACATAACTTTCAGTTTAAAGATAATTTTTTTGCACATATGTAAGAATAGAAAAGCTATTAACCCATTAATGCCCAAGTCGCCCTTTTTCAATGATATTGTTTATACTAGTATTAAATGTCGTGAATTAAATTGGAAAGCTACTATAAAAAAATCCTGCCTGAAAAGTTTATGTTTTAGTCCCTCCTTAACTTGGCATCCCTATGCAGGGATGTAATGCAAAATGTAAAAATAACTATCGAAATCTAAAATTATGTGAAATTTCAGAAAAAGCAACTCCACCATGTTCTTACAGTTGTATTTGTTGATATACAGGGTGTTTCAAAAGTATCTGGCAAAAATTAAAGGATAGATCAGGCATAGAGAAACACGTCATTTTCGCAATAAAACATTGAGTCGGAAATGCAAAGGGGATTCGCTACAAGGGACTCTTTGTCAGTGAAATACAGTGGGTTGCCAATAAAATGTGAACACTTTAAAATTCGCATATATTTTCGAAGATCTCCCGAAAATCTGCATGGCTTTTCTTAGAATTTCGAACGTGCAAAGATTAGGTTTGAATTCACATTTTACAGTGAAGATTCGATCACGAGAGGGGGGGAAAGAGACAAAAAAAATTTTGACACATCCCGTTTCAAAGAAAACTGATAACGAGATGAAACTATTGTCAATAGTTATGTTTGATGTGCAGAACATTTGCATGCATTTTCGTAAACATAGCACAAATATTCTGGAATATATGCAATTAGAGTTCCCGTCTTAGCTGAAGCCATCCGGAAGAATGAATCTTCGAATAGTAATAGTCGAACTGTCATTTAAATTATGTATTTAACTTATGAATATACATGAGTATTCAGGATGCTCAACTCTCATAAAATTCAATTCTTCTGTTCGAAGATTCGAGATTAAAAAATATCAGTTTGTGCAAGAACCCTCATCATCAAACCTCTCTTAGAGTGTACCGAAATTCACCAAGTTTCAATGCCGATATCTTTCTGAATACTAATGGTAATGATCAGGAATTTTCATATAAGTTGCCCTATATATCTGGCTCCTATGTCATGAATGTAAAATTACGCTGCATTTCGCACATGCGCAGTAAAAAAGAATTTACTAAAATGCTCATATTTTCTTTAATATTGAAAGTATTTACTTCAAATTTTAACACAATACTTCCCTAACATATTGTCATGCAATTTGCAAGTTTCGTACAAGTTGGTTTAAAACTCTGAATGTTATAAGCAAAAAGCATGTGGAAAAATTTGGGAATTTTTGAAGAAACCTTTATATCTTCTCGGATATTTGTGCTATGTTTGCGAAAATGCATGTAAATGTTCTGCACATCAAACATAACCATTGATGAAAGTTACTTCTCGTTATCGGCTTTCTTTGAAACGGGATGAGTCGAAATTTCTTTTGTTTCCATCCCTTTCTGGTCGGTCCCCTAAATACTCTCGTGATCCAATCTTCACTGTTAAATGCGAGTTTAAACCTAATCTTTGCATGTTCGAAATTCTAAGAAAATCCATGCAGATTTTCGGGAGATATTTGAAAATATATGCAAATTTTAAAGTGTCCACATTATATTGGCAGCCCACTGTAAAAGAAAAGGATACTCCAGATGAAATGTACATCGCAGATTGAATAGAGTACCAATTTACGATAGCAAATTACAATGCAAATTTACGAAAGGGGAGTCACAGAATGCATAGGGAGGGGGGGGGGTTGCTCTTCGTCAGTGAATTAAGCCAGCGGTGCGCAAACTGTGGGTCGCGAGAAAAAATTTTGGGGTCGCCAAATTCAAAGAAATTTATTTGACAATAAAAAATATACGACTTTTCTTCAAAAATTATCAGGTACCAGTAAAACAGTGAAATGAGATAATATTACAGTAGAGTCTCCCTACAACGAAGTCTCTCTACATCGAATTTCTCCCTATACCGAAATTTTTAATCGGAATGTTAAATAACATTCAAAATATTCTCCATATAACGAATATTTTCAGAGGTTTATCTTTTCGATTTTTGTCATTTTTGAAGAAAGTTGATTATTTCTGTGCAACCAATTCGCTCACACGTGCCTGTTTCTGGAACCACTCACTCTTAAAATGTGAAAATTTTTCTGAAAATTTAACATCACGAAATGCAAAGCAATGTAAAATAACGGAATTTTTCAAGTAAAATAAACGTAAGTACATACTAGTACGAATTATTCTCTAAATTAGTGAATTGTCTTCACTTTTGAGCATTTTATTTATACAATAAAAATTAGTATAATTTTAACAAATTTATAATATATAGTACTTCATTTTTAATTGAAAATCATAATTAAATACATTTGAACTTATCGCACCTACTGAAAAGTTTGGAACATTTACTTAAATAACTGCAAAAATCTCTAATCTCCGTATAACGAAATTTTCTCTATAACGAATTTTTCGATTGGAACCAAGAGATTTCGTTATAGGGAGACTCCACTGTATTTATGTGGGATTCCGTTCAATAAACAAAATACTCAAGAAAGGGTTACCTTTAAGGTGTAAATAGATCGGGTTTATGTCTAGGGGATTTAAGGGGATTTATTACATTAAATTTAGAACAAAACATTGCATAAAATAAATGAGTAGACTTCAAGTTAAATACAAAAATATTCATTTAAATACTATAGGGAGAATTTACAGGGGGGGGGGAAGGTATATACACAGAAAGTTAACGAGAAAATAGCTAATTAACATAAAGTCATGTTTACTAGGTAGAATAATAGAAATTTAAATTAAAAGGAAAATAAATCAAAAGAAACAAAAAGTAAACAATAGTAATAATGAAAACAATAAACGTTTTAGCGCGCAAACGCAGCAGCAAAAAGTAAATGCTTCAACAGAAATTTTTTAAAGGTAACACAATAAAAACTATAGAATAAAAAAACTAAAGATTCTAAAACACTTTACAAAAGTTAGAAATTATTCAAAATGGAAAGGAACTAAAATAGCACACTCATCAGAAACCACACGTCATTATCAGTTCAAAAAGGACAAAATTTTCTGTTGAAAGGAATGACAAAAAATCAAAATTTATTCCTTCCTGTGGTCTGATTTTCGTCCGGCCACCAAATAAAGAACATAAATCCAACAAATTACCAAATCCATAATCGATAAAAAGAAAGATAAAAATATTCACCTTCTTTCAAAATCAAGCCGAGCGGAAAAAAAACGCCATAGATAAAAACAATTGCCGATCTAGAAGCTAGCCAGTAGCTCCATCTATGAAGAAAAATTCGAACTATTTCGCAGGAGAACAAAAACTATTTTTAATTAAGAAATCAAATTTAAGGAAACTATATGGGTATCCGTTACCCTTTAAGTTATTATTTAAATTAACTAAGGCTTTAACTAAAGTAGAGTGGTTATTACAAATACGTTTAATCCTATTAATTTCAGAAAAAAATAGAGTTCTTTAAAATTTTAAAATTGCAAAAAGTTGCAAAGTGAAATAGCCTTGAAATTAAATTCCTTCCTCTTGTCAAATATTCCAACAGAAATATCTGAATTCAAAATTTCAATTTCCAGATCCAAAAAATTACATTTGTTCAATTCATTATTAGTTTTATTTAATTTGAGCTCTTCTGGATAGTAGCTAAAAATAGAAATAACATTATTATGATTAAAGACCAAAAGGTCATCAATGAAACGAAAACCGTAAACAATTTAATTATTAATTAAATCTCTCTCAAATGAGTGGAGAAATATATTGGCCAGTGCACTTGAAAAACAACAACCCATAGGAATTCCCAGAACCTGTTTATAGCAGTTAATTCCATTAAAGAGATAATTTTCACAAATATTTACCCTGCAAATTTCTAACCATTCATTTTTAGCAATTAAATCAGTATTAAGGTATAAATCAAATAAATTAGATCACACTTCAATTAATTAATTTTGTGGGAGGCTAGTAAATAGATTTTCAAAATCAAATGTAAAAATGCTATAAATTTTATTTTCTTTGATAAGGTCCAAAATTTTAGTGTTATTGTCAATAATGAAGCTCTCTTAATCTTTGATTTTATTAAGAATAAATTTTAGAAATTTAAAGAAGAATTTGCCAAAATAATAATTATAACTACCAGTGAAACAAGTAACAAATTTGAATTTTAAGGGATTTTTATGAAATTTTATAGTGGGGAAAAGGTTAGGATAATTTAAATTACTGTTTTTAATCTTAGTTTTTTTTAGTAAGTGCTAACGTTCTTTTATCAAGTTCTTTTTTGCCAAATTTTGATAATTGATACGTATTATTTGAATTATATTCATTAAGCATTATTTCCTTGAAGTGAAGTTTACACATTATGCAAAAATTACTAGGCTGAGCGAGATTAACGAGGGATAGATGTTACGGGTTAAGAATATTACGGTATTAGAGATTTACAGATTAGAGGGCCATAAGGAAAGTGAGACGGGACATAGTGACCATAGTGGGAAGATCGGCGGCTTAACTGCGCCAAGACTGATCTGATTTATAACAGAGGTAATGAGAGAGGTTTTAACATTTCGGCTGCCTGCGGTGTGCTGCGCTGCACTCAGAGTGCAGTCTGGTTTTGTTAGGAAAAAAAGAGGGCGCTGCTCGTAGTTCGTACAGAGCAGAACTCTGGCTCCATCTATCGCCAAAAAAATTAATCTAGCTCTTACATCCTTCTTTACACAGAGATTAAATTATTCTTTACGGGTAATATCCTACATTTATAAAAAATGGAATAATTTTTTTACGAAAACTATTGTCTGTTTTCTTCGGCAACCTGGAAACGTAGTCATAGGAAGGTAATTCTCAAATTAAAATGCCCTCTACCTGCTTTCTTGTGTGATTCATTTGCAACTTGAGTCGGTCTGACATTTACTAGTAGCCATCTGCAGCAGCTGGTTCAATCAAGGTGTGCCCCTCGCCTTGCTATTCGGTCTTTATAACTGTGGTCACCACAAGAACCGTGCATTTCTTTAAGTCTGTGCCTTAGTTGTTCGGTTTTGCTGCTTCTTGCGTTCATTCAAGTGCATTCCTTAATACTGTTTATGTTCTGTTTTTGTTAATTTTAATTAAAAATTGCAATTGGGTACGCCTTGATACATTTTTTAAGTATAGAACAGTTCAGTAGAGTGCTCGGAGGGCAATAATGAACAATTAATGAAAAAAAACAATATATATATATATGTAATAATCTCACTTAGTTTTATTTCAAATTCTAATATTATATATTTTAAAGACTTAATGTATTCCAAAATCACTTTTTATTAAACTCCAGTTTCGTTCTATTTCCCGCTCTGTAGGTATATTAAATCTCGTGTTTTGACATATTTATTGCTAAAAGAATATTCTAATTGCTTCCACTCGCCAACTTAAATCCCTTTTCTTTTGCAGACTTTTCCCTAAAATACTTATGTAATATGCTAAAAATAGCTATTATTCCCTTCACTTTGATCACGTGTCTATCTGTTAAATCCCTACCTGAGAAAAAGCAGGTATTTTCTGCTTTCTTTTTGGCTTGAAACTTAAAGCAAAATATACATACGTTTCGTCACTCTCCCATAATAAAATGAAATTAGAATTCAACTTGGCCTGTTTAATCATTTAACGACTACAATAACGAATATATTTTATATATATATATATATATATATTTTTTTTTTCTAAAATATTTTGCATGTATTTAGCTTTTTTATATCATTTTTGTTTTTTTCGAAAATTAATTACCCTCAACTGATATTTTGTTGGAAATGCTACCAGGGTAGTTACTATTTAAAACGTGTAAAGGAAGAGTTAATTCTGTTTTTGCATTACAGATGGTGGCCCTAAACTATTCCTACTTTTGCAGTGTAAATGCGAGTACAAATTCAAAATCATAGTAAGCTGAGTTTTAGAAAATAAAAACCAATTATAATTTTTAAATATAAAATTTTCTATCTTTGGAATATGTAATGCTAAGCATAATTGTATTGTTTGAAGAAATTCATTAGCCCTGGAACGAAGCAAGATAAAGAATATTGATTGGTTGTTTAATTGATTGATTAATCAAAGGGGTTTTATGAGATTTTCAGCTATAAAGGCTTTTATTCCCTATTCATTCCAAAGAATGAATAGGGAATAAAAGAATGGACAATTGTCTTCAAAAGATATTCCTTCGCAAACCAGAGCGCGCGAAAAAAAGAGAGAGAAAGAATAATTTATTACTTATTAAAGAAAGATAGATAGATATATACGTATTAGGCAGAGTTCAACCAATCAGAGTCAAGCACACCGGAAAAAAAAGATTTTTACATCCAACATCAGGGAGAGTGAAACAGGAAGTAAATGAATTATAGATGTGCCACAGAGAAGAAGTATTCTTCTTTGTGGAATTTGCGTGACTGACGAATTAAATAACATAAAATTGAGTGAGTACCTTCGAACGCTACTGATAATTTACTTTACATGATTATTAGAAATTTATGTCAACAGCAACATGAATTTGTTCATTTATAAAAATATATTACATAAATATCTTTTTTGTAAATTTCTCGACTTAATTCGATATTTCTCTTCTTCTTTTTACGAGTCCCCTCAATTTTAGTTAAAACTATGAGGTATCATTTTCAAAGAGTATTTAATAAATTTCAGAAATTTAAAAAAAATGTTTTTCAAAGCTTTGGGAAAGTTCTATTTAAAAAAAATTGTTTTTCTTTCAAAAGTATTTTACTTTTGAATTGGAATAGTTTAGAATACAATAATCATAAAACAGTTTTATAGAGAGGCTTTTTGAAACTTAAAATATATGCTTTAGGATGGTATTGCAACTTTTAAGTAAAAATAAAAAAATATAGATAATGGGTAAGTCGATAATTAAAAATAAAAAATTAATTTTCAAACAGTGTAAATGCAAAATAATTGCTATTGTAAACTTCTGTAATTAACTGAATAAGGTACGCTTTAATATTAAAATGGAGAGAGATTTAGGTAGAAGCCTTGTTTAGAAAAATACAAGTTAGTTAAATTTATTTCTGAATCAAAACACAGCATTTAACAAAAATTTCTTAACTATAACTTAAAATCCATGACTATAACCACCCCATTTGTCGTTACAATCAATGGACCTTATGCACCGTATGGGTTCGAGAGTATAGAAAAACAGCTGTGGAGGAATAAACAAAACGATCGGCCTATGAGCGACTCAGAAATAAAAGCAGTTCTGAGTCAGCTGTTTAAGACTAACCAATGGCTGCCTCCGGAAGGTCACGTGTCGGAGGATGTGACGTCACATGCATAAGGTCCATTGCTTTAGTACCCTTTGTATCGTCCTGCCCGCTATATTTCAGACTATCCCATCCCACTGGAGCCGAGACAAAATACTGAACTATTTCGCTCGAACGAATCTTCCTTCCCCAAAAGGAAACGAAGTGAAGAGACTTGGGCGCCTTTCGCCGAGAAGGTTGTTGAGCAGTGTGCATAAAAACCAATCCCACTATAGACGCCTATGGGGAGTGTTTTCGATGCCAATATTTGGCGATATTTCGCTTTTTTGGCAAGAAATTCTTTGTAAAGTTTTTCTATTTCGACGACGACCGAGAGATGCAATCTGTTATAAGGATGTAAACATTTCTACTTTGTAGTTTTTTTTGTGTGTATGCGTGTGACTTAAAGTAGAATGAATTCCTTCTTGAGTGTCTTAAAGTAGAAAATAATTTGTTATTAGTTGTTAATTGTAAATAAAGATAGAAGGTTTTCAAAACACGATGAAGAAAAAACTCAGTTTCGCGCCAATCAAAGTAAACACGGAAACACTAGCGGGCACAATGACCAACTTGGCGTGGTAAAAGATATTTCCATAGGCCCTATAGTGGGATTGGTTTTTATGCGAGCAGTGTGTGTTTCTACCAGAGTAGCGAGAATGGTTGTAAATTGCCGAAATTTAGCTGAGAGGCTAAATTTGAGGATGCCGGCAAGATTCTGATTTTATGTAAAGGATTGATTTTGATTGATACTGAATTTGACTTTGGGTTAATTTAATTTTGATAACTCATGAAATATCTTATTATTCTAAATTTGTTTTTTATGTTAAATGTTAATTTGTACCGTCTTGTGTCTTGTAAATAAATGTCTTGTGATATTTTAAAAGCACAGTTTTTATTTCTAAGACATTGCACCTTTATATCAAGGTGTTGCATATCTGCAAAAAAACCCCAAGGGCACTCTCTTTTCCACAGTAAGTTCTTCAAGTCGATTTCATTGGTTGTTGCAATGCTGTCACATTGTATTTAACACAAATTGCTCATATATTCCTCAACTGAGTCGATTTTTAGAAACAAAGTTTCAGTTGACACCTAAACATTTTCACGAGTTTGCTCATGGAATTACTACAGAATTTAGCGAAGTTAAAAAGAGTGGACCGATCCGTTTGTGAGAAATGTGAAGGTCTTTGTTATGACAAAACTAACAACTGTTCTAAAAACTGAAATTTTGAATTTTTCATGCCATTTTGCGTTTTGTTGTAGAAATCCAAAAAACACTTTTCTGTGAATAAATTTTTATTTTAACGCGCTAAATTTTTGAAATGATTTTTTTCCATACTTAAAATGATGTATTCCAACATCTGAGTAAATTAATTTTTTTTTCAAATCGGAGTTCTCGAGATATAAAGGGTTAAAACATCACAAAGAACTAAATCATCATTAGAATCTAACAAGGAAAAAAATTGCTAATCTTTTCCTCAGCCCCTGTGTTGGGCAGAGGTGACCTAGAGGTAAGGTCTCGGCTTCGAGGCTGGAGAGTTCCCGGTTCGAAACCCGATTCCACTGAAGATCCGCGGTGTATGTGTGTCTGGTGCACGCTAAGTCATGCGTAGGGGGCCAAACGTCCTCCTTCTGGTGAGGAGAAGAGGTTACCGCTCAGGTGTCGTCCTCGTCATCTGACCGCGGTTCAAAATGACGAGGTCCGTCCCAAAATAGCACTCGTGTTGCTTCAAAACGGGACGTTAATATAACTAAAATAAAAAACCCCTCTGTTACCCATTACAGACAAATTCACTCATAACATCTCGAGTTTAATTTAATTATATTAACGACCCGTTTTGGGACGAACCTCATGATTTTGCGCCGTGGTCACATGACGCCTGGGCTGGCACTGCTTCTGCACCACGCCAGCGGTAAGACATTAACTTGCACCATACCCGCTTATACGGCGGTTCTTCAATGCAATCGCGATTCGAGCTTGGAGCCCTCGGGGCCCAAAGTCCAGATCTTGCCACCAGTACACCTCAAAGAGCAAGCGGGTGTGAAATCTTCCTGCATCAGTTGTTTTTCTTTATGAGCGTTTTCCGATGGGATAGTGTACAGTAGGAGATATTCTTTAAAGTCATAAAAGTGCTCAGATACTAAAAAATCGTTTAAAAGAAATGGAGCTGAAATTTACGTACTAAAATTTTAAATTTTGTGTGATGTGTTCCTGTTTATTATTTGTACAATCAATACCAAAGTACTACAATACCGTGATCCTCATTCTGTCTATGTAAACATTTATTATGATGATTATTTTTGTTTTCTAAATAAAATATAAAGAACTCTAAAGAGAATATGCTCCAATTATCGTAGCAATGAAACACTTTAGCATCATCACGGCTCTTTAAAATACAAGATAGCGTTTAATTTTAAATCATTTAGCTGGCATTATCCGGCTAGCTCACAGGAAGTGAAATCGGCGGTTAAAATAAAGATGGGCCATGGTTGAATTAAAGTAAATTTATTGTTCACACATCTACCACATAGAATTATTCTAGATTAACTAAGCTTACATTACTTTTAAGTTACAATATTCAACTCTCTGCGCATGTCGAGTTTTGTCCGTCCCTGTGAGAGGGAAAGCACCTTCTCGCACGAAGTCTCAAGTCACTCCGTTTTCATCTTGCTTCTAATTGCCAAAAGTCCTTGCAGCGCCATCCACCGGCAGGAGGGCGAGACAAAATGTCATTGTCACAATCGCTATTTTTAAGTAATTTGGACTTTACATTTAAATATTATATAATATTTAAAATACATATTTTTGAATCCTTTAAAAATGATTAATTTAATTTCGGAGATGATTGGATAATTTTCCATTTTCTTGGTACCAGTAATCACCGATCATTAAAGACGGGGCGAAATATAACTTTCCTGTCAGATTGACTGTCGCCAAAATGTGCGCGAATGCGCCAAGTACAGCAACTTTACGATGCG
Source organism: Araneus ventricosus (assembly GCA_013235015.1). Lineage (NCBI taxonomy): Eukaryota > Metazoa > Arthropoda > Arachnida > Araneae > Araneidae > Araneus > Araneus ventricosus. Next base: position 91,918 of record BGPR01000830.1, on the reverse strand, counting down.
AATTTGACGAGAAACCCTGTTTCTGCAGTATCGGTGAATAAAGTGGGCTTTCCGCTGCTATTGAGATGACGAAAAAGTACCAAAAATCATTACATTAGAATTCCGCCATTTTGAATTTTGAATAATAGCATGAAATTCTTTTTTCGGTAACTACCGAAGTATAAAAATCAGAGTATTCAGCGCTTAATTTTGATATAGTCTCGAGATGTTGAGTTTTTAAAGAGACAGTTTTTTCAAAATGTTCCGAAAATTTTGAAAAAAAGCATACAATTTTAACATACTATAAACTTTTATACTATTAAGAGTAAGAAAAGAATCTCAAAAGTTTTATTTAAACTCATGCTAAGGGTAATTATTCAAATATAATTGAAGTGGATTTTCTAACAGCATTGCGCTAGCATGCCCCCCACAAGGGTGATTGCGTCCAGGAGTAATCCGGAATTCCGGATTTTTTACCTTCTGAAATAAAGAATTTCAGGATATTTTTAGATTCACAATCTGTTCCAAATTTTGATACAGAACAAATATATCATTTTTATAGCATAACTACTAATATAATAGTCATATCTGTCTCGGTAACGCTCTGACGCCACCAGCATTAAAACTCGCGCCATAGAACTGCGAGACGTTAAACAACATTATTTTAATGTTAGAGCACCTAAATTTCAGTAATTTTAAATTTAAAAAAGTAATTGTCATTTTAATTTCAAAATTAATAGCTCTAAAATAGTGAAATAAATTTTTCTATCGATTGATATAAAGTTTATCTCGCTATGATCAATAGTTCCCGAGAAAAGTTAACTTATATTAATCCTATATTTCAAATTAATTACCGTTTTTTAATAGAAAGTAGTAAATCACGTCAGTGGCATATCATGCGCGCGATATAGTTTGGAAGCCACGATGCATCTGATTATTTATTGCAATCGTGATATAATTTGATAATGTTTTTTGGCAACGTTAAAATTTACACAGACATCTGAAGTACAAAAAAATTTGTTAAAGAGCGAAAAATACTTCACACGGAATGTTGTTTACCAAGAGGTTTTTGAATAAAGAAATATGTAAATAATATGCAAATAAAAAATATTTCCTGTCATAAAACATATGTTTATTTTATTTGTTTCCAATCAATGTTAAACATTTCTCTCGCATATATGTCTATTTAAACACGCTAAATTTGGCGGGAAATCTCTCGAATGAAGAGGCAATTTGCACCCGTCATACCATGACGAGTGACTAGTAATTTTAGATTATATTAAAATCACTGGGATAATCGAACTTCTTGTGGAAGTAAGAAACGGATTATATGTATCGTCGATTGGAGTAAACCCAGACTTTTTTTAATATATATATTTTTGTGCATCAAATTAACAATCAACCATTATTCGAAATTATCTTGGATTTTTAAACCTCTCTAAATTTCAGTATTCTTTAAATGGTATCGCAATCACTCCTGGGCCCCCCCCCCCATGGTAAAAACTGTTCTGAAAATCTTTTGCGCCTCAAGCCCAATCTAGAAATCGGTTTAGTAATTGGAAATTGCTCTTTGTCGAGGTACGGTCGAGATAAAGGAAGTAACGGCAGCACTTTAACCCCCCTCGTTCTAATAAAAGTTATTTAAAGCTTCTGCGTAACATTTCTGATTTTTAATTTTTTAAAGTTTTCGGAAACGCCTTTCTTTTGCAAACGAATCACGTAGCGCGTGACGCAATATTATGCTCCCGGTGTTTTAATTAAATTAATTAATCATAAAAATCGTTTTCTGGCATTTTCACTTTTTTTTATTTATTTCTGTTTATATATTGATCTTTTTCAGCCGTATTGAAGGAAGCTGGCTGGAATAAAAAAATTTTATTTTGATTTTGTTTCATCGATTGTCAGCATGAATTGCAGACGATTTTGCAAAAATGTAGCATCTCTTTATATATTAATTATTATTTATGTCCATTTTAAATTTATTTTTCCCAGAATGGCAATAAAAATAGTTGTTTAATTATAGAATGAAGTATTAAAGGAAGTTGGCTAGAATAAAAAAAGTTTTATCTTGATTTTGTTTCGTCGATTGTCAGCATCAACTGCAGACGATTTTGTAAAAAATGTAGCATCTCTTTATATATTAATTATTATTTAAGTCTATTTTAAATTTATTTTCCCCATAATGGCAATAAAAATAGTTGTTTAATTATAGAATGAAGTATTAAAGGAAGTTGGCTGGAATAAAAAGTTTTATCTTGATTTTGTTTCATCGATTGTCAGCATCAACTGCAGACGATTTTGTAAAAATGTAGCATCTCTTTATATATTAATTATTATTTATGTCTATTTTAAATTTATTTTTCCCAGAATGGCAATAAAAATAGTTGTTTAATTATAGAATGAAGTATTAAAGGAAGTTGGCTGGAATAAAAAAGTTTTATCTTGATTTTGTTTCATCTATTATCAGCATCAACTGCAGACGATTTTGTATAAATGTAGCATCTCTTTATATATTGTTATTTAAGTCCATTTTAAATTTATTTTTCCCAGAATAGCAATAAAAATTTTGATTCAGAACAAATGTATCATTTTTATAGCATAATAATTTTAGATTATATCAAAATCACTGGAATAATCAAACTTCTCGTCGAAGTAATTAACAGATTATATAGTCGATTAGAGTAAACCCAGTCGTTTTATTAAAATATATATTTTTGTACACCAAATTAACAATCAACCGTTATTCGAAATTATCTTGGATTTTTAAACTTTTCAGTATTCTTTAAATCGTATCGCAATCACACCTGTCCCCTCCATTTTTTTCCTGGTAAAAACTGTTCTAAAAATCTTTTGCGCTTCAAGCCCAATCCAGAAATCGGTTTAGTAATTGGGAATTGCTCTTCGTCGAGGGACGGTCGAGATAAAGGAAGTAACGGCAGCATTTTCGCCCGTGTTGAGTTACCGAATTGTAAAACGCTGGTTGAGCCGGCGGATGTTCTAATTTTACTCCGCATCAGCTGGCCGCCCGCCAACATTTAAATATACGGGAAACTGAAATCCGCTGTCGGGGGAAAAGAAAGTGGAACACTCGAACACCGTTGGGCCGGCATCGCGGTGTCTGGCCCCTTCGACGCATGGTGACAGCAACCATTTAACTCTTTCACGCTTATTGGTTTCGCAGTGAAACCACACATTGAAAATTTTTTTACTGCGCATGGGCGAAACGTAGCGTCATTTTTCTTTCACATCTTAAAAGCCAGATATATCGGCCAACTTATATAAAAATTCCAGTTCACTACCGTCAGTTTTCACAAAGATATCGGCATTACAATAGCTAAATTGCTTTGGATCTGTAAGAGAAACAAAATGATGAGGGTTCTTGAACAAATTGATATTTTTTAAAATAGTATCTTCGAAAGTAATATTGATATTTATGAAGGATGAATATCCTGAGTACTCACGAATAATAGATATACTAAACAAAAATTAAAATTAAAAAAGAAAGAAAAGTATAGATAAGAAACAGCAGATTTGAAAATAAACTATGACAATACATCTTTAAGCGTACTAACGCAACAGCCTCAAGTGATTGCATCAACAGAAGCTTAAAACGATTAATATTTAAAACGCATAAAAATTAATTTAGAAAGTAAAAAAATGTTCAAAAATTAAGAAATGAATGAGAAATCGAATGGCGAACTTTATCGAAGACCACTCGCCATAAAGATTCCAAATTAGACAAGATTTTCTGTCAAGGGTAAGATTATAGATCAAAAGTATACCCTTTGTGGCCTGAATCCTGTCCAATATCAATATAAGAAACATTCTGAAAGATCAAGATGCAAAATCCTTAATGTATAATCAAAAGATACTAGAGAGTGTGTTAAATTTAACACTCTCTGCCGAATTTTTAGATGTAAAACAAGCGACGCCAAAGACACAGGAAACAACAAAGAATTAGAAGCTAGCTAATTAATTTAATCAATTTTTAAATAATATTTTCATTAAAATTTAGTCAATTCATAACTAAGCACTCACGTATACTTATAAATTAAATATATGAATGAAATTGCATTTCGATGATAACTTATTCGGAGGGAAAATAGCCTGTTACCGTTCATTGGCTTCACTGTGAAACCACAAATTTCCTGAAAATAAAAAATGCCATTTCCCCCCATTATATATTTATTATCAGCTACATGTCTAATGCCCATTTTTGAAACAAATTTAGCAATTTTGGAAACGAAACATGTAGTGACCTTGAAAGGGTTAACCCTAAGTTCCCCAACCAGTGTACGGTTGCTCCTAGGGGTACGAAAAGTGATGTTGGTAAAACACAAAACGTAATTGATTAAAATGATAAAAAATTAGAGAATTTTGTTTCCCCAAGTTCATGTAAAAAGGGAAAGTTATGCAGTAGTAGCGACTGGTGCTAAACCACCGTGAGGGTGCTGCAACGTAAAGTTCTACACTGCTTACTAATGATTTCTGTACGACTTAAATTAGGATCTTTTTAAATAATTTTCAATAGTTTAAGACTTAGTTAATAAAAATTATTTTTACATTTTTGACTTCAATTATTATTAATAAGGAAATTTTAATTTAGAAATCACTCATTGTTTTAAATAACGCAATAATTAAGAATTTTTGAAATGATTTTTTATAGTTATTTTTGCTTTGTCCCTTACTCTCATTTATAAGGGTTTAGAGAATCGACTGAACGTGAACAAAAAATTCATTGAAAGCTGTTAGTTGAAGTGAATACATATTTAGGAATAAAGGTATTATTTATAGAGCTTAAAAACAATCAACTAGAAAATTAGAATAAATTTAAAAATAAAATTTTAACTTAAACTTCAAACAAGAACAACAACAAATTTCTTTATAAAAAATAAAATTTAGAGAATAAAATTTCGAAAATAAAATTTAAAAAATGTTTAAGTAGCGCTCAATTGCAGCAGCAAAACAAAAACAGAGAACAATGGAAATCAATATCATACAAAGAAAGGCAAAGATAAACTCAGAGGTAAAAAAAAAAAAAGCAAACAAGGAATCCATTCTAGTCCACTTTCTCAAGGGCTAAGGACTTTATTCGAAATGGATTCAAAATAATAATTGGGAAATTTTTCTGTAAGAAGCTTGCATTACGCCAAACATAGCTTCTCTTAGCCCGAAATTTCCCAAACAAAGGACAAAGGAGATCTGTACGCCAAAAAGCATATTTTCAAAACAAAGAGGAAAAACATAAACACAAACATCAAAACGCTAATAAGATTGATTAAAATTATCAGGCTTCTGGATCTTTTTAAAATTAGCCATCATAAATAAAAACTTACCCTATGCACATAGTTGATAGAAAAAGAGAAAAAGGTCTTCACGTAATCACAAACCCACGCTAACTTTCTTTTAAAACAAAGTATTATCAAATTATTATTAAAGAAACACTAGTCCCATGGCGCCATCTATATGCGAAGGAACAAGACAGAAGAAGTATTATTTATAGGTATTAATAACACCACTTAAAATGAAATCGGCTCTTCTGGTTTCATTTCGAACGAAATGATCAATGAAGTTCTCCACTGTATTGGTATGACCATCAAATGACTTGAAAACTCTCACGGACTGGCAAACAGAATTTCTTGGATGGATTTCATGCAAAATTTGCTAGATACACAAATTTGGTTTTGAGATCCCATCCCACGTTTCATAACTCTATCTGTTTCGGTTTTAGAATTATAATTTTCATATGCACACGGGAAAAAATATCATTCAAATTTATCTTTTTTAAACTATTTTTTTAATTTATCATTACTCATTTCTTCATTTTCCTTTTTTATTCATTTTCAAAGTTATTTATTTTCGAATTTTATCTCGTGAAACTTTGTATCGCTTCTTCCGCAGTGACAAAACGTTTAAAACGAATCCTTATCTCCTGAGATAGGGAAACTTTATTCCCTTTCTCGCGGCTGCTACCTCACAGACAGTTCTCGGCCTAGTTAAATCCCCACTGGAAAAAAAAGCAAGGCAAGGATTACAAAATACTGTCTGTCCACCACGAGAACTGTCCCCGCCAAATTGTGTAGTTTTCGGCGGTCGCTATAGCAACTGGTTTTGCTAGGGAAGATCCATTTCGAATAGGAGGAATCCGGCAGAAGTCGGAGTTTTTTTTATTCTTGGCACCAGTTTGCGGCGGATCACATTTGAATGAACTTCTACCTACTAGAAATGGATTCTTCCTACGATAACCTGTTTCCATAGCGACCGCCGTGAACTAGACAATTTGGCGGCGACAGTTCTTGCGGCGGACAGACAGTAAATGCGCATGCTCAAGCAGACGAAACTGGAAGGAAGGGAATTTATAGTTCTCGAAGAGGGAAAAACTTTCTGAGAAGGCAGCGGATAGGGAAAATTCTCTGAAGTAACCTTGATTTTTTTTCAGCTTTTTGGCTCAGCTGAAAGCGTCAGAAGTTAATTTTAACGATGGATTTGGATATTACAAGCAAAATTAAACAAATAACGTCTTTAATTTATGCACTGAAAAAAAGCTGAGGGTGCTACAGTCCCTATACACGAGTCGCCTCTGGTTATGTATGTCCGAAAACTATTTGGATAACTGCGAATGAAGAGTACCAAGAACTCGGTGTTAAAGCAATAAAATAGTTGGTGAACAAAAAGTCCGTAGGAACTTTAGAAATTCATAAAAATCGGAAAAATGACCGAAATAAAAAACGGTTTGCAGGGTTAGCATCGCTAGGTCACGGGAATTTTTTTAAGACAAGAAAAAAATAACTCTATAAACAGCCGATAGGTGGCGCTGAAGTACACAAGTCAAAGAAAAGATACGCAAATAGCGAACAGAATGCCTCCAAATCGTTTATTACAGCAGTATGTGTTCACATGACCACCACCACAAGGGATAACTCATTTCAGGCGAGTCAAAAGTCCAGCAACTGCAGAGTCCAGCAGGCAATAATCGCTGATTCCTAGTTCACGTCACATTTGCATATTTCCACCGAAGTCGCTCGTACCAGCGCCATCTATCAGTTGTTTTTTTAGTTATTTTTTCCTGTGTTAAAAAAAATTCCCGTGACCTGCTAACCGTTTTTCATTTCGGTTATTTTTCAGGCTTTTATGAATTTATAAAGTTCCTACGGACTTTTTGTTCACCCTGTATTTAGTACATTTCTTGTACTTGTTCTAGAACTTGTGGAAATGCCTTATGCGAATATTTACAACAAATACCGCACCAAGCTTGACGTGGTCCCAGGCATGAGATATCTTTCTTCATTTGAACCTATTTTTATAAAAATCAGCTCCGTGGATCAAGTTCAAGGATTGCGATGAAATTGTTTTCCATTTGAATCGCTAAGTGTAGCGAGAAGTAATTGTTAGCTTCCATCATTAGTTAATGCGAAATTATTCCATTTGTGTTTTCATTTCTTCGGACGTGGAACTAACGCTATTATAAGTAAATGGAATAAAATCGAAAATCAAAAATTAGATCCTCCGAATGTTATTAAGTTAATTCGAGTCGATTGACTCTTAAGCTAATCTAAGCCCTTAAAGGGAGTCAAAATAGCCGGTGTACTTTCAAAAATTCGATTTTTTATTTTTATATATTTGAAATCTCCATTTCAAGAGCTTTCCAACGATTTAAGTCTTTTGTTCGTGTTCATATTAGAAGTAAGTTAAAATAAACTTTGAAAAAATGTAAACAGATTAATATAACACGAGGCTTTTACCTTTAACTTGAATTATCTCAAAACGGTGTTTTTGAAACTGCGTGTGCCTTTTTCTCAATATCTACTTTATATAAGCTCTTTTAATTCTTACCACCTATTCTATACATATAAATGTATATACTGATGTGAAATGTTTTCTGATATTCCAAAAATATTTCTGAATAGTGCTGATCTCGTGTTAGAAAACGGCATTTTTTGAAAAATTCATATTGGCATTCAGTTAAAATTGTTTAAAAATAGCTATATTTATGTAAGAATTTCACCTCAGTATAGAGATAAATGTCTACTTAAACTGTATTAAAAATTAGAACATGTATCTATAATAGATTGTGAGAGAAGGTACATAGAAAATGGCCTATTTAACATTGGCGGTATTGGCGATTCCCATAAACGTTATTAATAAAACTTCTATACGCGGAGGATTTATTCGGAGAAGGATGGGATATGGCAGTAGGGGTATTCAAACATAAAAAGCCCCATCAAAGGGTCGGGAAGGAAAAAAAGTTTGGGGTCCCTCCTTTAATATTTGAAAAGGCCATTTTTTCCAATAAATGGTGCATCAATGGATTTTTAAAAGCAGACTTGATTGTAAGAATGTAGTGGGAAACCATTTTCGCTATTAGGCAGTAGGAAATAAACTTTTTATTGCTTTTAGACATTTAAATACATTCCTAGTGGTAGGCTATGGTGAAATGAAACAAATTTCTTCATCACCTCTGAAGTAAAAAGAAAAAAACTCTTCATCTGCCGAGTTACTCGTTGCATCCATTTTTAGGAGAACCAACAGAACTGAAAGTGACTTCAACTGCCGAATACAGAAGGAAAATGGTACAAAATCTCAAATGTAATTCGAGATTTTACTTCCTAATATATCATTCAGGTTCCATATTTATACTTCAATAAGTCATAAGCACCATAGAAAAAAGAAAGGTCAGCTGAAAAAAAAAGGTGCTGTTTCCCCTCCTCCCTCGTGGATAAAAAAATTCGAACCTATTGTAACCCAGGATCCAGTGACTATCAGAAAATATTTAGGTAAAAAGTCAAATTTAAAGAGATGCGTTCCGATTAAATGCGCACCGATTTCTACTCTTTCTTGGCTCAAGGACAATCCTTCCGCGTGCACAGATCGCTACCAAGTACGCATGCGCATGGAGAATCGGATGGAAACAAAAGCGCCAAGCAGGAGTCAATAAATATCGTGCACAGAAGATTGCGTCAAGTACGCATGTGTGTGGAGATAGCGGATTCGTTGGAGATGCGATTATGCAGACCGACAGACAGTCAACCTTTTGACGGATTTGGCCCAAAATTTTATACGGACCTACATTAATGACGATAAAACTGTGTATAAAATTTTATCCATCTAGCTGTTCAAGTTTTTGAATTATAGCGTTCGCATGACGCGGACATACAGACAGACAGACTTCCCGGTGACTGATTTTGTCCAAAATTTGATAGAAACCTACAAATTATGTTTAAAGACTACATACCAAATTTCATCCCTTTATCTCTAATAGTTTTCGAGTTATCGTGTTCACAGACAGACATGATTCCAAAATTGTGTTTTTCGGACTCAGGGAGGTCTAAAACGTGGAGATTCGTCAAAATCCCGAGTTCGAATTTTTTGATGATTGCAATACTTTCTCTTTGTATACTTCGTATACGAGAAAGTAAAAAGGTAGGAATTGTTTCTCCTTCTCTTATCTAAGAATATCTTCAATATGGTCGAAGCCTTTGCAATTACTGTACAGCAACGAGTTCGGTAACCCTTCGCGCTTTTGCGCATGCGCCGAGCGGAGTTATTTTCATCAAAATAGGGGGAAGTGCAGAATGGAAGGATGATGTTTACATTTTACTGAGCGTGATCTAACAAAATCCCCCGGAAAGGCGCTCATATGACTCATTGTCTGACACCCCTTTCCGGTGTAAAATCGTCCAAAAGTGGTAGTCTCGGAATCCGTTGCTGAATAGTATCTATCTGGTTTCTGAGGATGTCAACAGATTGAAGGTGACATCAGATGGTGTAAAATAGTTTGCGAGATATATTTAAAAATGATTAATTTAATGGGAAGTACACCTCCCACGATCTCAGAACGGTTTGATTGAGACATTTTAGTTGAAGGGCATCGGTTCGGAGTAGCCCTTGAATAATGAGAGCAACACTTGAGACATTAATGGATTACTTGTCATTTGTTAATCGAATTATGACGTCAACGAACGACTTAATTTAGAGATTTTGAGTTTAAAAATGCCACAATTCAATACTCGAGTGAAGCTCGGACAAAACAGTTGAGGGCTTACCATCAGCCGAAAGGAAACTTCGACTGTTATTTTCAGTGATTGGAAAATTTGCTTCATTTATTCATTAAAGATTATCTCTGCTAGTAATAAAAGAGAAAGTCTGTGTGTGTGTATGTCTGTTGGCGGTCTACAGACTGTTGAACTTAGAGCTACCTAGAATTGGTACAGGTATACTTTGGAGGAATGTGCACCTCAGAGCCATTTTTTCAATTTTTTTATTCAGACTTTAATTATTTAATAATTAAACCAAATTTCGACATATTTGGCCTTTTTTTCATTTATAATTTCCGAAAGAAAGGTTAATTTAAAACAAGAAGGGTTAAAATACCAACTTAATTCGATTTTTAATTAATTTTTTAGTTGATGGGGTCAGAGAAATTTTTCAGAAGGAATCGGAATACGGAAATCCCGTTCAATCCAAGTGTGCGCCATCTGGCGGAAAAAATTAGAACTATGGCTTTATTTGGCATCCTGCCATGAATGAGGGTTACGGGAATATGATGAATTACTTTTATTGCTTTTGTTTGAATGAATTATTAAACCGTTTAAGTAGGTTTAGGCAAATGGGTTTTTTTCTCCTTTTGGTTATTTTTTCTTTGTGGGCGTCTGTCTATTATGTTCTGACCAATTTCGCCTTACAGTTCAAGCTCATGATAGACGATTTTTTAATCTGGGGGAGGAGGGATCGCGTTCTGATTTATATTTTTTATACTTTTGATTTGTTTGTAAAGTTTATAAAAAAACACATGTTGCTTAAGTTGCTTCTTGCTATTTATTAATGATTTTCACGTTGCAAGTTTTTAATATAGTTTTGGATTGACGTACTCTGTACTGTTTTCCTACAGCTCAAATGTCATAATCGCTAAGCAAAATAAGCGGGAAAATCAATGATGTTCTATCTTCTGTTTTGATTTTGTTTTCAAAACTTTTTCGTGTCATTGTGGGCGGTTTTTTTTAATTTGTTGAAGTCCCGATTCCACGGGCAACGCCGTGCGGGTACTGCTAGTAGAAGATAAGCGGGAAGTTCGGAGAAGGGAAATTTCGTTTCTCATTTCTTTTTCCGAACATTTTTTGCTTTAATAAAGTTTTTATTGAATTACGGATAGCAAATTTCGGCTTTTAACAAAAATTTCAAATTTTGATGCATTTTAAATGCATTTGGTAAGCAAAACACTCTCAGTGAGATTTTATAAATTTTTAGTATTGATTCTAATTATATGCCGAACCGATATTTCAACAAACTAACTTAAAATATACAAATAGAACGGTACAGAATATGAAACATCACATTAAAAAAGATTTAAATAGCATTTTGCTCAGATGCATTTTTCCAGATATCACACATAATTATATCTCTAATATTTGATTGAGTTACAGGATTATTCCTTTTTACTTGAAATCAAAATGCATTTCAAATTGCTTCAATAATGTTAAAAGTACTTCAAAGCAATATTTGAAAAGTGTCAGCGGATAATTGCATTCTTTTAAATTCTGTCAATATTAGATTTCATTTACCTACTGACAATCTTTGAAGTTTGACTTGATGTAACTGAAAATGATCTATGTACTATTTTATTCGGGATGTATTTGAATTTCATTTTTGATTTTGGAGCTATTTCATCTAAAAATTCAAGATTTTAAACATTTTGCTTGATGACAAATGACTACTAAAAAGTAGTCATTTGTTGAAATCTTCAGTTTTATCTATTATCTTTCAAGTCCAACAGTTTATTATGATCAGAAATTTCAGTTGGAAATTACTTCATCGGATAGCTTTAGTTCTAAATTAATGATGTAAAATATAAAAATAACAACTAATTAAAACAACATCTAATTTCAAATTTTACTGATATAACTAAGTTATTTTAACTACAGTGATCTCTCATTAATGCGCGTGTGCATGGGACAGCGAAAAAAAGGCGCATAAGTGAGAGATGCGCGTAAGTGAAAAACCACAAAAAAGAGCTTAAAAGTGAAACATCAATACAGAGTACATCTGTTGTTAATTAATACTATGTATATACTACTGAAAAATCTAAAGATTAGTTTCAAAATGCAAATACGTGTATGACTTCCGTTAATTATTTTTTAAGAATACGAAGAAAATGGAAATTCTTACATACCCAAATTTCGTTTTACTCCTATTACACTCGCAAAATAATTTATAATCGAGAATTGTTTTTTGTTTTCGTGAATTTTCAAAAAGAGTTTTTTCGAGTTCATCGAGACGTGAAAAAGTTCCTTCACATCCGTAATCGAACTGAATATAGTCAAACAGAGATTCTAATGCTTCTAACGCTACTGTGTGTGTTGGGGGAACTTTTGCCGCATCTTTTTCATCATCGTTATCCTCCTCTTCATCTTCTTCACCACCATTTTTTTCAGCTGAAATGTCTCCAATTTCCCGCCATTTTGAAACGTAACCATCTAACCAAAACTACAAAGATGGTTCTTACGTAAGCGATCAATGCCACGTGTTACGTACCGTACTAACCTCTCTAATTGGCTGCTGTATAAATGCGACTTTTACTGACGTCAATCACAAGAACCCCCACCCCTGTGTATAAGGTAGAGGAATGTGTTCCTGGAATCTGAACAAGGGAATGCACTCCTAGAAGCAGAATAAAAAGGATTTTTGTTCTGCTGAAGAAAAAAACTTTTTGAACTAAGAAAATTTTTGCTACGCGCATAAGTGAAAGGTGCTTTTTTAGTGCGGAGCATAAATGAATAAGAGTTGTTATTGTTTTCTTATATCCCTGGCCGGGACTGCTTAAGAAACGCGAATAAGTGAAAAACGCGCATAAAAGAGAGCGCGTATAAGTGAGAGGTCGCTGTAATAAGTAAGGCGAACCAGCTGGTCGCCGTAGGCAGCTAGTCTTAAATAATATATATTTCTTAATAAATGAGATTAATGTATTAAAGAGTGCAGGCCGCGGCGACTTAGTGGTAAGGTTTCGGCTTTTGGGCCAGAGGGTTCCAGGTTCCAAATCTGATTCCACTGAAGATCCGTCGTGTATTGGGTTTGTTGCACGTTAAATCATACGTAGGGAGCCAAACGTTCTCCCGTTGGTGTGGTGCGGAAGCATGGAGAGTGGTTGACAGCTCTGGTGTCGTCTTCGCCTTCTCATCGAGATTCAGAATGACGAGGGTCGTCCAAAAATATATCTCGTGTAGCTTCAAAATATAACTTAAACTTATGTATTTAAGAATCGTACAATTAACATTGTTTTATGAATTCTGTTATTAGAAAAGCTTTTGTATTTCGGATGTAATAATAAATCCTGCATTTTTATTTATATTTCCACCTGGACCTAACAAAAAATTCTACGGAGAACAAGGTAAGGAAATAAAATTTCCACATACAGTGCACTCCTGATTATCCGGGTTAATCATCGGGAAGGATAGCACGGGCAATGGAAAAACACGGATAATCCGAAAACTCCTTTTTATTAAAGAAAAAAATCAACATCAGTGCAAAAATATAAAAATTACTTACACTTGCAAGCTGTATAACATCAAACTAGGAATTTTCCTTTTAACATTTACTTCTTTAAAAATTCTGTAATGTGTCTTTGCTTCTGCTGTTTGTTAATCTCTTGTCGTATGAGAAACGACCTTGTAGAGCAGCAGAATGAGAAATTGTATTTTCCTCATTCAGTACATCTTCTGCATCAGTACTAGCTAATTCTCCATTATCAAGTTTTTGAAGGATTTCTAATTTTTGTTTAACATTTAAACCATTTCGTTTTCGTTTCACACCACTCATTTTTACCAGTACAAAATTTCACGCTACACTGACGATGAACAAGACGCAAAAACTAAAGGAACACGTGCGAAAATGAAAGAAGACGAAGAAGTTAAAGAATGGCCTGTCAGGATGAAGCGTGTTCGTACGAAAAATGAGCTAGTAGGAATTAGATGATTTATTAGGGGTTGAACCGGTAGAGATTGCACCTGGAGGAAGAAAAAAAATCCATTCTTTAGCCTCCGCCGTTAAGGCTCACTAGTTTCACGGAATGAATCTAGCAATGGAACATCAACATCGATTTTACATGCATGATAAGCGTGAAAAGGTTTTTCTTTAAATCTTTTTTGTGAGTCCGGAATGAGCACGGATAATAGAGAGTATACTGCAATTCATTTCCATATAAGTTTTCATCTGAAGGACATGGAAACAAGCATAGCGATTTCTGAAGAAAAACAACACTTTCAGACATCGCAGCCAAAGCCCGCTTTTTTGTCAAACACTGTGGTTTGCTTTTTGCCTTCGCTCCTTTTTTATACTTTGTTTTCTTTTTTATCTAGATATTTTGCCAGTGAAGATGTGTCACCGCTTCCGCTTTTTTTTCAGTTTTGTTTCTGTTTCATCGTCCTTGAATGACGAACCCAACTCTGGATCTTATTTGAATTAGATGCCGACTTTTATGAATCTGATGCAGTGTACTCCCGATTATCCGGGTTAATCACCGGGAGGGATAGCACGGATAATAGGAAAACACAGATAATCCGAAAACTCCTTTTAATTAAAGAAAAAATCAACATCAGTACAAAAATGTAAAAATTACTTACATTTGCAAGCCGTACAACATCAAACTAGGAATTTTCCTTTTAGTATTTGCTGTTTTAAAAAATCTGTAATGCGTCTTTGCTTCTGCTGTTTGTTCATCTCTTGTCGTATATCGACACATCTTTTACGAACCGTAGTAATGTCACCGTAATCAATTCCTCTTTGTCCCGTATAATCTAACAAAGTTTCCACAGATTGTAGAGCAGCAGAATGAGAAATTGCGTTTCCCTCATTTAGTACATCTTCTGCATCAGTACTAGCTGATTCTCCATTATCAAGTTTTTGAAGGATTTCTAATTTTCGTTTAACATTTAAAACGTTTCGTTTTCGTTTCACAAAACTCATTTTTACCAGTAAAATATTTCACGCTACTAACTGACGATAAACAAGACGCAAAAACTAAAGGAACACGTGCGAAAGTGAAAGAAGAAGAGGAAGTTAAAGAATGACGTGTCGGAGAGAAGCGTGTTCGTACGAAAATGAATTAGCATGAAGTGGATGATTCATTTCTCGGAAAATTAGGGGTTGAAGAAAGAAAAAGTTATTCTTTAGCCTCCGCCGTCACGGCTTACTAGTTTCACGGAAGGAATCTCTCGATCGAACATCAACATCGATTTTACATGCATGATAAGCGTGAAAATGTTTCTTTAAAATTTTTTGTGAGTCCGGAATGAGCACGGATAATCCGCACACGGATAATCGAGAGTATACTGTATATTGGAAATTCAGATCCTTTGGAGATGGTAATTTTTTAAAAAACATGTGGTTCTATTAAAAAGCTATGAGGTGATCAAACATGTAAATCTAACTATACTTATAAAAGGTAATATTTGTGTGTGTGTGTGCGTGCGTGCGATGTCCAGACAAATCTATCGCACTTACAACCTTGAAATTTGGCACACAGGTAGTCTTAAGGGTGACTCAATGCACCTAGAAGCCGCGATTTTAAAATTTAATCTAGAAATTTTTTTATTTAATGTTTTGTGTTGTTTTGGTTGATTTTTCGCACCCATTTCTCAATAGAATGGTTTTGAATAATTGTACGAAAAAAATAGACTCACCATCGAAAAGAGCATACGATTTCCTTTCTAATGAAGTTAATGTTAAATTTTTAACATAATTTACTGAAGTTTGAGAAATTTAAAAAAAATAGTCAGTTTTGCAATCGAAAATTTTTTTTTTTTAAATTTGCTGCATCCGGCGTTCTAATAACACTATTATTTTCAAATTTTTTTAGCTTATAACTGAAACGGTTCTGTCGTATTTAAAACAAGAACGGTTAAAATATTTTTTCCCGTTTATCTTTAATTAATTTTTTCCTGGTCAGTTGAAAGTTATTTTTGCATACTGAGCTCCCTTCCGCAACACTTTTCCTGAACGTTGCAGGCAATTTCATTGGCTGACGGTGCAGAGCTCAGGTGACGTCATAATCTTCAACTGAATGACTTCGATTATTATTTGCGGCAGTGTCTTAACGTGTTTATGTCTCGCATATTTTATTTGCTTTATAATAATCATTTTCACGTTGCAGTTTTTTAATATTGTTTCGGATTAACGTACTCTGCATTTTCTACAGTTGAAATGTCATTATCGTGAAGGAAAATAAGCGGAAAAATCAATAATGTGTATCTTTTGTTTTGTTTTCAGAACTTTTTCATGTCATTGTGAGCGGTTTTTTTTTCATTTTGTTGAAGTCCTGATTCCAAGGGCAACGCCGTGCGTGTACTGCTAGTATATATATAAAAGAGCATTTTTTTGAGAATGCATGTCTGTTCGTACTTTTTTTCCATGCACGACTAGACCATTTGATTTACCGGGAACAAATTTGGCACAGTGATGGATTAGCACAAGAGGAAGCCAACGCCGTAATTTTTAAAAAATTTGAATTATATTTTTATTAATTTAATTTTAAGTGTTAAATTTGGGCATTTTTTTGCCTTTCGAAACTTTTCTGCATATATTCTCATCGTTGAACCATAACTTTTTTTATCATTGAAAAGTGCAAAATTCCCCCTTCTAATAAATTTAATTTGAAGCTTCTGTGTAACATTTCTGATTTTTGGCAATTTTTTAAAATTTGCGAATCGCCCTTCTTCTGCAAACGCGGCATGACGCAATATTCTGCTTCCGTTGTTTTAATTAATAAACATAATAAAAAATCGTTTTTGTGCATTTTTTACTTTTTTGTTTATTTCTCGTTATATATTGTTCTGTTTTAGACGTATTAAAGGAAGTTGACTGGAATAAAAAGTTCCATCTTGATTTTGTTTCATCGATTGTCAGCATGAATTGCAGACGAATTTGTAAAAATGTAGCATCTCTTTATATATTAATTATTAGTTATATCTATTTTAAATTTATTTTTCCCAGAATGGCAATAAAAAATAGTTGTTTAATTATAAAATGAAGTATTAAAGGAAGTTGTCTGGAATAAAAAGTTCTATTTTGAAGAAAAATTTTTGTTTCATCGATTGTCTATATACTGGTGACAAGAAAGGATTCAAATGAAATTTACGTTTGTTGGGGAAAGTTAGTGACAATATTTGTAGAAAAAGAAACGGACGTGGAGGGTGCATATTAAAAAATTCGGATCCCGTACAACGGCGGGTTACTAGCTAGTAATCATTAAATCGCGTTAAAGAACGAATTCAAGTTCCGTATAAAAGAGACTTGTTCTTGGCTAGTTCTAATTGGATTAATTTTCAAAGCATTACACGAGCAATTTCCTTACTCTATTTGGATTAGTGTTCCTTAAACATCGATAGTTTCAAAACTATCGACGCTCACGATAGTATCGATAGTTTTCTCCCGGCAATACTATCGATAAGTGTTCTTCTAGTCGATAGTTTAGAAACTATCGATAGTTGCAGTCGATAGTTTTGTAACTATCAATTGAAAATGCGTCTATCGATAGTATTGCCCGGAAGGAAACTATCAATAGTTTTGAGAAAGTCGATACTATCGATAAGTGTT
>BGPR01000829.1:327664-393716 GCA_013235015.1 Araneus ventricosus | reverse complement strand
ACACATTTTAATTGCCTGTTTCAAACTTTAAGAAAAGAGGTAGTTACTTCGAACAAAGGAACTGTGGAATGCTAAACACTTCAGTACACATACCCATTATTTGGATATTAACACACGCTCTGGATATGACAACTCCGGTTTATTCCACGATTTCTCTGGTCCCTTGAAAAGTGTAAAGAGTGGTAATACTCTGTAAAGAGGGATAATACAGTAGTTTCCCTCTTTTACACTTACACGGGGGAAAGTGTGAATCGCAGAAAATAAGTTTATATCGCTTTCATGTGTAAAAATGTTCTAGAATTCTGAGGGGACCAAGAAAAAGTGTAGTAAACGACGGGGAAAAGGTTAAAGACTAGACAGTAAATGCGAGGTAATGCTGTATATTACTAAGATTAAATATTTCTTTCTTTACGTTGTACATTCTAAAAACCAGCCGCATAAGGGCACGAGTGTAATACTGAGTTAATGATGTCAAACAGAAATTACACTGTGCATAAACACCTGAATGTTTAATCATTGAAAATTTTTATGGTCTCACATTTTGATGTGACGCTAAATATGATATGCCCTAAGTTCTGAAGAGAGCAAAAAATGGAATTTCTGAAAGACTGCATT
Organism: Araneus ventricosus; assembly: GCA_013235015.1. NCBI lineage: Eukaryota > Metazoa > Arthropoda > Arachnida > Araneae > Araneidae > Araneus > Araneus ventricosus. The sequence continues at coordinate 393,101 of BGPR01000829.1, read as the reverse complement.
TACTAATTCAATCATTTAATCCATTCGTTCTTTCAGTACATTTATTCTTCTTTCGGGAAAAATAGCGAAGGAACATGCTGCTTCAGTTACCAAATATTGCATTTCTTAAAGAAATGCAATATCCTTTTCCTGTAAAAAAAGTCTTTTGTGACACTTCCTTAAACATTCTTTTCATTTTTGTGTTTATTACACACGTCACAAGAAGAATTTTTTTTTCTGTCTGTCTATACATTCATCTTTCAAAAGATAAATATTTATTTCAGAGAAAAATAAACCTTTTCAGAGAAGAATAAATATTTTTCCAGCTAAAATTTAATTTCCGCAGCAAGTAAATGTCAATTTTTTACTGAAATACTATCTCTGACACTCGTCTATATCGCTTATTTATGGCAATATTCAAGAAGTCGAATGAACCAAGATTTCTTTTATTTCGTCCAAACAGTTCTTACACATATAATACAGTTTTACTAACGCACGTTATAAATGGACTTTTACAGGAAAAATTATTTTTCACAGGAAAGAAAAAAAAATGTCTATATTTTATATACAATTAAATGGCAATACCATCCCTCTTTATTTCGCTTCTTCCAAAAAAACTGCTTTTCTTTTCTGTCTCGGTATATTTTGAATATCCTCTCTAGAAATATTTGGGAAATGAAAGACTCCTTTTTTCACATTCTGTGACACACAACGTAAGTTTTTTTAATCAATAATTTAGCTTAATGAATCTACAACCGTCTTCAGAAGCAATACGCGTCAAGACCTGCCAAACTACGACTAAAAACTCCGACTCGTATTCATCACCTTAAAAAAATACATTTCTGATGTTTAGCCCTTCTGTGTTGATCTCTTTCATGAGACGTCGAAGAAAGATATGAATTATTTCTAACATCTTCAGACGCAACTTCTAAAGAACTGGCGAAAACATCAAATAATTCGAGACCTAAGAGAGCTAGTTGGAATTTTCAGACATTGTGAGATTACTTCTAAAATCTAAAGTTGCTGTTAAATTTCTGTATTTCCCTCACAATATTTCCATTAGAGTATTTCTAAGAAACGCAAGTAGAACATAAATACTCCTATAGTAGAAATAATTCCTATTGTTGAAAAAAATTGTTTAGAATGAAGTAAATAGACTATTTTTAGTTATATGTGATTTATCATTTTACATTTGATTTCAGCTTCCTGCGAGGATTTCACACAGATACGTATTTAACTGAATATTAACGCAAACTGTAAATACCAAATTTCTATACCATTGTCTTATCTCTGACATATTTCTTATGAATGAAAGTTTGGCTAACAATATTTTTCTCTGGTGTATTTGATTTTCAACACTATAATTTTTTTAGAGAAGCAGCGTAATATGAATTTATTAAGCGTTCAAGATTTTGCAGCTGATGACAGTTTATATGAAATGTAACCTTTTATTCAGTTTTTATCTGTGATACTCCCATTGAACGGATTTTCTAGAATTTTCTTTGGCCATTATCATTCAAGCCCATGTATCACCGCTGAATAACTTGAAACTCAAATGCGGATCAAATTCTTCGAGATCAAACCAAAATCAGGCTCATGAAAAGGGTTAATATTCATGCATTTATGATAAAAAAGACGATATCTAAAATTACAAGCTTTTAATAGTTTTAGTTTAAGAAACATAGTTATAAACTTTGACTGCACCAACACAATTGACGATCTTTCTTCATACATTTGTAATTTATCTCTATTTTTTATCATAAAAAATAACTTCGCAGCTTCTCTTTTTTTAATAATTCTGTAAAAGATGCTTCAATTTGTTACTCAAAAATGTCAACTAAATATACTTATTCCCATCAATTCCGAGTGGTACCTTTCAAATTCCAGATTTAAAAACAATTAGCGAAAACCCTCCTCTTGATATAATCTCTCTACATTTGTATAGGGAAAGTTAATATCATTTCACTTTGAATGATTTTAAATTTCCTTGTTATTTAATATGAATTACAGGATTCCAGCTTTACGAATAGAAAAAGTGGTTCTTTCCTACTATTATTATAAATTGTTTTACAGAAATGCAATCGTAAAATCAAGCATTGAATGAATAACAACTAATTGCAACTCATTTATCGAGAAATTATTCTTTTCCTTTCTATTCGATCTTATAGTAACGTTCATTAGTGTGATCAAGAATTAAAAGTAATACCTCGGAGAAAGCTCAATCTTTTTAAAGAATACCACTTTTCTCGTATGCAGCAGCGTAATGATTTCTTAAAACTGTCATTTATGAAAAATCAGCACTTCAGAAAATATGGTAATTTGCTAGAATATTTTTCATTTTTCATATGGCCACTTTTTATTCCCTTGCTTTCCTTTTTCAATTCATATCATGACAATCATAAAAACTAAGTTAAATGAGTACGACATTTTTTCCCTTCAAACTCAGAAAAGAACATTTATTAGCTCAACTGATTTTCTACGGATCTGTTTTAAATAAATGGGGGAGGGGGAGAATAGAAAACTCTTCTAAAGGATCCTAAGTTCTAAAAGTTTGTATATTATGGATTATTAAACATTTCTGACACTCCTATATTAAATTTTTATAAACTGATGATTATCTTAAATACGGTTATTGACAAACTGATGTACTGAAACATTAATAATTTTTATTAATTATTAAAATTGATACAATTAATTTATTTCACACTAGACACACTTCCAGCATTCCATAATGTAGATTAAAATAATTAAACATATTTAAAAGGATAAAGTAACGTAAAAATACAATACATGGGGGATTTATTAATCGATTACATTGAATGATGTTATAGTGGAAGAGGAATCGCTAAACCAATGAAATTTTCAAAATCAAGTTTGATTAATACTTTAAGATAATATGTACCCACCTGAAACTCCGCTTTAATTTCTCCAAAAGATATGTTTAACTGTCTGCAAAGAAAACTCCATTAATAAATTCATCGCTAAGTACAAGTTGATTCATCCGCCAAGAATATTTTCAGAGCGTTGGCGACGTGTAAACTTTGTCATAGTTTTATTTATTTAATCTTCAGAGCAGGTGATACCATAATTACAAAGATGAATGTTTTAGGTTCTCATTTATATTTTTATATCTTCGGCTAGCCAGGTATTAGAGTCTCCATATCGTGATTGGAGAGTCACAAATTCCAGACGTGATTTCATCCAAGATTAGTCGTGTACGAAAGGTTTGGTTCTTTTAAATCCTTGCATTGGCATGGCTTGGAAGGTAAGATTGCGGAGTGTCAGCCTAGCTGTTTTTGTCAGATAATGTCTACTCAAATTTCTCCAATCCGCCTCCAGCAAGCCGTCCTGTATGTAACTTTTAAACGGGCGATAACTATACTCATCCTTTCGAATCTGACTGTAAACCTTTCAATTTCTAATAAAGTAAGATAAAACAATTGTGTCATTAAAGGGAATAGAAATGACCAAAATATGAAATTTTCTTTTATCATTTTATCTCTAAACTCTATGTTTATATGCGAATAAAATAACATTATTTAAGTATACTGTTAAATATTTAATAAGTTCAGTGCAGTAAGTATATTTTTATGAATTATTTCTCATACCGATGTTTTTCTGATTGAAATGTCTTCGAAATTTTGCAAATGTCTTAATTATTGGTAAAATTAAATAAAAGTTATAATAAAAACTCGTTTTATATCTATTAAAATAAATCTGGGTATGCATTTTATACTTTGACTTCTTTACTTCTTTATGTTAATTGTTAATTTTAGTTCAGCAAAATATAAAATTCTGATGAAAATTCAGTATTATATTACTTATGCAAAAAAAATTATTTCCAGAAAATATACTTTTAAATGGAATTACAAAGTAATACTAATTTTGTTCTAAATTTATTTTTATAAGGTAATAAAAAATTATGTGAAAAAAAATTAAATTAGAGCACGTTTCAAAATTTAGAATTTTTTTTAAATGTAAAATATTGTATTTAGTTTTAAAAAGTTTTTAAAGATATTTGATGTTATCTGTTAAAATAAGATAGATTTATATTCTAATATAAAAGCATTAAAAAATTCTTAACTCTATTAGGATTTTTTTGTATAAATTATTGGCTAAGAATTCACCGTCCTTTAAGCTATTAATTTAAATACATTTTTGCAATTTCTACAAGCGAATTTCAAAAGTTAATTTTTATTGAAATCGTAAATCATATTATTAAATGTGAGCAGAGGAAAGCATTTCTGAATCATATTCATTATACAAAGAATCCAACCGCTATAAAGCATTTCAATTAAATTTTACTCCCAAGAAAGTGAGTTTCAACACAGCTGAATGGGCATTGTATAAGTTTTGCTCATTATGTAAACGGCTATGATGCGAAACTGCAAATAGTTTCAACTTAAGCTAACAATATAAGCTAGTCTAGCAAGATTGCATAACTAGCTTATATCGTTTTCTAGAAATAAAGCTGAAGGTTGTTCGTTGCATGTACACACGTATTAATATTGTTAAACAATATTAATTCATTGTTATTAATATTGGTAATCAGGATTTATAATTTAATGTTTAATTAGCAATTTGATACTGAAAACAAGATTAAACTGCTAATTAAACATTAAATTATTCATTTCTATCATTCTATTCAATCATCAGTGCTAAGATGCACCTATGTTATTTTTGTTATTGTGTTGTGATCATTTAAAAATATTGTTTTGGAAATTATCTGGTTTTTAATAACTGTGTATAAAAAATGTTATAATTTATTTAAACGAACTAGAAATCTTTTTCAGTGTATGATTAAACAGAAGAATTGATTTGATTATAAGAGAAGTCGATGGAAGAGCCAAGAAAAATTTTCTTGACTTTAATTTCAGTTAAATTAACGTCCCGTTCTGAATCAATACGATGGCTATTTAGGGAGGACTTCGTAATTTTGCACCGAGTACAGATGACGAGGCCAGCACTTGAGTTGCTACTCCCTCTCCAAATTCCCACACCACACTAGCGGGAGGCAGTTTGATCCATAATGCATGATTTATAATGCAGCAGGATCGATACACGGCGAAGCCGAGACCTTATCACAAGGCCACGACGGGCCTAAAAAAATGTTCTTAAAGAACCATATATGGATGTTTATAATATTTCATCACCAAGAAGTTTTCTCCGTATATTTGTGGAGTAGTTGTGAAATATTTTTTTATCTCAGTGACTCCATCATTAAAATCTGATTGGAAAATAAAACAGAATAAAATCAGATAAAAAATTCATGTTGATTATTTATAATAGAAGTTTCAACCATTTATTTAAACAAAAGATGTAAGTAATGGAGAATTTTCTTATGTAATAAGTGTAGTTTCTTCTATTTCAATTTTCTAACCACCAGTTATTAATTTACATGAGATTTTATAACCATACCATCTACATTATGAACTTTTGCATAATATTAAATGCCTATTATTAAATAGTTGGGCCATTTTTTAGATAAGATTGTTAAATGAAAAACGGACGAAATTTGCAATACTTTCCAAATTTATTTTTCTCAGTTCGTTCTTCAAGTGAATTTCTTAACGAGCTGTAATATGAACACAATGATCTTACTCTGATGTAAAACTGGAATTATTAGAGGAAACCCTCTTAAAATTTTATAGTTCACTGAATATTTAAAACCATTTTACTGAAGAATAAATTTCTTTTGATAAACTTATATTCTTATTTAAAGATTTTTAATAGAAATAATATCAAAAGTTGGTGAGAGTACTTTTCAATACAAAACCATTTATATTAACTACATTTTATATTATATCACCATATGTTTTATCACAGAGCTTACATTTTACTCATCATAAGCTTGGCGCAGCATAGACAAATTTGTTTTTTGTGCCAATAAAACCAAACCAACTAACCAATCAATGTAAAAATGGTAAAACTGATTTTCAACATAAATACTCACTAAGAAACTGTACTAGAAAAAACTTCTTCCTTCAGTATGCTAAATATGATGTGTACTATATTAAATAAGCTGCAGTAGGGTAGACCGGGGCTAGTTGGGCATAGGGGCACGTTGGGTCAGTCGGATTATTTTAAATATTTTCCGATAGATAGCGCTGTTACTCCAGCCAAGTATGTGTCATCCCCCCTCCCTTCTTCCCCGTAAAGGTCATTGGAATAACAGTGCCTACTAATGAACTAGCTGGAATTTTCAAATTTTTGCCAAGGTGAGTAACTTTCCTTCCTTAAAAATAATCTTCTTTTTCTATGTTTTTATATTGCAATTTCCATTTTTACAAATAATATTCTGAAATAAAACTGTTCATAGTTACTGTAGGGCATGTTTGTTTAATTAAATACTTTCAAAGTAAATTCGTACACCCATCGGAAACAAAAATGGCGACATGGGGTAAGTTGGGCCACTTCGCATGGGGCACATTCGGCCGGCTGCCCAACTTGCCCCGTAGAATGTTGATCCTGTGGAAATGGCGAGCGAGCGTGCCACGTAGTATCTCCAAAGCCTAATTGTAACGACTGAAGTCTCGAAATCAATTCATTTATGTAACCGTTCTCTCAATTTCATGCATAATTATTCTTTTTTAATTTCTTCTATATTCAAAGGAAGAAAGTATTAATGATGGTCAAAATTTGCAAATTGAAATCATATCAAATGTCCCATTGTTATTAGAAAACAATAATTACAATAATTACGCTAAAATATTTTAAACTGAAATACATATAGAATTTAAAGTTCAGTTTTAGTAATATTTTTTAAAGATTTTAAAATGTTCTTTTAATTTTGAGATGGAATTACGCTGAATTAATATATGGCATGTCCATCATGAATAGATATAATGATTCAATGTTGCTGTAAAATCAAATGACGCTGCTACACTGTTTTTCATGATCTGCGATGTATAAATATATCTGAATTTATGGGATATGCACCAAATTTAAAATGCAAGATAATTGTTAAGAAAATCTAAGCTGATTCCATCTCAGTTATAATTGCAAAACAGAATGTGCTGTTATTATTTACGATGAATTTAAAAATTGTATCTAAGTTATTTTTGAGTAAAAATGCACCAGATTTGTATCTATAACCTAAATGTGTTATTTAATTAATATTATTATTAATATTATTGTTTATATTATTTTTTGAATTAATATTATTTATATTTCTTTAAATTAATATTATAATTTATATTATTATACTAATATTATTATTTATCTGCCTTAAATATGGAAGAATTTTTTTCGATAATCACAACATGCTACTTTGTTTCTTTTGCAGAGCTACCTGCTAAGATGGTTCGCCGTTATGTTAGAAAATCGGATAGAGGGAATACTTCTTCTTAAGCAATGAAAGCTGCTGTTTTAGAAGTGAAGCTGTAATGATGAAAATTGTGACGATGAAGTCATTTAATTCTGTTTTCATCATAAAACTTAGTTTTGTAGTTTCAATCTGTTGGTTTTTTTGCTTCACATAATTTTACAATTTTGTAATTTTATGGCTTCATCTAGGAATGGTGCATAAAAGAGATTTTCCTTTAGGATATCTTGTGTTATCGTTCGCAGGAAATGAAAAGTAAAATGTGATAAGATTTTTTTATGTTTCTTCAATTCTACCTTACCAGAATATTAAATAAGTGATGTGGCCCAACTTACCCCGTAGTCGGGGCAGGTTGGGCCACGCGACTTGGTATCAGTTTCAAGTTTTAAATTAATATTAATAGTTAATATTTTCAAATTTTATTATGGTGAATTCTTCCTGAGGGTACACCGATACTGTTTGCATTAAAAAAAATTAAAATGTTGAATTGTAATTTTTTTTAAATTCTTAGAAGAAAAAACGGCCCAACTAGCCCCGGTCTACCCTACTTCAAATTACAGTTCAATTATTATATGTGCCAGAAATGGCCCCCGGCAGTGTATGGTACCTGAGAAGAAACGATTAAACTGAATAATCGTTTCCGTAAACAATACAATATGCCTAACATTTTCTCTGTTTTCCGCTGCACACAACGAATCCTTGTCTTGTTTATGGTTGCTTTCATCTGATTATTGAATAATTTAATATATTTATGCACGAAGTCACATTTCAGATATGGCGAAGTATCGCGTGCTGTGACCACAAATTTGCGATGCATTTTCCCATTCCATGACAGGCATAATCAATTTTGTGTAAATAAGTAATTCAGACTCTCTGTCAGAAGTGTTGAAAGTCAACACTCTCCAGGTTTCTCGGGCGGAAATGGAGTTCTAAATTGATATTCATCACGCGCGAAGAGAATGATACCTCGAAAATGCTTCAAAGATATTTAGCATTTTACAAGGCACTATTAATGGATAATTTGAATAATATTAACAGAAGCATCAGTAAACGATATAAACCACATTTGGCAATGCGCTGTGTCTCCTTTTGTGCAAAATAACAATGAAATCAATCACTTCAGACTTAATTTTATAGCATCGTATGTTTAGATCTCGGAGTCCCGCTGATTCCCCTAATTTTAAACATCCTCACGGTAATAAAGTGAATATAACTTAAATCTACTATTTTGACGAAAACATGAAGCACTGAAATTTAATTAACCCTTTAATGGGCCATTTTTTTCGAGTAGTGTTATAGTAAAATGGCTTTGGGATTGATATTCATTTAAGAAAAGAAATTCATTTAGCTTATTCGATGACATTAATTTTTTGTTAATTAACTTTCCTAATTAATAATTAATTATCATGGCCACATACTTTGTTACGGTTTGAGAAAATAAATTGGAACATCTCGGTTTTTGTTTCATCGAAAAAATAGGCAAGAACTTACGCCAACCTTAAAAAATGCATTTAAAAAATAATGAATTTGGTGGTAAGTATTAAGTATACTTACCAAGGCGTTATAAAGAGTTCACTACTGAGAGAAATTGTTCCTAGGGTTTCAAAAAAATTTAAATAATCTCAAGAAGAATTTTAGATTTATGAATGATCAGAGCAGTCACCAAACGAAAAAGTACCAGAAAGCCATGGTAGAATTTTGCAAATTGTGAAGGAAGATCTATGTCTTTACGCCAAACCTAGATTTTCTATAGATATTTTATTTTATTATTTTATTGGCGATCATTCTTCATTCTTCTTTTGAAAATTCTGTCGGGCAAAACATCAATGGTACTATAATTTCTAAATTAGAGCTTTATTATATGACTTCCCACATTGTTTCATCTAAAATTAATCATAATTGTTTTTAAACCCACATCCACTCACTCACCCAAAGGTCACGTGTGTTTAAAAATTTAATCATTTAACACTCTGAACCCTTTGGGTTAGTGGGAAGCCGTGGGTTTTAAAAAATTTAATCATTTAATTCCTTTTTATCATGTTCTACAAGTTATACTTTTTTAAAAGGGCATCTCAAATACGGGGATGAGAACCTGCCGTATAATTAAGCAAAGTCTCGCTTCTAGGTGGGATTTAGTAACTGTGGAGGTTGGATTACCCCACGCCGATGACGGGTCGTACCTCTGTCTGAGTGGTATTCATATGAGTCGCTCGTAATAAGGTCTATATGCGAGAGCCACAGTGCCCGATTAATTGTCGCGGCAGCCTGTTGATTCAAGTTATTCGCATGCCTAAGCTGGTCGGAGTAATTCGCTAATGATTATGCCTTTTTACAGCATTCAGTAAAATAAATATCTTCTTACATTGCGAGAAGGATGTGAAAAATTTATTTGATTTATTATCAGAATAAAATCATGGTATTTAATTCGTTCTAGTTACTAATTTTCAATAACTTGTGTCGAGTACATTGCCCTTCATATTTCCTCTTCAAGTTTCTGTTGACTCTGAAAGTATATTTTTCAAAACCGAATTAATAAACTCAATGTCTTAAAGACAGACTGCTTTAATTTTACAACGCTGTCGTACTTTTAGACATATTTGTTGGAATAAACATATATTTAATCTCGATAACTTTAGAAATGAGCGTGGTAATAGGGATCAGGCGTTAAAAATTTTCTAAACGCAATTTTATTGATGAAGAGAACAAAACGTCTTTCAGATAATTTATTTTGCAAATTTAACTTCCTTTTTTAACTTATTTTAACTTCCAAACTTATTCCATGAAAAAAATCGTTCTTGTCTATGTGAAGAATATAAAAGTAGATAATATTATTTCAAAGGAACTCTGCATGCTAAAGCATTCAAAATTATAGAATAGGTAGAGCACGAATAATCTGATGAAGTCTAAAATTCATATCTCTATCTCTAGTAATAATAAAGGAGAATATGAGTGTGTCGGCGCTCTATATGACAGACCGCTAGACCTAGAGCTACGGAATTTCGCACAAACATACTTTGGAGTGTGGAAATGTGCACCTGGAAGCCCTTTTTCGAAATTTTAATTAGTATTTAATTAATTAAAAATTAAACAAAATTTTGCTGTTTTTCCTTCATACCTTTCGAAAATATCCCACCACAAAATCCATTACCTTTTCAACGTTATGAATTGCGTTGCTCTACAATTAATTTTTCCTCTAATTTAAATAAATTTTTAAAAATATTTTTTGGCCTAATTTACAGCAATTCTTTTCAATGTTGCAACACAATTCAAACTGTTTTCATTGCTTAAACAAACATTTATTTGCATGTTTCTCTTCTATTGTTGAAAGCTAAGGTAATATATTAATGATTAATACTATGTTTTAATCACCATATTTTTATCCAGCTCTAACATGTTGCTGTAAATAAAAATGTGCCACACCTTTTTAAAGTTAAAATCAAAGGCATATTTTGCAAGAAGAATAAGAGAGTGAAGCTGCTGTCGACAACGTGGAACTGGATGTTACATGACACAGACATTTACTTGACTCCATTAGGGACGTTCGTGCAGACAACGAACCGAACAGGTACAAAGCTACTGAAAGAACATGGCTTAAATGTCTATCCCAATTTGAAATTTAAAATTTTGTTAACGGAACCATGAATATCAAATTATACATAAGAGATTCAATCGAAATTATATTCCCGGCGAACAAGTTGGTCGCCAAAGGCGGATAGTACTAAATGAAGTAAAAGCATGACACTATTGATGAGTACACAGTTAAGAGATATATATTAAATGTTATGAAATTTATAACAATGTTTGAACAATAAACAGCAAGAAGTAATCATGAATGTGGTTTGATTAATTTGATTTGAACTTGATTTGAAACGTAAAATTTATTTAATTCATATAAATATTTTTCATAAAATGTTATGAAATATTTAGCCCAAACGAACTCTGCTTCATATTAATGTAATATTAGTTCAGCAAAATTTAGGTAACTATTATCAATATTTTCAGTATAGAAAATTTGTATATTACAAAAATAACTTATTCCTTTCGGAACTCCAATTCATAAAGCAAATTTATTTGCATAATTTTTAAAAGATGTTTGACAGAATATTCAAGGGCATTTAGTTAATAAAGCACTAAAATATTTTGAAATTACTTACCATACTTGTAGAAAAAATCCATGTATAAAGATGAACTGTTTTATTAAAAATTATATAAAACAAGCGTAAAATATTTTCCTAATATAAGAAAGATGCATCATATTAGATTATGTATGCTGATATTAATAGAATTTAGGCTTTCTTATAGAAACGAGGGACGGATAAATTAAGTTATGAAATATACGTTTTTTATTCCTTGTATCAGTATGTATCATCAATTAGATACAATAAAAATGTATGAAAGAAATTTTTACTCTTAGAAAAAGTACTTGAAGAGTTATGTATTTTAGCAAACTTAAATGTTAAAGTTGCTACTTTGAATTGATGCGGTGGTCAATAGGCTAACATAGTTATCACTATGTCTATAGCACCAGGGCCAGAATTAACTTTAAGTTACCGTGACAAAGAGTAGCTACTGCATCTATTTAGGCGAGGTAACTTGGAATGGTACAACCACCGTTTACAGGTATGCATGTATATACTGGCTCGGGCAGGTGTGAGGAAACATTACGCAATGCTGAAGAAGCTAACTCATAATAACAATTATAACTTTAATAAACTTAACAAGATAAAATTAAAAGTAAGGTAAATGATAATTAGCATGTCGACAACAGGAACATAAATCATAGCAAGTGCAAGAAGAGAGAGACGACAGATAATGCTTGAGCCTTTATAATACTCAACTCTCCACTACGCATGAGCAAGGTAGACAGCGCACGCAGGACGAAGCTGTTGCCACAGTATATTTGACTTTTATTTCTTACTTTTCAGAAATATTAGACGAATTTTTCCTGGAGGGCCTTTAACTCGTTACGGCGTACTACGCTTTAAAGTTTAAATTAAGACAAAAAAAAGTTGTAGACAATCTATTGATGCTTAAAGGAGTACGCAGGTAAAATTTCGTAACGATTGTCCTTAGAATTTTGATTTTTGATTCTTTTGATTCTTTTCAGAGCTATTAAAAGTGCGACTAAGCGAGCATTTCAGCGAAGCAAGAAAATGTTTTGGACAGCGCTAATGGTGTTTTTTCGGGTAATTCCCACAATTGTTTGGCCCACTTATATGTGTAAAATCCGGCACTGTCTTTTGCAGCCTCTGTTTAGAATTCCAGGTAGAAACTTGAGGCTGCGTAGAGGAGCCTAAATAAAGCATCACGGCTTGAATGGGGTTGCCATCTTTGCTTAAAAAAGAAAGTTAAAAGTGAATGGTAAACCAATTTTTTTCCATTTATAGTTGAATTTAACTGTTTGAGAAGCAAGTCAAGTTGGTGTTCCATGCAATGGTGCACTGAGCCACAAAGGGTTAAAAGGTTTATGGATTAGAAATGTAGCTGACTGAAATGTTTTACACCAAAATTATATGCCTTAATCGGTTTTAAAATTTAATCCTGAATGAAAATATCCAGATTTTTTATGTGAAATTATAAAAAAAATTTAGTAAACAGGAGCAATAAAAATAGTTAGTATAACAAGTAACTGTTTTAAATAGAGGAGAGATTTTTTTTTTCACTTTCACAACTTATCTTCAATTTTTTAGCTAGTGTTCGTTTTAGTTTTCAAGATTAAAAACTTCAAAAATTTAAATAAATGAAGTAAGGGACAATGCTTAAATATAATCAGTTTTTGTTATACAATTATTATAACAAAAACAGCAATCTAGGAAAATGAAGAAATACTTTCACATGTTAGAATAAACTAAATTGTTTACATACTACGTTAATCTTTAGTTTTTTTCCTATATTAAATTTCAAATTTAAGTAACTAAATTTATATTTGACAAAACAAAATTTTTCGTTGCTTTCGAAACTCCATTATTCATGTGAGCCACATTATATGAGATATCGACACAAAGATTTGATCCAAATTGTTAATATTTACAAAAACATCCGGCTTTTGAAAATATGATTTTATAATATTATATCAGGTGTCGAACACATCTTGGACAAATTATAGCAACTCCAATTTTTCTTGAAGTTAAATCTTCTACCACACGGTGATTGATATGAATAATGTATTCCAACTCAATTATCCGAAAGCCAAGGTTTAGAATACAACAAGATTTAATCAATTCATTACAACATTACTTCCACTTTTTTCAGGGCATAACTAATTAAAATCATGTTCACATTCTTATAATCTTATAACTAACGAGAAAATTCTTTTTAATTGGCTACAAGTGAAATGGTGTTTCAAGTTAAGTGCTCAAGAGATTAATTCAGTATACAGAGATAAGAGCCATACAAAATCCCAGTCTTTATTTAGTTAATTATTCTTTGCTGAATACACCTGGTCACTCTGTAATCAGACTTAGCAAAATTTTAATTCTTTTACGAAAATGGAAATGGCATCTTATGACGTGTTTTCAATCAAATTAATCTATACTTAAATCTTACATGAAATCGTCAGAACATTTTTCTTTTCCATAAACATTTGTTTATTTTCGAGTTTGCAGCTATCTTCCAAGAGAATCGGGGCATTAAGTGTCTTATTTGTTACGCGTAATTGCTGCTTATCATATTTATTTCTCAAAAGTTTCAGTTAAAAAAAGTAATTCCACTGCAGTAATGAAATTTATTTTCAACGCTGTGTTTAATTTTTAAGAGCTAACAAATTATCTTTATTATTTTAAAGGCGTTTAATGATGATTAATAAGCTATTTTTTTAAAAATTCTTCTTTTAGTTTTTTGTAATGGTTTATATTATAAATCAAAGAATTAAACCAAATGTGTCTAATCATTATATGAAAAGAATAATAGTTATTTTGTTCCAAAAGAGTTGACAATAAAAAATTCATTTATGTGCAGTTTTTACTGAAAGCGATTTATTCGCAACTAATAAAATAAATTAATTCCAAATAATAGCTAAAAAAGTTTAACATTTCTGTTAAATTTTATCTCCGAATATTCATAACAAATTAAAATTATCTTCATTTCAACAACATTATTTGTCTCTTTTAGATTTGTAATGCAGCATTTGTAAAAATGTAAGTAGTACGTTTAGATGGGCCACTAGTGTGTTGAAAAGGGTAAAACTTCCAGACATTGCAATCTTTCAAGTCTTATCACGTTATTTAGAACATTTGAGTAGATACATTATTTTATATTGCAGTTTTGAAAGACATGTCGCCAAACTGCAATCAAAAATGAAGAATGCGTAAAATCTTCTGTCTAACTACATATAATATGGTTCATTTGGTATTTTTCAGTGTACTCAACCTGAAGAAACACATTATCGATATCGGAGAGATCTGCCAAGTTAGAAAGATTTCTTAACGGAAAAGAAAAATCCTTCACAGAACCATGAAAAATGGTTGAAACTATTGACAGAAGGATTAAAGCAGTTTTTCGAGGAAAAAAATGGTAGTTTAGAAATCGATAGAATAAAAACACTTGAAAAGACGCATTAATTCTTCAAAAAGAAGGTAATAGAATTTTTCACAGAATTTTAACCACTACTTTTTGGCTAAAAAATGTTCTAGAGCAACTGAATGTTTATTTCCCTAAGCTATCAAGTTGACGAAAAAATAAGGGTACGGTATTAATACTTTAACTCCAAATATTAAATGATAAGGTGTGCTTTAGTTTATTAAAATAAATAAATGTCTAATCTGGTAATAAAAGAAGTTAGCAATCGATCAAAGCAAATACGAGACACTTCTTTAATCAATAAAGGCATGGTTGCGTCAAATCAGAAATCAATTTAATAATTTTTCACTCAATGTTATTCCAAATCGATTTCTTAATTAAGAATATAATAATGGTAAATTTCAGTTTCTAATTGCTTCTTTATAGACAGTCAGAAACAATACACACATCTTATAATGATTTTAAAAATGCTTTAGAAAGTACTCTAAACAAGTTTGAGTTTTTTCAGTTTTAACTCTAGCTCAGCAATGATATGTCAAATTTGGTTTGCTGTCCTTTTAATTAGAATATTAAGCACATATCATTGCTAAATCTATTCTGAAATACATAAATCTTTCAGAAACTTGGCAAATGTTATATGTATCTAAAATTACAACTTCTGTTTAATTGTAGGTTAGATATTGTTATTTTATAACTGCAATTTCTATTCCGTACTTTTGTTTATTTAGATACAAATTAAGAATTTTTTTAGAGTTTAAGTGAAAACTAGAAGCATCAAGCATTCTAATGTTTTTTACCAATTTTTCTATTGTATATCCTTACAAGGCTATACCTTTTTTATATGTTTCCACTTGAACTTGATGAACAGCCTATATAATGATTTTTTTGTTTGTTTGCTTGTTTTTTGCCAACCCTAAATGGATGTAGCGAGTGTGAAAAAGTTAAAATATCCTTGCTGAAAATAATTTTGAGAACATTCTTATTAACAAACTTTTATGGTGGTCTGCTTTATTCGCGGAGTAAGTATACTTATGCACATCATTTCTTCAATAATTCTTCTATTTCTACTTAAGCCATTAAATAACCTTTTTTTTTATCTAGCATTGGTATATTAAAATAAATTTGGTCTTGAGACTGATTTAAGAAAAGAAAATCATTTAGCTTATTAGATAAAATTAATTTGATTTGCTAATTTAATGGATTAATTAACAATTAATTAACAAATCAAGACATTTTGTTATGGATTGTGATAAGAAAGTGAAACGTCTAGATTTTTGTTTCATTGAAAATTTTGTCGAAACAATATGCAACCTTCTTTTAAGCGTTAGATGTTCGCACATCATAATCTCAAAATAATAATAATAATAATAATAATAAATTGAAAATTAATTTGATTGCTAAATCTTAAATAATTGTTTGTTTACTTTTCTGGGTTTTCTGAGGTTTTCAAGAAACATCAGCTCTAATCTGAAGGGGTAAATTAGTTTACGTTGGAGACTTAAAAACTCATAAATTTAATGGTAAGAATGCTTCCTACATATCCTTACAAAAGTTTAACGTGTTTTTCTTACGCCGCAAAGCTCCATTACTCGGATATATTGGAGATGGGCGTTATCAACTTCCGGTAGGTTAACTTCTCCTTTCGTTAAGTGCATCTTTTATTTAAAATGGTAGGAAGTGATATTTTCAGCCATTTCGTGACTTTACGAAAAAATTGGTTCTAATGCTGCAACCGAATAAAATATAATGATGTTACCCACTTAGATGCATAATACCGAAAATGCCTCCATTCTATTTTTTTCCAGAAATTCAGAGGTGTTATAATGAATCTAATCACGGATTTTCAGTTGTGGAATGAAGCATCATGATTCATTATGGCACGTAAAAATGATTGCATAACTACTTTGTAATGGAACTGTTTTTATGTAAGTAAATTGGTTTGGGGAGAAAAATCCTTACAAGAATCGTTTATTACTGTCGGTGTAATTTATGAAGCAAAGTGTCATCAATCAAACATGTGTAAAACGAATATAAATTTAATATCACAAAAGTGACGAGAATATATAAAAAAGGCTTTTTCGTATTTGGTATTTTCTCTTTTTCCGCTATTAGTTTGTTGCTAAGAAGTAACATCTCTTTAGAAAATAAAAAAATCACTTTTTTTCTAATTTTTCGAGCAGACTTGCTTTTTTTTCAAGCTTTTATTTAATAAGATTTGTTTCATGTATGTAAATTTCCTATTCGTAAAGATGGAATTTTGTAATGTATTTTTACTCAGTAATATGTGCTAGAGTTCTGAAATGTTATACAGTTATGTGTTGCTGATGACAATAAAACATTTGAATAATTGCAAGATTAGCAATAAGTTGCCTGAGAACCAAAGCTACGTTTTCGACGGTAAGGATCTTTTGCACGGAGTACATTGTCCCCATCCAGCTACGTATAGTGTTGTGTGCAATGCCTACTTGGATTACGTCAACAGAAAGTACGGAACAAATGCCATTGTTGTATTGACTTATATGAACCAAGTATGAAAGATGCGAAGATCTGTAAGGAAATCAGCTTAGAAGGTTGATGTGACTCCATCCAATGACGTTACAATTGCAAAAAAGCAATTATTGTAGAACGCTGAGAGTAAAAACAAAATGAAATTCCTTAGGACAGAATTCAAGAAAACAAAATTCCCCGTTTTCCAGGCTCCTAGTAACGCGGATGTTTGAGTTTTTGAAACGGCGAGAACAATATTGAAACCAGCCCAGCTAAAAAAATCTGCAAAAAAATTTTTTTTTGAAGTTTTCTTAAAGATTTCTGCAGATTTTTTAAAGACAGAAAAAATCTGCATTTTCTCTTCAATTTAATCTCATACAATTTTCTTATTATATTTTTCTCTAAATATTCTGCAGATTTTTTGAATACAGAAAAAATCTGCATTTTTTTCTTCAATTTAATCTGCAGAAAATCAACAAAAAAATTTCTTTTTGTTTTTTTCTTTAAGTATCCTGTAGATTTTTTAAGACTTTGCATTTTGTCTTTAATTCAATTTGTAGTTATTTAGCAGATTTTCACAAAATCATTAAACTTGACCAATATCTGTTGATTTTTTAAAGATTTAACTGCAATTTCATAATATCTGCATTTCTCTAAATACATATTTTGCACCGTATTCTCTAATATTGCAGCTTTCTTTTCCAAAGGATATAAAACAAAATTAGAATGTAATTATCATTATTGTTTTATGCTACAGCAGACAGGAGTTTCAAAAAATTTCCCAATCGAAAATTGTCTTAGGCACTAATTTTTTTAAATATGCCGCTGAAAAATTTAATTCTAAATTAATCTTTAAAATAAATATTTCAGGTTTTACCATTTTAAACTTTTCACCCATAATTTGATTAATTTCTAGTTAGTTTTCCAACTGTCTTTCTGACTAGCTATTTTCCTCAAAAAAAAGGGAAAAGTGGAGCTTGCGCCCTTTGGATGGAGAGAAGGCTTACCAGAAGGATAGAAGGTGAAAACGAATTTATTGAAACAGAGAATCCAAATTATTGAACAAAAATATTACTTATCTCATCTGTTACTCACCTCTATGACTTTGAAACACGTATTCTGACCTTGGTTGATTTTTAAACCAGTAGATGGCGCCACGAGAGCTATGGTGTCGCTAAAACTCAAATAGATTAATTTATCCCCATCTCGTGTATTCCGGCGCAGCGTGGTGGTTAGCGTTCTTGCCTGCCAAATATCTGAACGCGGGTTCGAATCCCGGACAGGATGAGTTTGAAGTTTTGTCACAATCTGAATCGGCATCTCACAATTTAAATTAATAATTAAACCTTGACTGTAGGAAAATCTGCCGAAAATCTGAAGGTATTTGGAACATATTTTTTTCAGATATTCTACATTTTTTTTTTTTTTTGCAGAAAATCTGAAGGTATTTGGAACATAGTTTCTTCAGATATTCTGCTTTTTTTTCTGGAGAAAACACGTTCCAAATACCTTCAGATTTTCCGCGGATTTTTTCTGCAGATTCTTTTTAGCTGGGAGGATGATCAGTTGTTATAGTTTGCACTCAGTCAAATCTGCTTGTACTCATTGCTGTCGCGTACATTTTAGTTTCGGGAACTTCTACCACTTCTAAAAAGAATTGCAGTAAACTACAGAAAGTAATGGATATATTCAACAACTCAAACGCGTCGCAGGAATGTGTTTCAGCTTCAGGAGAGCAATTCAACGTCCATCTGTACGTAGGTAAATGTTTACTTGAATGGATTGGTTAGACTTGACAAAACTAGATACAAGAAATATATACAGATCGTTGGTAAAAATCCCTTCAAACTACGATTACGCCATGAATCTTCCGAACCTTTCTCACCGTCAGCAAAATCTGCGAGTATATAACCACTATATAAGGTTAATATAAGTATATAACCTCTGGAACTGGACAACCTGTTGCATATCATTCGTTGTCGGGGCAAAGAGAACTGCTACAGAATTTTTAGTGCAGGCGAATTGTGCTGATATGCACCACTAAGTGCATCGAATGTGCTGGAGAGTTCTGTTTCAAACGGAATAATTCGGGTTCGGAGGAAGAATACCACATTGAAGGCAACTGGGATACAGAGGATCAAGTCGAAGCCAAACTTACCAGCGCCTCAAACAGAGAAGATTATGAAAAACGAAATAAAAGACACAATAAATTTACACAATTAATAAAATTGACACAATTTAATAACAGACACAAATGTTTCAGACATATTAAACTCTACCTGTTTATTTATGCGTGTTTTTAATTTTAAAAAAGAATTCCATCAAGTTAGAAGTTTAAAAAAAATTTACAATTCTTTAGTGAAAAATATGAATCTTTTGTACGTTTTCAATCGTGCTTTATGTTAATAAAATTATCTCTATTTTAGACTGTTTATAGTAGTAATGGGTTCTTCTTTCAAAACCGAAACTTTTGCCACGAATAGCACCTCTGTATGAAAATAATCTGCTCTCCATTGCTGAGTAATGGCGTTTTTCGGAAAATCCCAAGATGGCGGATGCTTATTCAAAATTTAAGGGTGTTCCCCAAGCAAGATTTTTTGGGATTTTTCTAGGAAAGTACAGGGAACCTAAAGAACGTATTTCAGAAGAAATAATTTTTTTAATAATTATTTCCTTCTCCAACCTTAATTTGCCTATTCTAGTATCAGAAGTGCAACTTGCAAACCTCTCAGATTTTCGCGCGGTATCAAACCTGTTCTAAGTCATGTGATCAGTGAATGTTCCGAAAACATCCTTTCAATGTTTTCCCACCACAAAGCATTGGTATAGAAACATAAATGGCTTAACGAAAATAAAACTATTTGTGTTAAAATACGCACACTACCATTGAATAATGGTATATCGCAAAATAGAAAACCGGGGACAAGGACAGAATATTTCTGATAATTGTAAGGTTTTCTATCTTTTCAGAAATAAATACTTGTAAGCTTTAATACCCATACTGTTGGGTTATCATAGATACAGTTAGGATTTATTTTTGATCTTACATTTTATTCCATTTCATAACAATTTTAGTCCAACACCAAAATAAATTAAAACAGCAGTGAAAGAATTTCGCAGTAACTTTCGATGAAAACTTGCAATTATTAATCGTGATAATCAACTATTCAAGTGGAAGACAGTTGCAAAGTGATTCTTGAGTTTTCTTTTATGAATCTGAGTCTTATAAAATTAGGTTCAAAAAGACAGATATAATCTCATGGCTGGAGCTGTGTCACGCTTATTGCGATATTTGCTCTTAATAAACGTGTAGGATGAGAATGCTCTTTTCACAAGTTCTTCGTTCGCTAAAGGTATTAAATATTGAATAAAAACAATCAACAAGAAAAAATAGAACAATGTAAAAAGTAATCAAAATTTAAACTTTAAACTGGAACAAAAGTATTTTAATTAATACACAATAAAATTTAAAGAGTAAAGTTTAGGAAAAATAGATAAAACGAAATGAAGACAATGTTTCATTAGCGAGGAATGGCAGCAGCAGAACAAAAAACAGAGAACAGTGGAAATCAAGATCATACAGAGAAAACCAAAAATAAATAAAAAAAAAATAAAAATAAACTCAGATTGAATCGAATACAACTGAAAACAAAACAAGGAATCCATCCTAGCCCACTTTTTCAAGGGCTAAGAACTATTCGAAATGGATTCAAAATAATATTTAAGAAATTTTCTGTAAGAAGCTAGCATTACGCCAAACATAGCTTCCCATAGCCGGAACTCCCCAAAACAAAGGACCAATGAGAAAACTATACAAAATCAAATATTCGAATGGAAAAGAAAATAACACAAACACAAACATCAAAACGCTAATAAGATGAAGCTCACAAAATCAAATATTCGAATGGAAAAGAAAATAACACAAACACAAACATCAAAACGCTAATAAGATGATTAAAATATTAGCCATCAAGCTCTATTAATAAGCTTTCATAAATTAAAAAACCTACCCTATGCTCAGAAACGTAAGATGAGAAAAACCTTAATGCGACCAGTAACCCATGCTAATAAGAAGTAGTTATTAAAGTAAACACTAGTCCCCTGGCGCCATCTATGTTCGCAGAAGAGGCGGAGGAAAAACAAAAGAGAAGAGGCAGAGACAGGAATTTTTGTAGGGGAATGAAAAAAAGCCCTTAGTTTTCATCTAAGCATCAATTACTGCGATTATTTTGGGATTGTATATTCCAGACTATTTTCAATGATAAAATCTTTAATTCTGTGAATATTAAAAGGGAAATTGTTGTCATTTAGAGTCAAAAAAACATTGGAAGCCATTAAAAAATCATTTCTATTGTTGCATATTTTTTAATTCTGTTAGCTTGACTGTAAATTACGTTTCTAAATACTCTAGAATCTATATTGGAATGATAATCGCAAAGATTTTTACACTTTAAGTTAAATTCAGCTCTTTTGTCATACAGGCCAATCAAAGTTTTTTGCTCAGTAATCTCAATTTTAATATCTAAAAAGGTACCTTTATTTTGATGAGAGTTCGTTTTATTAAGTTTAAGTTCTTTTAGATAACAATTAGTAATTAAATATAAATTATCAGAATTTAAAAGAAACAAACCATCTATGTATCTGTAGCCGTAAATTATATGATTTCGAATAATTTTATCCTCAAAAAAGAGCAAGAAGATATTGGCCAGTGAACTGGAGAGTGTAACACCCATCGGAGTTCTTCAAATCTGTTTAAAATAGTTAAATTATTATATATTGCAGTGCTTTAATACTGAGTTCTTTGTACTCTTCTTTCACTGATACCCAGATATAAATTATGGTTATTTTTTAATCAGATTGTAATTAAGATCCAAACGAAAGTTCAATCAATTTTTCTTCTACAGAAATCAATAATTTTTTCAGCTTCTTGAAAAAACATTCGTTGAATGGATTTAATATACACCTTAATGCCATAGCGATGAGAGAAAAGGGGGTATTCATATCGAAATCACCTCGACCTGGCACGGTACCGTCCGGTGCATCTGAAAGTCGCTGCAATAGCTCGATTGCTGAGGCTGCAGTCCTAGTAGCCATCATCTGTCACAGCCCGACCCCTCCAGTAAGAGGCACGCATTATCGCCGGCAGTGAGCAAGCCCAAGCCATTATTGTACCCACCAGGGAAGCGAGACCCCGATTACTTATTCGGCTTCTCATCCAAGTACTCGTGGTGCCCCCGCCCCCCATTGGGATATGATAAAGAGGATGCAGATATCCCGAGCGCCAGTATTAGTGGGCACCATGGAGAAAAATATTAGTGTGTTTACGTCACTTTTATGCCATTTATTGTCTACAATAAGTTATGTCACTTAATATTGCAAGCAAGCTATCTCCTAGTGACTGTAACCTACAGCAGAGTAAGTTAAATTGGAGACACTGGTATCTCAATCGACAGTGAGAAAAACAAATAACGTGCCTCCACGGTTACGGTCACAGAGAAAATTCTCGAATAAATTAACTCATTAGCACATTTATATGCATACCTAAATAACCAGAACAATTACAATTATGAAAAGCGCGAAAAACTATCGAGTAAGACAAAGGAAATTATGGAAACAACTAATGGTAGAGAAGCGACAGAAAATAAAAACATCTTTTAAAAATGCTCTAGGTGCAGTGGCGTAGCAACGGCAGGTATTTTTATGGGGCGTCATGGAGACAAAACATTAGTGAATTTATACCACAAGACAAAAAAGAACGAGGGGCGAAAAAATTATACCATACCGGCGCAGATCACACTCGTCAAGCCACTGACGACGACTAAAGCGAAATAAATCATATTATGCCCATTCCGCCTCTTAACTGTCGTTACACCACTGATAAACTTATCTGCCTCATTCGTTTCAGAAAAACTGTCTGAATGACAACTTTAGTCCTTTTAAATGCTTTATTGTACTACTAGCTGTTACCCGCGACTTCGTGCGCGAAGAATTTGATTTATTCTTTTTTTTAATTCACGAATGTAAATGTTTTGTTGCATTTTGAAAGGGGAAAGTAAAAGTTATGACGGTTGATAATACTTAATTGGACGTACTGTACATGTGTGATGATATAGTTATGTAAATTGTTTATCTATGCTAATACACTTTTGTATACCACGTTATTTGCACGGATGTAGAGGCTGTGTGGGCTGGACACACGTGAACAGGCCACATATAGTTGCCCATGGGAAAAATATGGGTTTTTTTTCAAATGTACGCCTGCCACTTTCAGTGTCGCCCTGAGCCTCGCAAATGATATTTTTAAAGGGATTTGTTACCTTTTGAACTGAGATGATAAATCATTCGGTGTTATCGGAAGGCGTGGAATTAAAACACTCTCTCTTCTCCCTATATCAGTCATAACAGTAGCTTTCACCTAGGCTGTTTGTACTTAGGTGTGTAATTTGTAACCGTGCGCCATCCCGTGCGCAGTCTCGGTATATCGAGGTTACGTATTAGTAGTACTGGCACACCGACTTTCAATCTCGGCTTGTCGGAAGGTGCCCCTGACAATTCTAAGATCTTGAAGAGCTCTACAGAATATGATGTTCCTAGTTAATGCCCATTACCGTATCTACAGAAGGATATTCTGTAATATCTCACTGTGAAAATTAAACAAAACATCGAGAGAATAATTCACTAACGTCATTGGATCACCGTGTAACCTTATTAAAAGCTGTAAATGCTACCACAACAGGAAACCGGAAGTGTAAAGTCTCCTTTCTTGTTTATGGTCAAAGAAAGCAATATTTTCTTATATTAATTTTAACACTGGCAAAAGCCCGGGCGCGAAAAAGTAATTTGGCTTGAATTTATTTCTATAAGAATTAAAATTATTGTTAGAAATTACGTTACAAAAATATTTTTGAACCTTAATAACAATAAGAGAAAGCATTTCATCGCAATGGAATTAATAGCATTAAAAATATCAGTTTCTGGTCTTTAAAATGACATAAAAATATTTGCTGTCTAATAAATATTGCAGAAGTTATTGGCAAAAAACATCTAAGCATTAGGCTTAAAAGCGGCGAATTTTCGTTATTTAATTAAATATCTTAAAAACTAATTAACTCTGAAAGTTGAAAATAGCGCCTTTGACCTAGAAATATGCTCTAGAATGTCGTGTGTAAATTCCATGTCGCTAGTGTTCACCGTTTAGGAGGAATTCTTGTGACCAACCGACCGACAGACAGACAAATACATGTAATCTCTGCTTATTTTATAAATATTAATAAAATAAGCAAAATTTTCAGAAATGAAGGTAATAGTTAGTTCAAAGTCTAACCGTCGCCTAGCAACGGAGTAGCTATAAATTTGCGTTATTTCCAAATCGTCTGCACATAATTAAAGTTATTAACCCTTAAAAAATTAATCAAAATTGAAGAAAACATGTTACAGAAAATAAATTGGTATCATTGAAAAGGTAAAATTTGGAACTTTAAGGTGGTATAAAAATAATTTTCATCGGACAATTTGTTCCAAAGTTACAGCGGAAAAAGGATAACGTGATAGTTGATTTTAAAAATAATTTGTTCCACATGTTTTCGCATTCCTGAAGGATCACGTGACAGTTGATTGAAAAATAAAATAATCTACATCGAGAATCGCTGAGACAATGGGCTTTGTTAATTATTTAATTATTGTCTGTAGTCAAAAATAATTAATTTAACGTGATTTCACCTAGCCTATGTCCGTTCTTGTGTTTCAAGCTGCAACTTTGCCAATTTTCATCCAAATCGGTTTTGTAGTTTGATCGTGAAAGCGTAACAAACAGACAGACACACTTTCGCATTTTTATATTATTAAGGACTAAGGATTCGCTTAATTTAACAATTTCAATTCGTTCTCAGATATGAAACTACGAAGTGCCTCAAAAATTCATACTGATCATAGCATGTTTTCACGCAGAGATCTGAATATTCTTGAATTAGCCTTATTGAGTTTCACAACTTTGACACATGTATGATTTTTGTATAATTTTTACTACTTTTAGCATTATGATAATTTATGCTGTAAGATGCTTCAATCGCATTTTCGTTGGCTTTGTTCCTGAATATCAATTAAGAACTTAACTTAGAGCTGTTCGATAGTCTAAGGACAACAGTAACATATCTTTGTTGAATGTTCGCTTAAATGTTGCATTAGTAAATATAGTTTCACACTATCATTATACTTTATCATTCCACAAACAGGGCAGAGTGTTTTTGAAGAATTTTCATCTCTGGTGACTGGAAATCTATTTTCTTTGTAATCGTTAGAACATTTTCACTTCTTCGTACGTGCATTGATGTTTTAAGCTTCTTTTAATAATCCCAACTTTATTTTTTACCTGAATAGACCAATCAGTCACTTGACGGTTCCCCCTTGCACTTTCTCACAATGGCTATCTATCACTTATCAATTAATTTTGCTAGGTCTAAATCTATTCCTTCCTTTTTTTTATTTCGAGAATAGACTTTCGATACAGCACAATTTTCATTATATTTTTGCACACGAACTTGAGGAAACAAAATTCTATAATATTTTTTTTTTCATTTTGTTCTCTCATGCCCAATGTTTTCCGCCTTTACCAACATTTATTTCGCATACTCCCAACTGTTCCCCTGCGTACCCATAGGGGTAAGTATACTAAATGTTGGGAACCTCTGTTTCCGCTAATGCCAATAAAAACACAATTTACAAAAATAAAATGAATAACAGTTCTTCTTCATTCAATACGCAATATAATGTTTACTTTTATTAATACGTAATATGATGTTTACTTTTGATTAATAAGTTAATAAAGAAACATATAAGAAGAAATATTTAAAGCGTTTATTAGCAAATAATTCATGATCTAATATCAACCAAACAAAATCTAAAGACGCAAGCCTTTTTTTCTTTTAAACTAAATCTTTCATATTAAATATTAAAGAAAGCAGCAATAAAAATAGGTTCCTCTTTCCTTGTTCATAAACTTACATTAATCATTCTTTTAAATATGTCTTTGTCAGTTTCTTTATAGCTAAAACTTTTTTCGCAAATATTCCTAAAGGAGGAATATGATGGATATGTATTTTTTTATATATTTTGATCACTTAGTCCTTCTACTCAAGTTGTCGTTCTATTTGCTTAATATGGCTTTGATCAAGGCAGGCTGTTGCTTTATGAAATAATAATATTTCTATTTTATCATTTAATTTGATATGAATGGATTTTTTTGCACTCTTTGTTCAGTATTTTATTCACGATTAACATTTTTTTTGTAAAAACAGAATAGCTAAAAGAAGTGAAATTAATATATGTTGGACGCTAATTAGAGTAGAATTTTTTAGAGTTCCAGAATGTTAGAATAATTAATAAGTTTTCTATAATTTGGCGTAGGAAAAGAAGAGGTTTGAGAAAGGGGTAAAATAATGATCTTCTGTAATAAAGATTGAAGTTAAAATCAAAAGTATCATTTATTTTTTTGCGGAAAAATTCATTTCGGTTACTAATTGGAATTCGAATGTGAAAGGTTATCTAAGTAAAATCTAGCAAGAAGTTTTTCGTTTTTTTCCCCTCAATCCTTAATGTTTAAATTTTACTGCAAAAATAATTGCATTTTTAAAGATGTGAATTAATATCATTTTATTTACAAGGTTTTAATTTACAATACGTCGTACTATACTAATGATATGAAAATATTTTTGTTAGGCTTACTTAAAGAAACGATACAACATTTAAATATCTCTTCAATATTCCATTTGGTAAATTTTATTCAATCACTTCAATTTGTTCAAGCATAAAGTCATGATGTGTTCAGAATTTCCAATGAATATTAGAGAAAATATTGAAGCTGAAATCAAAGTATAATGGAAAGGTTGCTCAACTACAGTGGTGGCCAAAATTATAAGGACAAGGGGAAAATCGCCAAATCTTGGCTACAGTTGGCTAGAAAATTATGCAAATTTTATGGCTCGAAACCAACGATAAATGAAG
Organism: Araneus ventricosus; assembly: GCA_013235015.1. Classification (NCBI taxonomy): domain Eukaryota; kingdom Metazoa; phylum Arthropoda; class Arachnida; order Araneae; family Araneidae; genus Araneus; species Araneus ventricosus. Next base: position 365,794 of record BGPR01000829.1, on the reverse strand, counting down.
CATTTTTTGTATTAGTTTTTATGGAAACATACGGGACATTCATATTCATAAAATGTATTTTGGATTTAGCCAGCCATGCCATATGGACAACATTATAAGGACAACTATATTTGTGTGTTCTAAAAAGCAAAATTTTCATGTTTTTTTGTTCTGCACACGGCACTCCCAGACGATATAAATGCATAGTAAGCGATTGGGAACGTCGAATTCTATTTTTTCAGTCATGCCGCTAGGTACTAAAATTTAGGAGTTTGAGAAAGGGAAAGTGGTTGCTTTTAAAATTTCAGGACTTACTGTTCCGCCTCTTACAAAAGTTCATAAGAGACCGAGGGTGAAGTTTGTCAAAAAATGCATTACTATGGGAAAAAAGTGGTATGATGTTATCTTTTCCGATGAATAAAAGTTATATTGGATGGACCAGATGGTTTTTGATACTTCTGGTATGATCTCCTTAAAGAAAAAGAAATTTTCTCAAAGCGTACATTTGGAGATGGCTCAGGAATGGTCTGAGGAGGTTTCGCAACTGAGGAAGCTACTCCAATAGTTTTTGTGCAGGGCAGAATGAATTCTGAGAGTTATGTTGATATATTAGACGATAATCGTATACCAGAAGCGCCGTTAATTACGAGTGAAGACTATTTGTGCCAGCGGGACAATGCCTCAGTACATGTTTCTCAAACTTCGAAATCATGGTTTGATGCTAATTTCGTGAAACTACTTGACTGGCCGGCCAGAAGCCCCGATCTAAATACATTGGAAAATCTGTGGGTATCAAAACAAGCAAGAACTCAAGTCCTCCATCGACAAAGTCCGGATAAAAATTTCCAAGGACGTTCTGAAGGTCAAACTCCATGACGTCAAGACTGATAAAAGTGATTGAGTAGAAGGGGGAGATTATTAATTATTAGTGTGTTTCAAGACAAAACATTCAGTGTCCTTATAATTTTGTCCAGTTTTTGCAATGACATTTTTTGTTATTATGGCAAAACATTCATATTCCGCATTTTCCAATGTTTTGCATTGCACAATGATTTCTAGCGTAAAAAAGCATTTTATGTATACATTTCACTTTATTTACTTCAGATATAAATTTTTTCTGTGCAATTTTCAGTTGTCCGTATAGTTCTGACCACCACTGTATATATATTAAAAATAATATAATTAAAAACAATGCAAAATAATATTATTTAAATATAAACAATATTTTAGAATGTTAATATTGCATCTGATGGCTTGCAATCGTGAAAATTTTTTATCAGATGATTTTATGAGAAAATATAACATTATTACCTTCAATTCGAAATTATTAATAACTTTGAATTAATATAAATTAGTTTATAAATAAGATTAAAACAAATTCTATGAAAATAATAAAAGCATTTGTATGGAAAAATTCAATCTTTTAAAAATACTTAGAAACCCAACTTTATTTGATATTTTTCCACATATCTCTGAGTTATTTGACTTACGAAACAAATTGATCAATTAAAACTAAAATTTCAATGGCATATGGAAGAAACTTGGAATACGCTTTATGTTTTTTAATTATTTGCGTCATTAAAAAGAAATATGAATGATAAACTATGTATATAAAAGAGAAAGTCACTCACTGACTCATCAACGAATCTTTTAAACTACTGGGACTAGAAACTGGAATTTTATTTCAGGTGGTTGGTTCTTGGGTAGCAGGTGCTCACTAGGAAAGGATTTTTTGTAATTTTATTTAGAATTTTAATTAATTAAAAATTGCCTTAAATTTTAACATTTTCCCGCAATAACTTCGGAGCATATTATCGCACAAACACCATTTTAGCATCATTTTAAAGTTCAAATAATTTACTTTTCAATGATACCAATTCCATTTCCGTTCGATATTCTGTTTAATTTTAATTAATTTTTGAATGTCAAACTGTCAACTGAATTTGCCAAACTGAACACAGATTGCAAGTGGTCTCTCGTTGGGTGGAACCTTGCCCATCTGATAAGTGATGTCCGTCACGGTACCAAGAGCTCCGTTTACAAGAATTTTTTTCAACCACAGATTAGTTTTTAACATTACTCGACTACCAATACACAAAGTCTTTACTGTGCTGTCTCGAAATCTGCTTTATCTGCTTCCGGATTGTTGCTATCAGCAAGTAATTTAGCCGTTGGTCGATGTAATGACTCCAACATGCGTAAGCTTTAAGTCAAAGCTGAATAATTTTGTGGGTAGAGTCATAAACTGCCATGAAATGAATCAATATCTTAAGCAGAAATTTGCTTTTCTTCCGATTCATGAGAAGGCGCCAGTCCTCGACTATACTTTTGCCGACACTAAGCCTTTCAAGTAGATCCCTGAAAAGCCGCTGGTTTGCTCCTTGTTGCCTTTAGGATGCGGCGAGTACATAGCAAAGGCTGATGGACTTATACAAAATTTGACTTTGGTCTTGAAGAGTACCTTTAAAGCTTGCACCATAAAAACGACGGTACATAACTTATGGGAGTTGTTTAATGTCGCCAAATAGATAGAGGAACATACCGCCAAAGGATTTATCAGATTTCCTAGGCTTAGCTTCTATACATCTAAGTTCAATTTTTTGGAATAGGGAACAGCCAAGTATAGTCATTTCATCGACAGTGATGAAGTGGCATCCTTTCATCTCCTCCTGAAGCTTTTGAGCTTGCACAGCACCAAGTTCTACATGACTTCTCCCAATGCTTATGAAGAGACCAGAATGGATTGTGGATCCACATATATTGACTGACGCTGATTCTGTTGGTGCTAATAGACCGAAGCTTTCTTGTCTTTACGCTTCTCAGAGTTGAGCACAAATAGCTTTGTTGATGCCACTACCTGCCTTCCCTTGTATTATGACCATTCGAGACTCTACATCAGCAATGGCATCTTTAACGGATTGGATTTGTTGTGCAAGTAATTGTAGTATTCATCCCTCCTCATGTGAATAAACTACGTTTGGTATTTGTTCATTTGTCAGTATCTCTCTGCCTACTTTCTGGTGCAAATGCTGGAAAATGCATTCCGTCTAAGTACGAATAGTAGCTTTGGGACCAATCAAAATTGACATTTATATCTCGGCAGCCGATTCCAATTGGAGGTCCCACCTCACCGTTAGGTCCAACCTCAGCAACCCTCATCCACTCATCTAGATTTTTTGCCTGATTTTCCGGTATGCCTTCATACAGGGTGGCCCAACAGGTAATGTTTGAAACGAATCGGAATTTTAAAACAAATAAGAGTGAAAAGATTTTATTGATATATATTGAAATTACATAGTAAGAAATTATTAATAAAGGGGCTCTAAGTGACCTCCTTCTTTAGCAAGGACAGCAGTGAAGTGATTTTAGAATCCATCCATCACGCGTGAGCAGATTTCGCTGTTAATCGTGTGGACTGCAGTTGCAGTTTATGTGCCTTTTTCCCGGTCAGTTCTTGTTGTGTAACTCCTCCTACCATGCTTGTTGCACTGCCTTAACATTTTAATGGCATTTGGCCATTTGAGCACAATAAACACTCGAATATCTGTTGAATATTTATTCATTTTCGCTTGTAACAATCACAATTGTACAACACATTTAAACTCATCCCTCGCTAACGAAACATCACACCTATATAATTGCCCACTCGAATGATCATGCGCACTAAGTTTGGTCTCACTTGCTCGCAGCTAGTGCCATCTATTAGATTATTTTTCAAACATTACCCTCTGGGCCACCCAGTAAAACCAAAGCTTTCAAACACAAACAGAAAAGAAAATTGCTGACATGAAGGAAAATAAATTGATAATTATTATGTTAAAATAACCTCGTCTTTGTAAAGAAAAGTTATTATTAACATTCCTGTAAAAAATAAAAACACACTGAGACAAAAATTATTTTATTCTTTTAAATTATGAATAAGAACTGCATCATGTAAAGAATTTCAATAATGGCGATTGATTATTCACTGAATTAACATTTTAATAGAAGTTTCCTCTATTAGAGGGAAAGTTTGGAGAAGCCTATTGAAAAATCCTAAATGGGAGCCTTACCAAAATATTTACTCAGTTGGATTCCATAATTATGAAAAGATTCCGAAGTTAGAAATCTGCCGTAACTGTTTACTTCAAGAAACAGAGAAACCCATTATTTCCTTGCATTTATCTTTCAACAGCTTTGAAGGCATAATAATTATATTCAGGTTTGTTGTTGCAAAAATGAAAAAATTTATACATGCGAATGTCTTTCCTATACAAGTTATAATTTTTTGCTGTTTCATTACGTAACGATTTTCCATTATATTATCGATATTTTACTTTATAATTTGAAGAAATTCTTCCGTTAACTTTTCGAACTCCTTTCTGAGACATATTTTCATATTTCTAAGTTTAGAGAATACACGTGTAACATGTTAGAGAATTAATATTTTAAACAAATATGAAATCTATATTAAGAAAAAGAACGTTCTCATTTGTTTTTAGTTAATTCTTATCTCCATTTAAAATATTGGCTTTGCCGAATTATTTCAATTTAATCCCCTATATAATACCCGTTAATATAACACCCACTCTTCCGAGGGGAGGGCACGATTTAATAAATTCAGTTCGGGATGAGACTTGGCATATTAGCGGTAACCTTCAATTTAAGTTGTTATTTTTTAAGGTTTTATTTAACTGTTTGAAAATTAAACTTTAACTATGATTCAAGCATCGTATGAATGAACAGTTATTTTATGCATAAAAAGGATTAATATTTTAATTGAAAATATTTGTAAATTGTTATTAAATTTAATTTAAAATTATTTATTTCAAGAATTATTTTGAAAAATAAATGTAAAATGATCGACGACCGAACCCTAACCATCCCATTGGTAGGTGCATACGCTACCGCCTATACTGCTTGGCCGCTGATCAATACAAAATTACTAATAGATAATCTGTGCAGAGCATTTGACGGATATTACGTTTTCATATATGAATGGATTTAAATCCTAAAGTATTAAAGTATTGGTATACTACTAATATACCAATTCTCTTCCCGAACTGAATTTCCCATGTCAAGTCCTCCCCTTGTTAAACAATATTTTGGCTTAGAAGAATGATAGTTTTAAAAATAGTGATCGTGTCATTTTATCCCTACAACATGAGTTCTTTAGGAAATAGACTAAATCTATTGGCGAGAGTCGAGCATCCTAACCTTGGCGAGGAGGATTGGGTATGGCTCGTCAACTGGCCATGGTTCAATATTAAAAGGTAGCTATCCGTGTCCCAGTATATTTCGAAAGCGGGATGTTTACCAAAGGATTTATTCTACATAAATAAATGCAGATTAATTGATTTTTTGAAATAATTTATGTCTCAATGCTACATTAAATAAATGTGTTATTTATGTTATGTAGATAAATTGATTGGGTTACCATCCCGCTTTGAAAATATACTAGAAACATGGCTAGGTATCTTTTAATATTGAATCATGGTCAATTGACATTGGAATAGACTACTGGGATAGATTATTACTTATAAAATTATATTTGAAACATTTCAATTATTGTTTTCTATTCAGTTTCTTATTAAAGCGATACATTTTTAGGAATCAAATTTTTTCTTTTTTGTCAAATAATTTCAAAATACCAAAAATTCAGACTTTGGTATAAAAATCTTCTCATATAATGCAAAGATATATACAATTAATTTTAATAGAATGCTTTCTAAATAGCTCTTTCTGAAATGAAGAATCGTGTATTAAATTTTCCTAAAAACACAATTACTCATATATTTTCAAAAGTAAAACCTCCTTTCATGTATAAATGTGCTATGTCTCAAGAACTGAAGCATAATTTGTTTAATTTCTAATTTAATACATTCCACAGCATTTAGTTAATTCCTCCGAGAATATATTTAAACTACTTACAGTAAATGAACAAAGCTTAATCTAAGTATTTTGAGTACAAATCCTTAAGTTACAAAATCATTTCAGAATGTCCTAAGTCATTATGTTGATTTAACAGCAAAAAAATTGCGTATTTCAAAGCATCTAAAAATATATTAAATTTTCCCTTTCTTAGATTCAAAAAATAAGCTTAATTTAGTAGCTAACATTTTAAGAATAAACACGTAAAATTAAATTGGGCGAATATTCTTATACCAGACACCAATTCAGAGACAAATATATTGTATATTAGAATTCTCTTCCTCTTAACTTTCAAATAACTTTCCCGCTGCAATAGGTTTTTTAAAATTAAAAGGAATAAGAATTAATGCTGCTTCTATATTCTGTGATTTCAAACCATAGCACAAAAATGATACGCAATCTTTTCGGGATTAAAGGGATTTTCGCGTATATGACAAGAAATAGTTCTTGTGAGAGTATCCTACACTGTTCCTTTAAGCCTGGATAAAAATTGCAACTTAAGCACCCTGCCATTTGACGAAAACTCATTATTATTTCTGGCATATTTCTACATTTCTACAAGGATGGATGTAAGATGACATTTAATGAGTACTAAATTTATTCTATCCTTTATATGTGGGAGTTTTGCTCATTTTTTCTTAAACTTTTTCTGGTTTATGAAGTTCAATCAAAGGTTTATGGCATACTTGTTTTCACCAAAAAAAATTCACATCATCAAGGGAAAATAACTGAGTTTCGTTAAGCAAAGTTGTCTTCATTGTTCAGTAAAAATGTAATCTTGGCTACCCGAATCGGTTACTTCGAACTAAAAATAAAATTTGTTTTTATAGCATCTGTTGTTTTACCAAAAGAAATTCCCGTCACCAAGGGAAAATAATTGAGTTTCATTAAGCAAAATAGTCTTCACTGTTCAGTAAAAATGTGATCTTGACTACCCGAATCCGTTACTTTGAATTTAAAATAAAATTTTGTTAACGCCCTGTCCTTTATTACTGCACGGGGACATGGGGCGGTGTTCTGTCTTTTATTACTGATTTTTATCTTCAAGATATCTATGCACTTTTAAAAATAAAAGCACCGCATTTCTATGTTTGATATATGTATGTGCATAATATCAACATTATTTTTTAAAAGTAAGAGAAGCTGTGAAATCTTTCCATTTTCTAGATGAAAAATCATTTATATATATGTTTAGTATTTTTATAAATTTATGATGAATATTTTTCTTTGTATTTTACATTTATGGAATAACAAATAAATAATATGTTATGTTATATTCCACTATAATTATTTTAATATCTCCCTGATATGTTAAAATTGCCATTCCTTTCTTTAATTTATGATAAATAACAATAAAAACTGACGATAAGTTAGTTTCATTTTACTTTTGGCTATTATTTAGAAAATATTAAATAAAGCATGATTTTTTTTGTCATGAAATGTTTCATTTTCAGAAATTTCTATGATATAGTTGCAGTAACAGTAAAACAACCAATTTTCACAATTGGATTTATACATTTCATTACAAATTAAATGTACAAATAATGTAGAAACTAAATGTATAAATACAGACACTGCGAATCATTTGTTTATTCGGTTTCAATCAGGCGTTTTAAGAGAATTTTTTTCAGCTATGTAATATGACCTGAATAAAAATTTAGTCTACAACAATTTTGGTAAGATTCACAAGGAAGCATACATCAACTATTCTAAGAAGTAAATTTCCAAACTTTTAAAATACTCAAAAAATAAATAGCGTTATTTTTAATATATTACAGCAAAAAATCAAACACTCCTGTTTATGGGTATTTGAATATAAGTTAATAAGTTGATTGGGCTAGGAGAAAGACGATCAGAAACTTTTTCTTACTCAAATTTACTCTTAATTGCCTTTTTAAATTTAATTTGGCTGAAAAATTATGAATACTTGTTATTTCACTCCGGTTATATCAAATATAGAGAACTGATTTTGTGGCTTCAATAGTAATTACACTATATCGTCGCTTAAGAAGCAACACCACCTATCTCAAATTTTTGAAATGTCATAGTGAAAGATTCCCATGAATATTTCGCAACCAATAACTAATATTCCTAAATGTTTTTTCTCGTCTGGTTCATAGCAGATATTTAAAAAATTTAGATATATTCCTTATTGGTTGCGGAAAATTCATTTGAATTTTCCTCTTTGAAATTTCATAGAGGAAATTGAATTTCATAATTTAATTGAGATAGGTGGTGTTGCTTGTTAAGCGACGATACACCAATTCCTCATAGTTTAATCATTACGCATTGTTGTATCCTCTCAATTTACATATGACGTCACGGATGCTATGCTCTAGATTCTGAACAGCATAAAAAAATATCGCGGTTATTTCGGAAAGTCTACCAGAAATAATGTACCCTTCGTTTCTTTATTTTAAAGATTTTATTTTTATTTTCACAAAATAGGTAAGATGTATGAATAATTTTCTATAAATATTATTAAAAATTTTATATAAAATTTATTCATATTTATTTTATTATTTTTTATAAAATAAATATAAAAGTAGTATTTATATAAGAATTTTTTGTATTTATTAGTAATATAAAAAATATTATAATTTTTTATAAAGTAATTGTATTTTTGAAATTATTATTTTTTTAAAAAAATAAGAGTAAGTATTTTGGACTGTTTAAAACGCCTTAATATCGCGTTTCTGTTTCCGTTCCTTTTAAATTGTTCTATTTTCGCACTTCTTAAATTTTTTTATCATTTTTTTTCTCGCGTCACTAGAAAATATTTTTTTTGTTATTTGTTCTTTTATCTTTCAAAAAATAAATATTTATCTTCAGAGAAAAATAAATACTTGTTTCAGCTGAAATTGAATTTTCACTGTAAGTATTTGTGTATTTTTTTACTGAAATACTATCTCTCATTCTACTCCGTCTCGTATTTATTGCAAAACTCAAGAAGTCGAATAAATCATGATTTCTTTTATTTCTTCCAAACAGTTTCGACAGACATAAGACAGTTTTACTAACACTGGTTATAAATGGATTTTTGCGAGAAAAAAATTATTTCTCACCAAAAAGAAGAAATCTTTCCATCTTTTGTATTCAATTAAATGGAAATGTCTACCATTTTTGTTACACTTCCAAAAAAATTGCTTTTCTTTTATTTTTAGTAAACTTCGAATATCCTCTCTTAAAGCACTTGAGAAATGAAAGGAGGTTTTTTTCCATCTTCCTCCATCCTTTTTTTCTGGGATACACAAGTAAATTCTTTCTCAATCGATACTTTCTCTTAATGATTTTACAAACATCATCAGAAGCAATATGTCAAAACTACGAATCACATTCATCCTCTAAAGAACAATACATCTCTGTTTTCGCCTATCTGTCTTGACCTCTTTGATGAGATGTCGATAAAAGACAAGAGTCATTTGTAACTTCTTCAGGTGCAACTTTTCTGAACTGGTGAGAAAATAAAATTCTTCGGGATGCTAGACAGAATTTTCAGACATGACGAAATTAGCTTCTGAAATTGGACGTCTCTGCACAAGAAGCTGTTAGTCTTGGATAGAAGTAAGTATTACACCAATATTACCAAATAGTTCATGTTTCACTTGTTTCTCAGAAACGCATTCACTACTTGTGTAGGCGTAGTTTCTATAGTTGTAAAAAGGTTATTTAGATTTAAATAAATAGACTTTTTTTATTAATATTGATTTGTCATTTATAATTAGTTTAATAGTCAATCTCTGCGAAAATTTTATACGGAAGTGCGTTTAGCTGAAAATTACGAGAAACTGCGACCGCCAAAATATTGTATGATGAACTGATTTCTGATATATTTTTCATAAAAGAAGTTAGGTATTAATGTTGATTATCTGGTATTTCACTTTAATCACTATGATCTTTTATGCAAAATCCTAACATGATATGAATTCATTACGTATTAAAGGATCAAGTTATTTCAATTAGTAAGAAAATTTATAACCTACACAATAAAGCTGTCGATATGGTACTTTATTTCACTGTATGTTTCCAGAGTGATTTTCACTATTTATTAACACTTTAATAAAGAATATTTAACAATAAGAGTAGATAAATGCCATGAAATGACAAAATCATTTTCTTTTGATTTTAATAAATCTAATAGAACTCGATCTCAACAGAAATTTAGTATTAGGATTTAGCATACACCGCTTAATGGGTATCACAAGAGAATTACTCCGGCCAACATAAGCGTGCGTATCAACCATGAATGACCCGACCACCATGGCAAAAATCGGGCCCTGTGGCACCCGCATAATAGTCCCCGTTACGAGCGGCTCATGCGAAGACCCCTTAGACAAAGGTACAGATCGTCATAGGGAAGTTGTAAGTCAACCCCAAATCTTAATACATCCCACCGGGATGCGAGACTCTGCTTACCTATACGGCAAGTTTTCATCCCCATAATTGAAGGGTATTGTGGAACTTGCGCACAGTCGCTTTTGCGATAAGTCATTAAGTAGTGTTTTTTGCGCACAAGCGTTGGAAAGGTTGCAGTATTGTAAGCTTTATCGATGTCTATATGATTTGACTTGGCTTTGGCGCATTGAAAACCTTTGCCATATGGCAATCAATCAATGTCAGTAGAAAAATGACACTTCGTGTATAATTTAAATTAAACAATAAATAATCCATATAAATTAATCGTTATGTTAAATAAATTGAAAATACACGATTAATGTAATTATCAATTTTCTCTTGGGAAAGTGGTGATTATCTCATAGAAAAGAACCATCACACATCAATCACTCTCTTAAGTATGCATTCTCTATTGTCTCTCTAGTTTTTTGCCAAGTTTTCCTGCCCAAGGTAATTAGGATCCAGTAAACCTACAATGTGTGCGCAAATTCCACTAGTTAATGATGTGCGGAAATGCGCCTGTGCGCATCGGACACAGAACCATTTGAAGTCCCCTCCTTAAGTGGGAGTGCTTAATGGACAGGATGACAGTCATGGGTGTTATAATAAAAGATGTTCTATTATGCACGCAAATGTTAGAAGATGGTATTATTAGTAATCCATCGACACAATCAGAAAAAGAAAATAAGAGCAAATATTGGTTTTGTTATAAATTAAGAGTCCAGTAACAACAAACTGATCTGTATTTTTTTTTATTTTTCGTTTTTTGTGTGTTGTTTGTTTTTCCTTGGAAAAAGGTTTAAAAATATAGTAACAAGAATTAAGCCCACAATTTAAAAAATGTTATTCTTGTATACTCATCCACATGAATGCAAAAATAATTTAAAAACGATTTTTAAAATGTGGTAAAGGAATACTAATTATTAAATTAGCGTTTTTAAAATGAGATACCAAGAAAACACTGACACGAGGTTACTGCAGGAAAACATCGGAGTTCCTGAAACATTCTTTTCGAAAACCTCATCTAGTATCTTTCATTCAAATGCACTCATGCGAAATCACATCTCTTACCTTATAAGCTATAAGGTTTAAATAACAATATTCGTTTGTTTAAGAAATGCAACTAAACATACTTTTCCAGATAATAAATAAACTATTTAAAAGCTGCAAACGTGAAGTATATTTCATATGTTTATTGAGTAAATTGGTAAAATATACATTGAAGAAGCTTTTCATACTGTTTGTTTTATGGTGATATCCGGATTATTAATCCGTGATATATTTTACGAAGACACAAATTTGAAACGGCAGATCTCTCAAGATTTCAGCGAAGTCTAACTTAAATTGTGAAACTGATAATTTTTAAAGAATCAAGGGCCGCGGGAGGCTAGTGGTAAGGTCTCGGCTTCGGAAACATTCCACTGAAGATCCGTCGTGTGTGTGGACCTGTTGCACGTTAAATCAGATGTAGGGGGTCAAACGTCCTTCCTCTAATGTGGTGAGGAAGATTAGCTAGGAGGTTACAGCTCAGGTGTCGCCCTCGTCATCTTAGCGAGGTTCAAAATTACGAAGTTCGTCCCAAAATAGCCCTCCTGTTGCTCTCAAACGGGACGTTAATATAACTAAAGAACTAAACTTTATAAATCAAGAGAAAAATGGGTTGATTTTGTTTAATTTGCTTTATTCTCCCTCAACCGATGACAATATCTGCTATTGAAAAGTCGTTTTTAGATGAATCATTAAACATTTTATAAAGAAATGAGAAAATAGCTGAAAAGCAATAATTTATAGCGATTTATCACAGATTATTTATTCCAAAAACGAATTTGCTGAGAATATTTTAAAGAATATTCCAAATGGAAGCCTTCCAAAATATACTCTTGTAGGCGTGAGAAAATTTGGCAGTCTGAAAATGAAGTAATATTTCCTAAAAGCTTTTAAAAACAAATATTTAATATTCTAAACAGCCCCACAAAACTTCAGTTTAAACAGCTTTATTAAATGATCAATCACGCGAGTTTTCTGTAATGGTACTTCCCGACATGCAAAGAAATTCATTCATTCCATTTTCGAAAAATTTTAATGAGATGCTTCATAATTTGCGAAGAAAGTAAACGAGAATTTTCGTTTTAGCTTGCCTGTTCAAGCCGGGCCAGAGTTAAAAATCATTTAAACATCTCAAGTATGAAGCAGTGTAACATAAAATGTGAATAAAATTGTGATCAAGGTTTCTGGAATTATTGATTGAAACTCTCATGAATCGCAAGATGAGATGAAGTCAGATAGCGTTGAATTCAGTTAGTAAGATTATTAAGTTATTAAGTTTAAGTTATTTTAACTAATTATTTAAGATTAATTTAAGTTATATTAACGCACCGTTTTAAAGCAACACGAGGGTCACTTGAAATCGTTGGAATATCGTTTGTGTCCTTTCTGACATTATATCGGACATCTACTCAATGACTTCTAATCATCACAACTGCTAGCCTACTTTAAAATTTAGGCTGAAAAGTAATATGCATAGTTTAATGCTCTTGGGTAAACTTCAGAATTGTATGCATATCAAATGACTAATTGTTAACTTCTGGTTAAAACTCTGGTCATTAACTGAAATGATAATGATATTGTTGCAACAACTGCAAGCACCGATTTACAGTTATCACAGATTCTTATAATTGATCAGTACATGCACGGGGGGGGGGGACAAATTCAAAGCTAGAAGACGGAGTAGGAATTTAAATAATGTTTTCCTCTGACTTGCGGCAGTATAGCAAGTTAGTATAGATTGGTTAACGTCCTTCTTTCGATGACATGTTGTACCACCTGCTGGTGAACAGACTCTCTGCCCGTTCAAGTGGGCGAGGTGTTAAATAGAATTTTTCCTAATTAACACCCAAGTCTTTCATAATTTACCACTGGTTAACTACAAATTCAAGAAATCAGATTGTCCGAGATTAAAAGAGAAAAAAAGCTATGAAATGAGTTGTTTCGTGGGTTTATGAAAAAAATCCGAACTTCTAACCAGACATCGGAAATTTTAAAAATATTATCCTTTCTCATGAGATGTTCTTAACCCATTATCTTCCATTGTCCCTATTTTGACACGCTTGTTTTCTTTTTATTTTCACCTAAACACTCCAATTTTGAGCTTTGGTTGTTGCATTTGTATGTTGAGTTGACTGCTATAAAAGGTACAAATCCAATACAATTCATTTTTCTAATTAAAAAAATAATTTTTTCTAATTAAAAGTTAATTAATCATTTTAATAAAAAAATTGCAGAAATAGTGTTTTCTTTTTTATTTCATTCATGTTATCATATTGTTACATAGCTATAAAGTTGTTTCCCTTAGATGCTAATCTTGGCGACTTGACGACAAATTTGGCGACCTTAGCGACTTGGTGACAAAGTTGGCGACTTTGGCGATAAAAGGAATTTCCTAAAAAGACCTCAAACTGTCAACCTATTTCTACTAGCTTCATGAACTTTCTGGAGATTACATCACTTCCTACGTAATGACGTCACTTCCTATTGAAAAAGTATAAAAGCAAGCTCTCAAGCCAAAAAAGTGGGATCCAGACAGTCATGACAAATTCTCACTTCTGTAGATACCTAGCGCATTATGTTCAAAGTTTTTTGACGACTGGAGGTCTCCACTGCTTCGCAGCGGGCTGCACTCCATATTTCTCGTCTCTAAGAAGAGTGGGATTTCGATCAGGAGTGAATGCTGGTGAGCTGAGAAGACATTGACCGATATTTTGAATGTGCTGTGTTTGAGATTTATTGGTAATCTCTGTTGTGAATTCTTACAAGTGCTGTTTTAATACTTGTGCTCTACGTTTCTTTGCTTAGAATATTTGTAAAATATTCAGCTAGTGAGTTAATAAGAATTTCGTATGATCCGGTATGATTAAATTTTTGCAATTGACTGCAGGTATCAGATGTAATTATTGATAAACTGAATAAATTTATAATTATTTGTATCGATTTATTACAAGTCCAATCAATAATTAATATTTTGCTATGTATATTTCCAGCCAGCATTTCTTTGAACTTATCATGCGTATGTAGATAAGTAAAAAGTTTGAAGTTAGTTAGTTATATAGTGCCGTCCCGTTTTGAAGAAACACGAGGGCTATTTTGGATCGGACATCGTAATTTTGAACCGCGCTCAGATGAAGAGGACGACGCCTGATCTGGCACCCCCTCTCCAAGCATCCACGCAACACCAACGAATAAGGACCCCCAACAACACAATTGAAGACAAAATAAATTATTTAATGGACAATTTTTTCCCGAGTCCTTCCTCAGAAGACAATTTGGATTATACCCCTATAATTGGCCACGTTGAACCTATGGTACTAGAAGATATAGAGATAGTAATCAATGCTTTAAAAGGTGGAAAAGCCCCGGGCCTTTATCGGATAGATTTTCGGATGTGGAGAGCGGTTTTTATCCACGACAAAGAATTTATACTTGACTTAATTAACATCTGTTTTAAATTCAATTACTTTCCTGAACATCTGAGAAATGCCAGAGTCTTCTTTCTACTTAAAGATGGTAAAGATCCTGGTCTTTGTACATCATACCGATCTGTCTGTCTTCTCCCAACTTTGGGCAAGATTATTGAGAGGCTCTTTCTTCTACAACTCAATAAATGGCTTGATCGAAACAATATCATACATCACAATCAATACGGCTTTAGAGAAGGCAAAAGCTGTGATCTGGCCATACATAATCTAATAGAGACAATTAAAATTCGTATGCCTTCAGAACATCTCGCCCTCGTTTCTCTAGACATAAAATCAGCCTTCGATACTATGAACTGGCTGGTTCTTTTTAAAACCTTAGAATCTTATGGTTTTCCGGCTTTCTTTAAGAATTTTATCTACTTTTATCTCAAAAATAGAAGGGCTTTTTACACTAACGACGTTCTAGAAATTTCTAGACCTTGCTCTAAAGGATGCCCACAGGGTTCTGTGATCGTCCTACAATATGGAATATATATATTAACTCTATTCTAATAAATGACAGACCTGATTTACATATCCAAGCTTTCGCTGACGACCTGGCACTATTAATTGGAGGACGAACGGCCAGGGAATTGGAAAATAAGAATAATTTAATTTAGGCTGCCATTTCCGATAAACTTGAAGATTTAGAGCTCAAACTTTCCATAGAAAAATGCTAGGCGGTGGTGTACAGGAGCATCGCCTCCCAAAAGTTTTCAAAAAGGAATTCTACAGTCCTTAATAGAAAGCGAACTTTCAAGATCAAAAACCACTCAATCGAGGTAAGAGACAGCCTTAAAATTTTAGGAATCACAATAGATAATAAACTTTCTTGGACCGCCCACTTTTTAACTTTGCATGCAAAAGCTTTATTCTTAACATCAAATTTTAATAGAGTAGTTAAATCTAAATGGAATATGAATAAAAATCTCTTAAAAATTTGGTACTACACCGTTATTGAAAAGGCTCTACTCTATGGTGCAAGTGTTTGGGGAGGGGTCTTGACAAAGAACCAAATCGATAGACTTCATAGCATTCAAAGAATATTCTTACTGAAATTTACAAGGGCTTTCCGCACTTCATCCACCAATGTTCTCAACGTACTCACAGGAATTCCTCCCCTTCACATAGTAGCCAAAGCCGAGTTTATCAAATTCTGGATCTGGGTTAGCCGGTCTAATGAATATAACACCATTTTCTATATAAATCTCTTGGATAAATACGTGCCATTTAAAAACATTCCCTCCAGACAGAAACTTATTAACCTTGACAGTAACATTCCAAATGCCGACTATGAGATATACACGGACGGATCCAGAATCGAAAATGAGACTGGATTCGCCGTGTGTATTCACAAAGATGAAATTAATATCCAGAACTATCTATTTAAACTGAACACCTTCAACTCGGTATTCTAGGCAGAATTAGCCGCAATTGAATTCGCAGTCAACTGGGCTGTCAAAGAGAAAGTGAAAGTCAACATACATACTGATAGCCTCTCTTCGATATCTACCATTAATAGCGCAAATACCACATCTGAATTCGTTAACGAAGTAAAATCAAACATCTTTTTAACGGAAAGAACATGGTCGGCCTTTCCTGGGTTAAAGCCCATGTGGGAATTCCTGGAAACGAATTGGCCGACCAACAAGCCAAATCGGCCATAACATCCGGTGAGAAATTTGTCATTCCTGCACTCTACCCCACCTCAAATGCCTCCTAAAGAATTACATAGTAAACAAATGGAAAGAATACTGGAATAGCTACGATTCAGCTTCGGGAATTAGGGTGAGAGGTTACATTAATCAGGTAAGCCCAAAATTTTTAATCCATAATAAGTTTTTAATATATTTTCTCAGCGGGCATGGTCCATTCCCATCTTACCTTGATCGCTTTAAATTCTTAGACTCTCCACACTGTATCTGCGGAATGTTGGGTGATGCAGATCATTATATCTTCTCCTGTTCCCTCACCAAAGAGTTCCATCTAATTAAACCCGTAGATGAACACAAAAAAGCGTGGTTTAACAATCTCTTAACAAATAAACAGGCTGTCACCAAAATGGAAGGCGCTTTCAGGACCAGCAGGAACATTTGCGATACACTGACCCAGGAGAGAGACCATAACTGACTCCAATGATGTCTTGAGGGTCCGTGTTACTTCTATCTTATCATATTGAAAGACTGTTCTTACTCTTTTTATCTTTTACCAGTTTGCCGGGGACTTTTCACTTGACATCTCCTCTCAGGATTGGTTTTTATTTCACACTTTCTACAGTTCAGCTTTCTGTGCTCCTGACTTCCCGCCTGTTAAGTCTTTCTTTTTTATTTTTATTATTTATTTGATTTGAGCTTTTTAAGAAATACTTTTTATTTTTTATTTAATTTTTCACTGAATGACTCAGCTCTTTAGGTTTATAGTGCTCTCCACTTGTTTATGAGCTTTTTAACTTATTGTACCTAGTCGGTTCCTTGGTGTGGAACTCTCGGCGCCCTAGGGCAGCTATTGGTCCATTAGCCCCGACAATAGATGACTGTTCCAATTCCCAAGTCTCTCCGCAGTTCTGGAAACCTGTTGCCACGTTGTCAATGCCTTAACGGTTGTTTAGATTTTTTTTTGGGGGGGATGCATTTTACTTTTTGACCTTGTTTTTATTTTTAGACTATAAAATTCCATTCCTTTTCCTCTCCCATTGGCCGTTTTTATCCTGTATAGGACATAAAGTAATTTTTAACTTGCGCAGTTTACTCAAAAAAACATTCTGTAATTGATAATTTGATATTCCCTTATACGCGGAAGGTGCACTAACGGATATTATTCCTTTCTATCTCAGAAGTAATTATTATTAATTTATGTATTTTTAATTGTATGTTTGGTACGGTTTTTATTTGTGTTTTGTGTGTCGTTTGATGTGTAATATTGTTTGTGTGTGTTTTGTTTTTATACTATGGGGTTTTAATCTTTGACTTTTTTATATATCTGATTTTTACTGCTTTTTCTGTGTTTATTTGTTTCTTTTTCAATACTTATCTATTTTTACTATTCCTTGCTTGCCCGAGCAGTAAATCAAGCTATTTTCTCTCCACCGAGGCGGGTAGAACTATGTTTACACTCCCAGCTCTCTTGTATTTAAAATTACTGCCCCTGTTCGGGCAATGCCTGTATCATCGCTTTGTACCCAATAAATCCCGTCCTCCACATGCTGGTGGAGCGGCTCTCTCCCTGCTGGTCCTCTACCGGCCTTATACCCTTTCTGGGTAGGCCGGGCCAGTGTGGGTATTTCGACGCCACACCAACGGGAGGACGTTTGGCCACAACGTATGATTTAGCGTACAGCAGGCCCCATACAAGGCGAATCTTCAGTGGAATCGGGTTCCGAACCAGGAACCCTCTGGCCCCAGAGCCGAGGCGTTACCACTAGGACACCGCGGCCTGTAAAAAGGTTTGAAATGATTTTATATGGTTAAAAATGTTGCATTGAAAATTCAATTAACTACAGTTCGTTGAATAATTTTATGGTCAGAGCAAATTTCTTAAAATTATAGGATTTTGAAACATCATTTTATAAATTCTTTGAAGAAGTGTTTATGTATGATGAAATTCAGTTTTGTTTGTCCAAAAGATTTTAAATCGTTCGTAAAAAATTCCAAAAAACATTTTCATTATTACGAACAATTTATCCGTACCACTACAAATGTTTACTGATAGCGGTGTTTTCATTTAATTTATTTAGTTTTATCTGTTGCGCAGCGGATGGTTAACAGACGTCTCATAGCCACGATGAATGTTCAAACAACCCTCTATATATTTGCATCAACAATGATCTTCAAGCATTTCGATTTCTGATAAATTAGGTTGAAATATATTGTGTCAGTTGAAGAGTAACTTTAAAATCATTTTCTGACAATCAATATGTGAATATCTGAAAGACAATTTAATTCGAAATGAAATCTTGCAAGAATATTAATACATGCAATTTGATTCATAACACGTACATTTATCGATTAAAAAGGCTTTCAATTAAAGATGAATCGCTAGAAATCAAATTTCAATAAAGCTTAATGTAAATTCCAAAAGCGATACAGATTTTATTTTTGATTTTCTAAGTGTAAACTAAGCTCTTAAATAAGTTTTCAATTTAACAAAGTCAAAATTATAAAACTAGCTTAACTCGTTATCTAGTAAGTGTGTGAAGCATTATCCGTTATTCTTGTATAAGGAGTTAAATTCTCTACTGCATTGAGCAAAACAAACGTTTACAAGTTTAAAACTCTAGATAAACATTCAATCTGTCCATACTATTTATTCAAGCACCATAGCTAAGAGATTACTTGGATCCTTGATAGTTTTTTCAGGCTTTTCTGTGGTCTTTTAGGAGCAGTGGTAGCATTTGATTTTTATTTTATTTATTTATTTACAATCCTCCCCGGCCCAGCCTAACTAAGAGGGTGTAAGTCCTTCCGCAGACAGGGGGGAAGCATAAAACAAAAGAAATGAATTTCATAAAAAAGAATTTACAAAGAACCCCAAGGGGTGAGCAGAACAATTTAAAACTCGAAAAGAGGATAAAAAGCAAAAACACAAAGCACAAAATCGCAAAGAGAAAAAACACAAAACGCAAAAATCCAAAGAGCAAAAACACAAAAAGCTTAACATTAAAAGCACAAAACACAAAAAGCTTAAGAGCAAAAACACAAAACGCAAAAATTCAAAGAGAAAAACGCAAAAAAACTAAACATTAAAAACACAAAGTACATACAAAAAATAATTATAACCAAGTTAAAATCAATCGAATTTAAAACCAAACAGTTACAAACAAAAATCGAGGGACAAAAGCATTACAAAAGCTGCACATAAGTACACAAGAGATCTAACAAAAACTTTACAATGGACAAGATCACAATTCAAAAGAAATCAAAACAATTCCTAACACCGTCGTTTGATTTTTATTAATAACTAAACCCAAAAAGTATTATAACTTTATTTAATGAAACAAAAATATATTTTTAGAGGATAATAAAAAAGTCAATTTGATTGCACATAGACAGTAGGGCAAAGAGAGAAAAAAAATTAATTACATATATGGATTCTTATAACTTAAAAATTACATCATTTTCTTTTTTTTACCGGAAATATAAATATTATACGAAAATTTCACTCTTAAGCGCAGGCTGGTACAGACAACGTTCCGCTAAGTTGAACTCTAACTAATGAAACTCCAATCATTCTACAGAGTTTTGCAGCCCTACCACATTTCATCACCTCACGTGTAATAAATCTTTGTGATTATCATTCCAGTATAGATTCTAGAGTTTTTAGGAAAGTAATTTTTAGTCAAGCTAACAGAATTTAAAAATATGCAATAATAGAAATGATTTTTAATGGTTTCCCATGTTTTTTTTAAAGACTCTCAATCACAACTTAACGGTTGTCATTGAGAATATTCCCTGCTGTGAATATTCCCTTTTAATATTCACAGCATTAAAGATCTTATCCTTGAAAGCAGTCTGGAATACACAATTTTTAAAAAATTCACATTCATTGAGGCATAGATGGAAACTAAGGGCTTTTTTTATTAATATGTCTAAATAGTCCATTCCCTAAAAAATTCCTGTTTTTACTTCTTCTGTTTTGTTTTTTGGAATACAGATGGCGCCATGGGACTAGCGTTCTAGTGTTTATTTAAAAATTTGCTGATTTCTTTTCTTAAAAAACAGAAGTTAGCGTGTGTTTGTACGTGTGGACATTTTTTTTCTCTTTTTTTCTCTATTCTGGGCATAGGGTAAATTTATATTTATGATGGCTACCTTTAAAAAGCCAGATGGCTGATATTTTTAAATCAATCTTTAGCGTTTTTATATTTGTGTTTTGTTTTTCCTCTTTCTTTTGAAATAATGATTTGATGTACGGATCTCCTTTGTCTTTTGTTGGAAAATTTCGGGCTAAAAGAAGCTTTGGCATAATGCAAGCTTCTTAAAGAAAATTTCCCAATTCTTATTTTGAAGCCTATGAAAAAATCGACTAGAATGGATTCCTTGTTTGTTTTTGTTTTTTTCGATTACCTCTGAGTTTAGCTTTGTTTTTTGACTATCTTTGTATGATATTGATTTCCACGTGTAATATCTAGGTTCTTTACTGTTGAGAAAAGACAAGATGAACTGCCAAAAGAGAACTCTGATCTTACGTACGAATCATTTGAAAAGGATGGGATGCATTTTTATGACACTTCTGAGATTTTCTCTTTTAAAAGGATATTTTCAATTTCTATCAGGTTACGAAGCTGTTCTTTGAATAGAGACGTTGTAAGCTGCTGAAATTTCATTGAAAAATAAAACAAATAGAAACTGATAAAAAAAAACCCTATCGTTTTGTAATTTTATTCCTTGTATTTTCATCTGTTAAAATTTTTAGACTTTCAAAAAATATGAATATTGAATTCTTCAAAAATATGGGTTATTTTTATTTATTTCATATTCATGTTAAGCAATTTTTCTTGTTTAATTTTTTTATATATCTCGTTCCATTATAATCGACTTAAAAGAATTTTTCAAACGAATGTTGCAGAAATTTAATAACTTTTTCTGTAAATAAGTTTTTATCAGTTTGCGATTTTTACACATTTTAATCTATTATAAATGTAACCTTTGCTGAAGAGAAAGAATTTTTGCACATAAAGTTTTATATGCATTTATAAAATTATTCCTTTACTGAAGTTATAATAATGCAGTACGTGGAGAAAACAGACTTTTATTGCTTTCATATAATAGCTTTCTCAGAAAATCTGAATGTACAAATATAAAATTTAACATAATTTTTCCAAGTTATTTCATGAATTTTGATTTCGAATACCATAAAAGAGTTAAAAAAGCGTTGTGAACAATAAGATTCCTAGATATTTTTTTAATACAAAGGACAGAATATAGATATTGATATTAGTCTTCATATATACTGTTTGAAGTGCACTCAGCATTCTCGTCATTTTTAAAGGTTTTGAAACATTTTAAAAGAAAAATTATTGACCAATTTTTTCACTATTTTTGACGTATATGGTTGACTTACTGACCTTGACAGCTGATTGAATTTCTGTCAATCGAGTGGTCTTCTGAATTTTGGATCCAGTATTTAATCTATTTGGTTGGTATTTGTTCCGGGGGTATATAAGTATCGTTTACGTTAAAAAAATTATGATAAAAAAAGAAGAAAGTAGAACTGTTTTTTCTAACACCTTCACGAAAGCTGGAGTAAACTGATTTACTTAGTCTGATTTTGTGATTATCTCTGCTTGAAGTATATTTTAACTTTCTATTTTTTTATTCATATGTTATATTTACATTTAGTGAACGGATGAAAGCTATTGAAATCGACAAAAATTTAATCACACTTTTTCAGTTCATAAGAACAGAAAAATAAGAAACATTTCTAAAAAATAGCTTTGTTGACTACTCAATGAAACCAAGACTACACTGAACAAAGATAATTTTGCTAATCTATACTAATTTATTTTAACCCTAATATTCTTTGTTAAATAATGGAAAATTAAAGCTGCTGATTGATTTTTATATATGAGAAACAAATTTAAGATATGAAAACATACAGCATATTAAGATCAGAATAAACTTAATTCCTATATGATGAAATAATATGCCCATTTTCTTAATAATTACCCATATTAATATGGAAAAAATAGTACTGAGTTTTAGTCCAGTGATAAAATGTTCAAGTTTCAATTTTTATTCCTGCTTATAGTATCAATAAAGGAGATTCACAGAACAATTTTCTGTTACATAGAAAAAAGTATCCCTTTAATCTGAAAATATAGCATACTTTTAGATTATATTTTGAGAATATAAAAGTGCGAAGAAGCAACAATTTTGGCTACTTTAAAAAAATCCCACTGAAGCTGAATGCCCAATTCAAATTAAAATGAATAAAATTCCAACATATTTGATTTCTAAATTTGCACGTAAATGCAAAATATTCCTCAGATTTAATTTCATGTCTTTCCTCTTAAAAGATAAACTATACCAAGTTAAGCTTTTTTTTGTATCCATAAACAAAAAAATTTTATATGTTTCGAATGCTATGAAAAACGAGCTATTTACATTATTTTTTCTCTTCTAAATCAAATTAATATCTTAGGACATTCTGAAATTGTTTTTTCGTTTAAGAATTTTACCCAAAAAATGTATATTTAACTTTGTTTTTTCTTTATAAACATTTTAAATAAATTCTTTCAAGATTTAACTACTCAAATTGAATAAATAGTAACTTAATTCTTTCAATTTGCTTAGTTCATCTTGTAGGGAAAGAGAGGTTTTTTTTCCAAAATCTCTGAGGAATTTTGTTTTTTACGTGATTCTTCATTGGAATTTATTACTGCTATGTAAAACTTAGTTTTTTCAATATGACATGCAATATAAGTATGCAATAGGATATTAACTGTGAACGGTAAGTAAGTTGTAAATAGCATGCGACTTGTTTCTTTACAGAAAACCGGCTTTGTCGAGGCTGATGGATTTGATGACAGATATGCAATGCTTATTTGGTATTTTGATCATTCAGAGAGGAATGCTTTGTAATACCCATATCTCGAATTTTATTCGCATTCATTGTTTATTGTGACAGCTAGGGTCTCATATATCAACAAAATCGTTTTATCAACACATTTTTTATAAACAACTACATTCTACTTTTATCCGAATTTCAGTTTGTCAATCATAACCTTTCAATAAAAATAATAAGAATAACGCTAAAAAAAATAATAATAAACAATATTTTAATTAAATAAAATTGATTAAATCTCCAGACCTAAGAGCCTTTCATAAACTTTTTTTGAAAACAGCCCAGAGAAAATAAATTGAGGCAATAAATGTTCTTTTCCAGAAACGACGATAAAAAGTTGAGCTCATTTAGCTTATTTCTCATGATTCTCTTCACATGAAATAAAAAAAGGGAATCGAGCACAAATAGGACCACATTATAAACGGAAAATATCTTTTCGAATTACCACATTTATTGAAGTGCTGGTTTTAACATACGGAAGGTTTCAGAAGCATTCTTCCTCATTAGTGGGAAAAAATGGTATTCTTTCAAAAGGCGGATCATATCTCCAAGGTATTACCTTTAATTCTTGACCATATTGGTGAACATTGGAAAAAGATCGAATAAAAAGAACAAGAATAATTTGAACCAGATATTACGAATTGAATGCGTAATTTCACTAATATGCTTTTGTGAAACAAGTTCTGGGATTATTTTTCATGATGTGGAAAAGCATTTTTTTTCTTGTATTGAACTAACGACTGAGCGATTCAAAATAAAAATTAGTGATGTTTGAAATATGTGAAATTAAAATAGTTTTATCTTATCAACCTAAGTCTTGTGAATATTGATCTCCATAAAGAATAGTACTTTGGCGAACAGTTTTTAAATTTGGTGTTCATGACTTGCTACATAGATATAATTGATTATTGAATCATTACTATACAATTTTCGAATTTAAAATTAATTATATTTTAATACAGAATTAAAAGTAATAATTAACTACTAAATAAAAGAGATTGCAATGCTCTCTGTTAAGATAAAATTATCTATTTAACTAAGAAAAGTATGAGGAAATGTCAAATCATCAATCTATATATATAAAACGCTTATGTGGAAGCAAAATCGAGCCGAATTTGAGAATCGCCGTTTGGCAACAGCTCGCAGGTTTGGAGGATTGTTTACGTTTGAAGCAGCGGAATCTTGAATTGGTTTGAAGTTTGAAACAAAGAATTTTTTAGTTAGGTCGTTTGAATTAAATAAGTTTGAGTCATACAGTTTGGATTAGACAAGTGAATGAATGTGTGCTTAATATTGAATGTCCTTTTCAGCTAAAAGTTTCTGAAAAATTGGTTTATTCATCTCTCGACAGCTCAAATGCTCTGAGTTCCATCTATCCAGGGAAAAATAGTGTACCTTCCTTCACTTAATAATAATTGGAGGGAATGTGCGGAGGCAACATTTCGTTTAAAAAAGTGCATGTTTAAGATTTTGCTGGAAAGAACGATGTTTGAAAATTTTGAAAAAGGCTATCTAATCAATTTTAAAATGCTAAGGGTAAATAAGTATTGTGGGTTTTAATTTTGAATAGTTAATATGAACATGTTTCAAGCCAATATTTTCTTTAAACTGCAATCTTTTAGCTAAAAGGTTGCAAGATGGGTTACATCATTCTACGACAAGAGACGATCTAGAATTTTCTGAGCTTTAAAACACAAATGACTACACTGAGAAAAACACTACATCTTTCTTGACTAAATAATTGTTGCAAAAGGTATGTATACAAGTGAGGAAGCTTCTCTGAATTACATTTCATTGTATAGAGGGCATATTTGAAATTTTGGTAGAAAAAGCAATTTTTAAAAAATTGTTTTGAAGATTTGGAAAAAGGCTATCTTATCAGTTTTAAACTTAAAATTTTGGTGTAATGAAGTTATGTTGAAATAAACTGTTGAAGAGATAGTCAAAAGTATATGCCAAGAAGTTTTAAATGAAGTAGAAAATGATGAAAAATTAATTTTAGGAGTTCATGCAATTTCAAATAATTTAAATTTACTTTTAGTAATTAATGTGCTTATAATTTCCTAATACTAGCAGAAACGGATGACTGTACGGCGAGCGAAGCGAGCTGGGATCACATAGTGATCCTGAAAGAGTCACAACGTGATTCTTGAAGGATGGCGAACAGAGCAAGCAGGGGGTGTTATATATATAAAGATTTTATAACAACTGTGCTAGGAACCCAGTGTCTTCATTATAGCGAGAGAAGCGATCAGGGTTTGCGTAGCAAACCCTGAAGGATTGCAGCGCAATCCTCCTGGGGCTTGGCGATCTTTAGCGAGCAGGGGGCACAGCCCCCTAGTTTTTATACAATTTCCTATGAATAAAATAAGTATTTAATTATATTATCGCTTCCGAGGAATTCAGATCACTAAATTAAGTAGCTTCGAACCAGCGATGACAGATTGGTGAGGCGGAATATTTTTTGGGAAGATAGAAAAAGAAGAAACCATGTGGTAGCATACGAAAGAGAAATTGAAAGTAGATTATAGCGACGCCAATAGAGTGAGTTGTCAGAGTGGTAAAAGCACAGTATTTTAAACAGAGATATTTATGGGAGAAAATACAGTGGCAAATGAATTGTTCGCGTCAGATATGTGTAGTTGTCGTGTGTGATATTACCACACCTAGTAAAATAAAATTAGATTTCTTTTCCGGTCTTGTAAAGAATGAGATTACTTCGAAGGTGAAATTGTAAACTGTGTTAATGCATTCACAGCTAAACAGGAACAAATTTATTATTTAAGTTATTGATATTCAACTAGTGAAACCAGGGAGAGGTACTCCATATGTACAGAAAGTAAATTCAGTTTATATACTCATACATATTATTCTTAGCTTTATCGAATCCTGTAAAAATGAAGGAAATATTTATGCATGTCAATTTTAAAACTATGAGCTATATTCACATTCTGTTAAATTACTCAAGTATTACTCGAAAGTCTGACAACCAAATATGCAAAATAGAGTTAATTTCTGTAACCCTGATATTTAAAATGAAATTATGTATTTGAACGTGTTTAAACCAAAGACAAGAAATTCTAGTGAAAATTCAAATTCTGTATAGTAAAAAAATCGGCCCAATTTCACTTATTTCAAGTGCAGAAACACCTTTGGAAAATGCTTATTTAAAATTCACTCAGTTTCTAGAAATAAAGTGTTTTTTCAAAAGAGATTTTTAAAAATTTGATTTTATACTGTTATCTCTATGAAGGTTATTTAAAATTTTGTGTATCTGCATTTTTTTACTATAATATTTCTTCAATCAAATGTATGTAATAGGTAAAGTTAAATTCTTGTAAAATGTAGATAGCTCTTGCGTTAAATCGAATATTATTATATTAGAGTTGAAATACACGTATGAGAGTAAATCGAAAACATACTTTCACATATATTTCAAATGTTATACTTAAAATATTATAAAACTTCATAAATAAATATGACGCAACTTTTTCTTATAGATATATAAGATAAGAAGAAAATTTCCATTTAAAACTTTCATTAGTCTTTCTATTATTTTATCGTATTCTGAAATGAAAATTTAGTCCCAATTTCTGAATTCAACGCAATCTCATTCCTTTTCCCCGTGCGATTTGTGATTCGTGAGACAGATTTTTCGCAAAGTTTTTCCAATCAATAGTTTCCAAAACCAGCTTCCAGAAGATATTTCAATTTTCTGTAACATAACTAACTTCTTAAAATGTTCAAATGATTTCTACCTTTTGGAAATACCGAGCTTTAAGCAGTCACAGCTAAAACAAGAATTCTCGTTAACGGAAAAACAACTTTCTTCGTCTGCGGGAGTATCTCGTTAAGACTTTTCGAAAATGGAATGAATGAATTCTTGCATGTCTGGAAGTATGATTACAGAAAACTTGGGTGATTGATCATTTAATAAACTTGTTTGGAGTGAAGTTTCGCTGGAGCTGTTTAGAATGTTAAATATTCGTTTTTAATGGCTTTCTCGGAATTTCCTTCATTCTCAAAGACAACCAATATATAGGTATACATAGACAGCCAAAATTAGACAGCCAAAGGTATTTTGGCTAGCTTCCATCATAGTATTTTTAAGATGGAAACCGGAAATAAGTTTTTGGATATAATAATGGTTTCTGGTTAATTAATAATTGAATTTTACTGAATATAATTCAATTATTAGTACTTTTCACTTTTTTAAGGCTACTCTAAATTTCGTACTGGGGGAGAGCAGTCCTCCCTTTATAAGTTCTCTCCTCCCTCGAAAAGTGTACAATAAATTATATTGCAAATATTTTATTATGCAAATTTTATTATGTATTATTATTGCAGTGAATGAAATCTTTCATAAATTTACGATATTTTTTATCTTCGATCTATTTGTGCTCTCCTTTCCAGTGAAAAAAAAATTGATCACCTTATTTTTAATTTCAGATAGAGATTAGGTGGGTTTGATTTGGTTTAGTTATATTAACGTCCCGTTTTGAAGCAACACGAGGGCTATTTTGGACCTCTTAATTCTGAACCGCGGTCAGATGACGAGGACAACACCTGATCTGGCATCCTCATCTAGAAACTTCCACGCCACACCAACGGGAGGGCGTTTATCCACTACGTATGATTTAGCGTGCAAAAGGCCCCATACACGGCGGATCTTCAGTGGAATCGGAGAGATTAGGTGGGAGATAAAGGATATTCGAACATCTAATCCGACACATCGTAGAATGATAATGTTCTGTGTTTGATTTCTCTCTCTTTATGATATTTTTAACAATTTGCACTTACTTATAGCAACCATAACGTGCACTCACAAAATATATTTAAAATCGCCGCAATACGCGTGAAATAAAATGACGTAACTAAAGAAATAAAAAGTATTGTTGTTAAATATAATTAAAATTTTATTACTATTAGAGAAACATTTGCACGGAAATAAAATTGGTATAA
Source organism: Araneus ventricosus (assembly GCA_013235015.1). Classification (NCBI taxonomy): domain Eukaryota; kingdom Metazoa; phylum Arthropoda; class Arachnida; order Araneae; family Araneidae; genus Araneus; species Araneus ventricosus. The sequence continues at coordinate 337,475 of BGPR01000829.1, read as the reverse complement.
CTGAAAAACCTATTTTTACTTTTAATTTTTTTTAAATTGCAAAGTAGTGTAAAAATGGTTTTTGTGTAATAATATGTTCCGGAGTTATTGGGAGAAAACTTTAACATTTCGATTAATTCTAAATTAAAATTCTAAAAGCCTCTTTCTTACTGGGAATATACTACCTAAGAAGAAACTACGTGCCAAATTTTGGAGCTCTATGTCCAACGATCTGCCTTAAACACCATTTTGAACGATTTTTGCATCATGCATGTCGCATGTGGCAACAAGCAATTTACAGATAGTATCAGCCTGTAGATACTAATACCATGTTAATATTTCAATTCATAATAGTTTTTAGAATTCCTCGTTTCTGCAATTTCTTTAAGAAACATATGATCAGGAGTGGCATTAAAGTCTACACGACGGGAGCACGACCTGCTACACAAGGGAAGTTGCGTAATGATGACCTCAAATTTTCGCCAGATCTTTATTTATCTTCTAGTCGAATAGTACATTGCGTGAACGGGATACAAAATTTGCCCAGAGGGGGGGAGGGGGCGCATCATCCCCGACTCAGGGCCCTGCCACCCCTGCATGTAATAAATCGCAATCTTTTTTAACTCTTGGCTTCGTAAACATTAAGTTTGTATGATTGTTTAGTTATCATTACAAAATAACGGGGCTTTAATACGTTTGGATCAAAATCCTTCCTGAAATGAATTTTTAAGATGAACTCAGTAAATAAAAAAGGATGTGTTTGCTTAAAGATCCTAAACAAACAGTTAGTCTTTTATTTTATGATTGTATAGATATCATTACAAAATAATGAGGCTTTAAAATTTTGGATCAAAATGCTTCCTGAAATGTATTTTTAAGATGAACTCGGTAAATAAAAAATGAAGTGTGTTTGCTTGAAGATCCTAAACAAACAGTCTGTCTTTTATTTTTAATAGAAAACATAAAGAAACATATTGGTCACATCAAAACGTGTGAAAAAATTCGTATTTTCGGCCCAGCACTCTGGCAGGTAAACACTGATCATTTTTCCTGTTTCTAATATTTGATTTGACGTTTTTCTCTTAATTCAGAAAATCTGCTAATAACTAAAGAACTCTAAAGGAACAAAGATTGTCAATTGATAATATTCAGAAATGTTTGTACTTTCTACCTTTCCTTAGTATTAAAAAAGAATTAAATCAGAGACAAATATTAATTTTACTCTCGTTTATTGAAAAAAATGCTTTTTCAAATAATCTAATGAACAAAAATAGTTAAGATATTTTAAAATTCTTCCTGACATAAACATTTGACTATATTTCTTCATTCATTATATTCTAGATTGAATTAATTAATATTAATGAAGAGCTTTACAGCATTTTTTAGTTTAGATCCAATCTATTTTTTTAATAATTTTGTAAAATATGCTATTTTTTTATTCCAGAAAGATGTAAACTAAACATTCTAATTCACTCTCTCCAGAAAGAACATAGCCTAAATTTCAGATTTGTAAACAATTTACGAAAAGACTCCTCTGTAGACATTTTAATAATCACCACATTTCAGCAAGCAGAGTTTACAGTATTTCACTTTAAAGGATTTTATATCTCATTAAATTTACTATCTATCAAAAATTGACTATTCTGATACAGAAAAATTTATCCTAGAAACTATTTTATAGAAGCATCTATGTGAAATCTTGCATTCAACTCACAGTATCTATTTACTCTTCAAATGTTCTTCACACACACAACTTCTTTTTATTCTGATATTTTTCCTTGTTCTCCAATATGATTAAGAATGAAAGCTATTTCTTCAAAGATACGCTCTATATTTTGAAATAATACAATTTTTCTCATTTTTAGCGGCATAATGGCTAAAACTGTCGCATATTAAAATCCAGTGTTTCAGGAAATGTGAGAATTTGAGATGTTTTACATGTGATACTTTTTATACTAATCTTCGTTTTTCATTTTATATGATGAAGACCATGAGAAATAAGCTAAAGGAACTCAACTTTTTCATCTCTTCTACAAAAGGCCATTTATGTGCTCAACTGGTTTCCTATGGATTTTTTCAATAAAAGAAAAAAAAATCTTTTAAATGTTAGGCACCTTTTCTCCCAAGGTTTTTCGCCTTTTTTTAAATTATTTATCTATCTTATCGACTAGTAACATTTCTGGTAACTCTGCTTGATTAAAGTTTTAAAGTTCATAGTAGGCTTAGATATAATCATTGAAGACAAATTTAATCCATATATTCACATTAATTTCTTACAAATCCTATTGTTATTTCATATTTTTCTTGCACGCTTCAAATCAGGTTTTTCTGCTCATATATATATATATATATATATACACCGAACGCCGCCCCATGTCCCCGTGCCTGATGCCATTACAGCACCCGTACCGGTTGAGTGGACATGGGACAATATATATATATACATACAGAGAAATAACTTATTATGTTAAAAGGATCGATCTAAAATTAAAGAGATTATTATTAATTTAGGAGAATTCATTTAAGACATTTAAGTGAATAATGTCTAAGCCGAAGCTGACAAAATATGATTTTCAACAATATTTGCTGAATTCTTTCAGAAAATATGTATGCATCATTAAATACAGTTTTACTTACCACACTTTTACTAAAAATATTAAAATGTTTGTAAAGATTTACAACAAACATCGCTACTATCGAATATCTCGGATGCTGTGTATATTTCCTGAGAGCTAGCAAAAAATAAACAGAACCCTGTCACACACAGACACAATCAACAAATATTTTCCATGTTGTTATCAAAATTCCATAGTTGAAAACATGTGATCTTATTTGCTGATTGGACTTAAAAAAAGCAGAAAGAATCATAAGAAATGAAATAGAAAAAATGCAATCAGTGTCATTTATATGCAATTCCCATTAAAAGTCCTTCATGTATCCATTCTTAATAATGGTGTATAAAACTGTGCCGAAAATAATAATGAATTTTCGACAAGTGATAAGGTGCTTAAGTTGAATTTCTTATCCAGGATAAAAGAAACAATGTAGCTTACTCGCAGATGAACAATTTCCTGTCACACGAGAGGAAAATCCTTTTAATCCCAAAAAAGATTGCATATTCTTTTTTGAGATACATTTTCAAAACACAAGATGTAAAAACAGCATTAATTCTTATTCCTTTTTTCTAAAAAAACCCATTGCAGAGGAAAACTATCTAAGAGCCAAAAATAAGAAATCTCCAATATATTTTATTTCTAAATTTGTGCGTAGAAGCAAAATATTTCCTCATTTAAATATAAGCTACTCAATTGACTTTCTTTATTGTATCTAAGAAAAGAAAAATGTAATATATATATTTGGATAGTTTTAAAACTTTTTTTGGCTATTAAATCAACGAAATATCTAGGAACTTTGTGAAATTGTTTTGCTTTGTCTTTGCAAATATTTTTAAATAGACTCATTCTTTAACTGCTAGATAGGTAATTCATTTTATCAGAAATTAAACAAATATTGCTTTAATGCTTTGGGTATTTAGGTACATTTAGTCTTAAAAGAATGTTATACTTTTTAATTTCACTGAGAGAACAATTTTTTTAGATATTATATTCACTTTTCTAAACTAGAATGTCGTATAGTTGTGAATGTACTATTTTTATGACTCTTTATTGCTGAAACATTCTGTAAGCAGGGGCGGATTAAACTTTTAAGGGGACTCTGGCTCTGATATTCTGGGAATATAGGTATACTTGTAAATTTCTACTTTCAGTTATGACATTTAAAATAAGATAATTTAGTGTATTTTAAATCATATTAATTATATTTTTTAAAAATAATTGCGTTTCATAATCGCTGTATTGTGTGATTTTAATTAGATAATTAATTCTTATAGCCACTTAATTTGAGTTTAGATGTCGAAAACAATTTGCAAGGATAACAGTAGAAGCATGTACTTGTCTCTGAGAATAAAAGCCCGTTTCTCTTTTCCTTAGTCCCGTTTAGTTTTATCCAATAAAATTCTGAGATAAAACCTCTAAAATAACTTCTTTCTTTTTTAAAAAAATTCAGATCTGTGTGAAATGATTTTAAATAATTTATGTCCCCGAAAGTTTTGACCATTCATCTGTTAAGGGGAGTTGGAACCCTAATTCCGTTACCCCTAACCCTGTTACTTCGATGTACTTTTTCTCAAAATCTGTTATAGATTCGTGTTTGAAATTTTTATACGAGTAAAGTACATCTTTCTCATTTTACTGAAATTATTATTTTAAAAAAATTCAAAAATTTATTTTTACAAATTTTTTTGAGTCAAAACAAAAAATGTGAAATTGGCCATTTCGATGTACCTTTTCTCAAAATCTTTTATAGATACATGTTTGAAACTTCTTATACCAACAAAGTACACCTTTCTCATTATACTGATATGAGCCTTTTAAAAAGAGTCAAAACTTTATTTTTTACAATTTTTTTGTGTCAAAATAGGATGCCTAATTAAATATTTTGTAAATTTATAAAAAATTAAACATTAACAGAAGTATAATAAGGAAGGTGTACTTTACTTCTATGAAAAATTTAAAACATGTATCTAAAATTAAATTTGAGGAAAGGTAAATCTAAGTGGCCAATTTAACATTTTCGGACTTAGGGTTTCAACTCCCTTTAAGCATTAGCCAAAGAGAAATATCAATTTTCATGAAAAATTCTTAAACTAGTTTTAATATATCCCCTGGAGCTATGAAATCTGTTTCTGATACATTCCATGATCAGAAATTTTCAGTTTCTTCATTAAATAGGACTTCCTGATTTTTATATTCATCATCACTTACTAAAATGGAGCTCTTGCCAAATTAATTTAATGGTAGAGATGGATTAGTGTCGACAGTCAAAAGGTTTAACTGTAGCATTCTTTTGATTGGTTATTTCGATTGTCATTACTTTTTAAGCTTCTTTTTGAATTTTTTTTCTTTTTTCTGCTCCTGGATGATATGGTTTCATTTTTTGGCAGATATAATTAAAAATCTAAATATAAAAAAATTCCTTTGGTAATTATTTAAATTGTTATAATTATTATGATTAATAATTTAAGTTGCAAAAAATGAAAGGAAAAAGTAAATAACGGAACCTAATATTCACAAATATTACTTTTCAACTTGAATTATTCCTTGAAAATAAATTTAATAATGTATTCAGCATATACTATTTGATTCTTAAAGTATAAATTAATCATTTTTGAGAAAGGCTTTTTAAGAAAGTCATTTCTTTTTGTTTTCTAAATTTATTATATCAATTAATTATTTCTATATGCTACCAAAACACAACATTAATTATTTTTGTAGTTATGTATTTAATGATAAGTAATTAAATCATACACATTACTAGGGGAGAAATCCATTGATAAAGTGTCACTGTCGTTTATATAAAATTTAAATATATATTAGCCTACAAAATCAAGTATGTGTTTCATTTGCATTAAAAGAACGTGTTTACGTCATTTTGTTTTGTAATCTTCGTGAATTTTTTTTATATTATGTTTTACAAATTGAAATCAAAAGTCCATTTTAATAAAAAAATCTAATATTATGGCCCATTTTTGAGATAATTTTTTCAAACAGAAAACATTTGAACAGGGTCTTAGATGGAAGTTTCTATCGCGATATTAAAAAATAATAATAATAATAAAGCTTCATTTTGGGGCCCCATGCGCGCGCCTGGTGCGTATAGCCTTTAATACGCTCTTGTCTGTAAGGACTATGCTATGTATGTCAAATATTTGATGCAGTGAAATACTATATTACGTGACACCAAATAAATTATTCACTTTTAAAAACTTTAAATTTCCACATAATAAACGTGTAAGATTTTTGTGACTCTAGGTGCGAGATATTTTTAAATTATTTTGTGACAGAACAAGTATTTTACTCCCAAAATTTAGTTGTTCTAATAAAGATTCTAAATATAAATAACATTTCTTTCAATTATCATTTTAGAAATAAAATTATTCGTTTTAGTTTATCAGCACCCTTTTCAACATAAAATTACATATTATGTGTTTAATCACTAATTTCAAATTTATCATTAACTATTTTCTTTTCATTTTGATCAAAATTTAAGAATAAATTGCTAAATTTGACATTCTTTTTAGTAACAGGAGTGCGATAATAATTTAAAATTCTAAGAGAATATTCAATTTTTGTTCAAAAGATTAAAAAATGTGGTGATTCTTTATGGATATTTCATATTACATAACTCTACTCTCACTGCACAAATTCAAAAATCATGGCTTTAAAGAAATTTAAAAACGTAAAAGAATTTCTCAGTCAGAATAACAAGCAAATATCGATCTGTTATAAAATGGAACTTTTCAGAAGCTAGTGTAAAGCCAATAAGTAAAACATTCACATAGACTTGCTTCTGCATGTTGACAATAACAAATCATACATACTTTGTCTTTTATACCTTCAAAACTGGCGAAGAATAAATGTAAGGTAATAATAGCTTCCTTCTTCTAGTCTGCCGATGTAAACTGTTTTGAAATATTTTGGACTTCAATATCTGTTCATAATTGTGAAATCTAAATCTGTAAATATTTTTCCTAGCTTGTCATTCATACTATTTCTAAAGATATAGAATTTCCTGAAGAATATAATGCAGACTTTCTCGCTAATGGAGAAAATTTCCATTAAAATGTTAATTCAGAGGATGATAAATCGCCATTATTTAAATTCTTTACATGATACTGTTTTTATGCATTATTTAGAAGAATAAAAGAATTTTCATTCGTGTATTTTTATTTCTACAAACATTTCGATTATCATTTTCATTATTTTGATGAGGTAGTTTTAAAAGAGAACTAAATCAGTGTTATCTTTTGTTTCTTTCTTGAAAGCAATTTTCAGCTGTTTTGTTCGAAAGCTTTGTTACTTAAATAATGCCTTTTTAATCGCGTGTCTGATGAAAGTGTATTTTATTCGCTACATGCAAATGTCAAAAAACTTTTTTTAAAAATATTTTAAGAGGTATTAAAAAGAATAACTAAATGCAAAAGACCCCACAATTATAAAAATAACAAAAATTCTGCTGTGAGCTATCCAGATTTTTCCCGAGCAATTCTTATTCATAATTTTCTTCAAAAATGGAATAACTCATTTAAAAATTTAACTTGCGTGAATTTTTTAACTGTGACTGCATCTTTTGTCTTACCGTCGTCTATTTGCTAATGGATAATTTAAGGTGAAGAAATTTATTCTTTGAAAATTTCATATCTTAAACAAAGGTTACTTTCAGCGCTAATGTAAACTTTCACATCAGTTTTAGTTTGGTCATTCATGCTTTAAAACTACTTTCAATGATATTCTAGTTTCGATTTTATTAAAACTTCAAAGATATAGAAACGAAGTACAAAATCTATTTTTCATTTCTTGCATATGTTACATTTTAACTTTGGCTGTTAAAACAATGAAACATGATCTTATCAAACACTCTTTTCTTTTGTAAACTGTGCAATTCTTCAAAATAATTAGACATTGAATGAGTAAGTTATCAACGAATTTTTATTTCTTTTAGTATTTAGTTTGGGCTGCTAATCGAATTTCATCAATGTTTTGCCAAAAACTTCTGCAGAGCTTTATTGCATTTTTAGCATGTCAGGATCTTTGGATTCAATAAGACTATGACAACCTTATTAAAATGCTTCCTTGGAAAGTAATTTAAAACGATGTAATTTGTTACTGAACACAGAAAATTTTGAATTTTTTGATAATTTAAAAAATTGTGACTCCCCAAAGAATATACTTGTGTTTTTAAAAAACTATGGTTTTTATGGAAATTTATACTTTAATCTAACAGATAGTCAATGTAGAAGATTAATGACAAATCACTACTGCGGATTTTTGTTCAGTCTTTTAAATTAAAATACATATTTTTCATTTTTTTAGACAATTCAAAGTATTAATTGCTTTAAATTGTAAATTTTTAGGTAATCTGGTAATCGTAAATATTTAGCGAAAATTAAAAATAAAATTAGACACTCTTAACAAAGCAGTTTTCAACAATGTATCTATTATTATTATTATACCTTTGATCATCATGAAGGAATTATAACTACACTGTGAAAACTGTGGAGTAATGCCGCTCCAAATTTGGTGTTGAAAAACCTTAAGAACAATCACTTTATTTCAAGTTAACACCGAATCAAGCGTTCATATACATTTTAAGTGGTGTAGTTTGCATCAAACACCAATACTGGAGAATCCTTACACCATGCTCACACGCATCCGACACCATTCGTGAATTATTTTCACCTGTGGAGACACCAATTTTGGAGTACGTTTGGAAACTCTCCAATGGCAACGGTAGATTATTTATAAACAGCCTGATTGATTTCGCCGTTCCGTTGATTGTTATAAGAGGTATGCAAGTTTTTTGTTGTGTAATAAAGATAATTATTTTTTCATAAGATAAATATAAGCTTATTGTTATATTGTGAGCTATAAGTGATGCTTTTTTTCCCTTCTTCGTTTCCTTGGTGCAAGATTGTCCCATCCACAAGTGCCTACGTGCAGAAGGACAGAGTTAAGGGTGACTTTCTCCCTCATTACGAGCGGGGGAGGGTATAAGGTCACTCTAAATTAACGCCTGGCAACAAGTGTAACCAATCAGGAGTTGTTTTTTCTAAGACGCAAGGCCAGGATGTAGAGAGAGGTGAGATCCCTTCACTTGAAGAAAATATTTTTTTCTTCGAGAAGCGCTGCTGAATGATATTGAAGAAAGAAAAAATGGTGCCCGTACCTCGTTCCGGTGGGTACTGTTCGAATTGCTTTACTTTTGCTCAGTCTTTGCACGAAAATGCTCGTTCGTGTAATGTCCCCCGTCTGGATTAGTAGAATAAGGAGCGGACTTGTGTGATGGATAAGATTGAATAGTAAGAGATGTGTCCAAGCCATAGGATATGATTTAAAAAAGGAAGGAATCCGACCAATTCGGAGCTCCCAGGGACCGTGCAGATTCTTCAAAAGATAAGACCTTTTCCTTTATCACTATATTTTTTGGCGTATTTTTAAGGGCAATATAAATCTATTATTGGGTCCAATTCTTACCCCTTTTGATAAAAAAAAGGAAACTTGAGGACTATTGAAAAAAAAATCTCTCGGACTTTTGAGTTCCCAAGTTAATTCAATATGTGTTATTTCTACATTATGTTCGCGAATGTTGATCCACATTAATTGTTTTTAAAAAAGGGGGCCCCTGATTATCTGTAATCTAGATATATATATATATATATATATATATATATATATATAAGCTAATGTCAATGACTGTTTTATTTATGTACCAATATAAATAAATCTTTCAGTTCTTTTTTTTTCAGGAGTAATTTATCGCATTCATGTCTGACATTATTCACTCTTCCTTTTTATATTTATGCACGATATCTTTTTTTAATTTTTTTTGGTAAAAAGGATATTTAAAATATATACGAACAAATTAATTTAACAAATGCATTTTTTGAATCTACTGAACTACAGTTTTATATATTTAAGTGTTTATATATTATATTATATAATATCAAGTTAACAATTTATGTGTTTTATATGTCAAGTTAACTATATAATATCAATTAAACAATATAACAATTGGTGCCCGTGACCAGCCGTCCAACATTGTTCCATTTTGAACAAAAATTAAATTGGACTTTAACAATCATTGGGTTTGCAGTATTATGTATTTGAATATTTTTCTGTGTATTATTAATCTTGATATTTTGTGCATTTACTTTGATATTTAATTATTTGATATATTTTTTTGACATAGATATGCAACATTGTTGCTTAAAATT
>BGPR01000829.1:305497-327654 GCA_013235015.1 Araneus ventricosus | reverse complement strand
CATTTACAAGATTTCGGATTCGCATAAAAATACCTTCTATAAATTAACGGGAATAAAGTTTAAAAATTAAAAAATGTCTATAGCTAAAAAAGGTGATTACTTTAGATTACTTATTTTTAAATGGAATGATTAAAATTCACTGAACTTTAAAAGCACTAAAATTGGATAAAGGCAGTTTCCTTGGAAAAGAGTAATAAGGGTTTTTTTTTCAGAAACAAAACTTGTCTTCATAATGCTTGCATACCATGACATACATCGCATTACTCAAGTTCATAATGTAGCATTTTAAATCCCATATGGCCCTTTTAAATATATTTATTTCTCATTAGACATATCAATGCCAATACTAAAACACATGTTTAGTGGAAATATACACTATATTTTCATAAAATGAAAGGATAAGATTTTTTTATGAATTGTAAATAACACGCGCATAATATATAATATTAATTACATTCTTGAAATCAATATTGTTTAATCTGTCTACAGTATGTAAGTTTCAATTTATATCACATTTCAGTCTATGTAAAAAAATAACTAGGCTTAATCACCAGAAATTTCAGCTAACCAATAAAAATATTTTAATTCACATAAATTTCTAAAGTTTTTCCAGCATATATAATATTAAAAAATTTTGGAAGAAAGAAATGAAATAATTGACGATGTGTTCGTTTTAATGGGCTACAATGCTCAGTTTCACAGAGCTCGTTTTGTTGGAAACCAGTTTTTTTGAAAGGGTATGGAGAATATGGAGCGCATTGGCGGCTCGTAAGCTTAGAAAAAGCAGTGCTGCAGAAGTTGTATTGGCCTAAGTTGTAGGAAATTTTATGCTGATTATTTTGGTATATAATGATGACTAACTAAAAATTGACAATTTTTGAGTTATAAGCAAAAAACTGGGGGGGGCGGGGGTTAATTATGTATTTTGGCTATAACTAAAATTCCAGCAAAAATTACTGGTGTCAAACCTCAGATTCGTAATCAGCACCCCAAAAAAGATAAAGGGGAAAAATTACGACTCCTCCAGAATTTAATTTAAAAACTACTTAACGACTGGACTACTGAGAGAGAGCGAAAAAAGGCCAAATGAGAAAGTCGCGTCAAGCGAGAGCTGCTCCGGAGTGCAGCTCACGGGGTTCGAATTTCGATGGGAGAAAGGGTTGCATTTTTCTTCCGATTGAGAGCACAGAGTTGCTGAATGCGGAAAATCTCGATTCTAGGAGTGACAAAACTTTCTGCAGCTCTGATCCGTCTCTCTCTTAATTTTTTATTTATTTTCCATCTTCCTTTTTCCTTTTTAATAGCCCTCGTGTTGCTTCAAAACGGGACGTTAATATAACTAAACTTTTACGTTTTTTATTGCTTTTTGCCATTATAATTGAACTCTTTAAGTTTAAAAGTAAGCCAATTAGAATAAAAACGAAAATACAAGTTTTAAAATAATTTCGGGGGAATGCAGCTCTGCAGCACTAATGAACGAACCGCCACTGAGGGAACGTCCAACATATTCACCCAACCTGAAACCAGCAAAGCATGTATGGCACGTTCTTGGAATATAGGTTGCTGCCAAGGCAGCCTCTGAAAATTCGAGGGCTAGATATTGCCCTTGTGGAGAAAAGGGAAAGTCTACCTCAGAATTTAAAGGACCACACTGTAAATTCCAATTCAAACCAATGCTCAGCAAATACTGAAATTTTTTAGATCTCCACAAGTTCTTGATACAGCCTTTTAACTGTTAAGCTAAATAAAATTAATTTTGTAATCCGATTTTTCTAGTGTCACACGCTTGTAGGATTGCTTAGAAACATCCACTCTAATTTTTTTTTCTCAAAAAAGATTATTGGAACATAAGTTTTTCTTCAAAAAAAAGTGAGTGATACTTTAATTTTTTTTATCATTGTATAAGAGTTAAAAGGTTACGCCCATTCATGATTTCCTCAAGAGATAGATATCAAAATTTCTTGCGTAACCCTTTAACAAAGTGAAATTATGTGACGACGTGAAATTATAAGCATCTGATCTTCTGATACCGCTCGAGCCGTCATTACAGGGTTAATTCCCCAAACTCCAAATGGATTATTAGCCATCCTTGATTAGGATCCAGTGATTCTTTGTTCATTTAAAAGACCTAAGCTAGTTTAATAAAGAACTTTTAATTCCATATTTAATGCTATCCTACCCTCTTTCCAACCCAGCCCTCTTCCATGACTCATTGATTCTTCATTGGCCTTAATTCTTTTTATTCTGTTTTAAATCATACATGTTTAATTTTAATTTCTGTAATGTTCTAATTTGTTAAGTTGTTTCTCTCATTAATACTTACGAATGTTTCAAAATTTAAGGCTCTTAAGAAACAACTTGGAGATTTAGTACCAATGTGTTCAATCTTAAAACTATACCGCCGTTCTAACAGGCGTTCATAGGTTTTATTTCCATCTACCTTTCTGTTCTACATGTGAAAGACTTCTGTGAACCTACACCTACAATTAATTTCTAATTTCTTCTCCTAAAATTTCTACTGTTCCTGTACCTCTCAAACAATGATATTATATATATATATATATATAACTAAAAATTTCTCTCTCTCTTTCTGTCTCTCTTTCTCTGTCTAAAGTTACTTACGTTGTCACAAATGATACTGCTACGAAAATAGTCCAGTGGGTGTACGGCAAATGCAGTCCAGCAATCTGGATAATGGAAAATAATGCTTTATTCCACGAATATTCCATAAAGCACAAAGCATATATAACAAAAAAACAACACGTGTGCAAATTAGCAACACAAATAGACAGCAAATTACTAACAGTAAGAGAAACAGCACTATCCATAGCACTCAGAGTCTAATAGCTAACCAACTCGCCCTGCGAGCAACACTTCAAAGAGATTCTTCACTCGTTTGACCACCTCGGGTATTTATAGCTTTCCTACAGGGCTCGCGTTTTTTTTACTCGCGTGTAATTCTCCAGAAGGATCTCTAGAACTCAGTTTCAAGGAGAGAGAGGTCCAAAATTCTTGCATTTTCAAGAATCTTCGTTTTCGTCACCAAAGTCGACAAATTTCTCGCCAAATGGTCAACAAGGTCGGGGTCTTTGGCTTGGCAACTATTATGAATCTCTGTAAATCTCTCTTTCCTATCATAAGACTAACATGGCAGGGAAATGGTGTAACAGAGTCGTAACAATATGCTTTTTGTTCTGAATACCACACTAATTGGTATACTGTTTCCAAAGGTTTTGGTTTTATTTGCATTAACTTCTCACTTTGAAGCTATGCGAAACCATTTTTGGGATGGACTCGTAATTTTGAGTCGTGGTCAGGTGAAGAGGAAATCATTTGAGCTGGCACATACACTGCAATCTTCGATGACACCCCAGCGGGATTATCATGTTTGACCGTCCATGAATTTAGTGTGCAACAGGCTCGTATACGTGGCGTATTTTTTTCCATGGAGTTGTGTCTCAAACCCTAAGTCAATCTTCCGTCAGGAAGCCGAAATTGTGCCATGAGGCCGTTACGGCATCTGTTTTGAAAGGACTATTTCACATAATTTAGTCTTCTTGTTTTATAATTTTTGTACTTTTGTTATATTCTTACAAAATCAGTGAGAGGTAACGTTTTAAGTACTTCATGTCGTAATATTCGTTTTCCTTTGAAAACGAGTGTTTTGAGAAACTCTTCTGGAATACTTTTTTTTCCTCATTCTCAAAGCTTTTCTTTTTTGCTTTTATTTATTCATTTATCTTTTCTAAAAAAATATTTACTTGGACTGAAATTTAATTTCAACTGCAAGTGAAAGCGTATTTTTTGCTGAAACACTATTTCCATTTTTCTGTATCACATATTTATTGTAAAACTCAAGAAATCTGCTGAATCTTAGTTTCTTTTATTTAATCTAAGAAGTTCCGAGACAAATAAGACGTTTTTATTAACATTCCGCAAAAATGGACTTTACCCGGCGAAAAAAAGTTCTACTGCAATGAAAAATCTTTCTATCTTTTGTATTCAATTAAATGGAAATGTCATCCATTTCTGTTACATTTCTTTTAAAAAATTGTTTTTCTTTTCTGTTTGAGTGAACTTGGAGCCTTCTCTCTAGAAACATTTGGAAAATGAAACTTCTTTCTTTCTTCATTTCCTGAGACACACAAAGTAAATACTTTCTCAATCAATACTGTCTCTTAATGATTTTACAACAGTCACCTGAAGCAATATATATCACAACCTGCCAATCTACAGCTTACATCCATCCTCTAAAGAACAATACATCTTCTGCTCCGCCATTTATCTTAACCTCCTTCATGAGATGTCAATGAAAGACATGAATCATTTCTAAATCTTGAGACGCGACCATTCAAGAACTGGCGACAGAATAAAATTCTTTTGGATCAAAGACAAATAGTCGGAATTTTCAAACATGAGGAAATTACTTCTAAAATTTTAAATAACTACACAGACATGTGATAGTTTGGATTTGAATAACTATCACTCCAACATTTCCGAATATTTTATATCATCGTGTGTCTCATAAATGCAAATTTAACAGAGATACTCCTTGTATAAGTGCACTTATAAAAAATATATAATTTATGAAGTATACTTATAAAAAATACTTAAATATAATACTAATAAAATAAAAAATACTATTTAAGCATACTTATAAAAGTACTTATAAAAAATCGTTCAGAATAAAATAAGCATGTTTTTTTATTTTGATTTAACCCCCAGGGGGCACCATGAATTCGTAGATGAGAAGCCGCCGGATAAGTAAGTGAGGTCCCACTTCCCCTGGGGATACAATAATGGTGGGGATCGAGTTACTTCCCTCCAGTGATTGTACGTACCTTCTACGGCAGGGCCGTGACTGGTGATGGCTACTTTGACTCTGGCCTCAGTACTGGAGCTTTGTAGCGGCTGTCTTTCAATGTCCCCGAATGCTAAAGCAGGACGGGGGTTACTCTGTTAAGATTAATTTTGATTTAATATGCAATATAAATTTAAGAGTCGAACTGAAAATTACATACCGCAAAGCGTTTGAATATTATGAAGAGATCATGGTGACCTCGCGGTCAGATCTCGGATTTGGGATCGAAGGGTTCCAGACCTGATTTCACCAAATATCGGCAGCGTATGTGAATCTGGTGATCTAAAATCGAGAATCAAACGTCCTCCCGCTAAAAGAAAGAGGAAATCAAGAGAGGGAAGTGCCGGATAGGATGTCGTCCTCGTCTTCTGACTACGACTTTGGGCCGCGGTGGCCTAGTGGTAAGGTCTCGGCTTCGGGGCCGGTTGGCTCCAGGGTCGAAGCCCGATTCCACTGAAGATCCGTCGTGTATTGGCCTTTTTCACGTTAAAACATATGTAGGGATCAAGCGTTCTACCGCTGGTGTGACGCGGAAGTTTGGAGAGGGGGTGCCAGCTGAGGTGCCGTCCTCGCCATCTGACTGTGGTTTGAAATTACGAGGTCCGTCCCAAAATAGCCCTCTTTTTGTTTCAAAACGGGACGTTAATATAACTAAACTAAACTAAACTGACTACGGCTCAAGATTAAACGGTCCATCCCAAAATAGCTCTCGTGTTGCTTCAGAATGGGAGGTTAATATAACTAAACTAACCTTGAGTATTATGAGAAATCGAGATCTTCGAAGTATTCTACTGAAGATTTTTGGTACATGTCTCATAAAGAAACGGCAAGCGATAACATTGATGGTCTCCAACCATTAAGATCCTTTTTATAGAATCCTGACAAAAACATCATGCTTATATTAAATGCTAAAGCGTTTTAAAATAATGGCAATCTTATAGTTTTGCTCTTACAATCTTATAGTTCAACAAGGTTTTAATTTTTTAAAGAAATAAAATAAAATAAATTTAAAAATTCAAAAATGTTTATTTGATTTGCAGTTGTCGCGGGAATAAGTAGGTCAGGGTTAGAATTTTTACAAATTGAAACATGGTGATTCCTTTCGAACTTGATACAGAAGGCCTTATCCTTTCTAAGACAACTCCTCACATTATGTCCTTTGTTGGTACACACGAAGCAACGGCCAGCAGTCTTCAGCTTCTTAACACGAACATCTATGTCACCGACAGACTTGCAGTCCTGGAGCCAACGTCCAGGAACATTACAGAAAGTGTTAAAAGGTGATGGTTTCTTTGGCTTGTATTAAGTCTTAACATTAAATGTTGCTTTGCTTAATTCTTCGGCTGGTTCACCTTTAATTTTCAAAGTAGTAAGACCGCCCTCAACTTCTTCAGAGAGAAATTCTCGCAGTTTTGAAATGTCACTTTCTGATATTTTTTTCCGTTCTGCGTGAAAGATACATCGTTGACAAATATTATCTGGGAAAGAACGTAGAATTTTGGGCGTTAAAACTCGGCCGTATGCATTTATATCTTCTTCCAAAGCAGTTAAACTTGAAGTCTCCTGTTACATTCTATAAAAATATTATTTAGAGACACTGGTGTTAGGATAGAAACAGGCGATATATTTTCCATAAAATTTAAATGAGCTAGGATAATTCTATTTTTATTTCCACACTATTTTTTAATATATTTTTCACTGTTTCATGCGTTTTAGCAGTTCTGCTTATTCCATCAACCAAACGCGCCGTTTCATCTTTCAAATAACCTCTTAGATAGACATGTTTATCTATTGTAGAAAGTTGTTGGTTTAAATCGACTACAGAAGAAAATTGTTAAAAAAAAACATATGGTATTTTTCTATATCACCATCAAACGGTTCTATTTTCATTTTAGGTAAATTTATACCGGATTGAATGTAAGACATAGGTGCATTTGGCGCGATACTGCTGGCATAGGATGAAGAAACGGGAAAATTGAGTGTTCATCCCTCATTTGGCGAGTTGGCGGCGTCTGGAATAAATGTTTGGAACTTCAAATTTTTCCAAAGCTTTCCGTGGTCTGAATATAGTTAATTTTGCTTTATCTTCATAATTTACACATTCAAGCATATCCAGTTCAAATTCTTCATCCGAAAGTAGGACGTGAATTTTGTCATCTAAAATTTTTATTTCTTTAAACGTTTCTAAAAGGCGACTGATAGTATAATCTATTTCTTCCTGTGAACCATTAATGTTGAATTAATTACAAAAACGAGAGATATTTCCCCTTACATAACTTCTTTTCCTTTTCAAAATAAAGGCTTGGTTTTTTTTTATCTACGTTTTATTATTTACATTTAATGAACTATGTTGTTCAACAGTATTTGAAACAAGAGCATCATGCAGGGCCATTTTGCTTATTCGTAAGAAAAGAAAATAAATTTACCTGTCTCTATCCCTAAGTTCAGACTGGCTGTTTCTTCACCAATAAATTTATTGGGTATCAACCGCATTTATTCTCACTGATACACCAACATTTTACACAAAATAAGAAGGCATATAATTTAACAGGTAAACATTAATGAAAGTGGATCGTGACAGTCAAAGTTACAGTTATTTCTTTAGTAAGAAAATTAATTAAGTTGCATTCTTAAGAAGAATATTTGGAATAGGAGCTTTCGAAAATATACTTTTTACGACCCAGCCGATCCTGCTTACCCAAAGGATGTAAAGCATGCCTTGAGTCGGCGGGAAGAAAAATTTCAATACAAAAATTAGCGTAATATAATACAATACAATATAAATAAACAAAACAATACAAAAAAATTGCATAATACATTGAAAAACAATATAAGTAATATAATATAATATAAGTAATACAATAGAAAATACAGATACAAAAAATACAAAAAACCAATAAAATAAATAAATACAAATATATACAATAAATAAATACAAATATATGTAATAAATAAATAAATATACATAAAAATAAGCAAAAAATGAAAAATTAATAAAATATAATCATAGTTTGGAGTGACTCGCAAATGAGGCAAAAGAACTGTGCTATGTGGGATTAGTACAATCTTTTTACACTCTTATTATTACCCCCTTTTTAATATTGCCTGGAAGATTTGGCCATAGTGGAAGAAAGTCCTAGAAAAGAGTACATTGCATTTTGCACTGAAAAAAAGACAAGAGATTCGAATTCTTGACTAATTAAACTTATATTTATAAATTTTTTTAAAAGTATTGACAACTTTAACAATGAACTATTCTTGATTATATCGAACAATATAAGAAATTAACAAACATGATTTTGTTGATGCACATGTCGATCACAGAACTTCTAATAAAACAAATTTACATACATATTATACCATTGTTAAGATTGCTGCAGTCTTTTTAAAAATGAAATATAAGTGCTACTAAAAAATCAAAGAAACTTTCATAAAAAATACTCTATCAAATACATAGAGTTTAAAAAGAAACAAATCACAATGACATTATATATTTAAAAAATATAACCCCCGTGAGCTCTAGTGATTAGGATCGGCTAGCCAGCTTACAATTCCATCCTTTGCACGATGGAGAAAGATCGAAATTCAAATAATTAGGCCTAGGCATTCGCTGAACATTCACGATCGTTACTCCACAATGTTCGTGAATTCTTTAACGTTCAAAAGCAATTAGTCACAGTTTCCACATACAGATGTATTGCGAAATTTAATTCGTCTTCTTCGAGAATACTGATGAAATCTAGAGAAAAATCAATAATGCTTATGAGTAATTACTTCATTCTTCTATATATATACAAGCAACAGTTATTCTGAAGAATAAGAGAAGAGAAGTAATCTGAGAGAAGTAATTACCTCATTCTTCCACACATACACGTAACAGCCATTCGTCTAACTTTCTTCACTGTTAGTTGTTGCTTGAAAAACCATCATCGCTCAGTCATCCTTGTCTCAGTATATATGAAGTGAATTTCATAGATTGCTTAATTTAAAGCTGTTGCTGTAGCTTCCCTTCTCGAAACATCGGTACGTCTGCTAGGACGAGAGCCGAATATAAGAATACCGGCACCCCGGACCTTTCAGACGTACCACCGTTATTCACAGTGACAGACAAGCGAATAGAACTGACACAAAAGAAAATCTCCCAGTCAGAGAGGCCGGAACCTGAGTACACCAAAAAGCTCCCGCCGTTTAAATGGCGAGCATATAGTCCGGTGCAATAAAAAAGATTTAAAACTGATTAAACACCTAACCATTAAACAAATTGCATAAAGAGTTAAAGCAATTAACAATTCAGTTAATCATTACAAAAAGGGAATAATTAATTGAGAAATTTAACAAAACTTTTAAAAAATCTGCTGAAAAATTAAGAGTTGCCACAAGACATGAAAGAAACTTTAGTGACGAACATATTAATTATTTAAATAGCACTGGTAAAGCCGAAAAGGATGTTATTGCTAAATTGCAATTTAACATCTAATAAATAGCAAATGAAATTAAAAAAGAAGGTAAAGATACAAAATAAAATTATAAGAAGTACAACCTCATGCAACAGAAGCAAGAAACAAGAAGTACCCTAAAAAAATACGAAGTCTCAGATACAATTTAGAAAAGAGAGGCAGACAAATATGTCTAAAATACAATTTTGAAAAAGAAAAGAAGCAACATAGAAAACGATTTCTATAACACAATTTAGGAAAAAAAGGGCTAAAATATACTTGTAACAGTGAAAAGCTTTGTCATCTTTTAAAACAGTTCCAAATTCCTTGAGAGCTGTTAAAAAATAAATTTTAATGTTTTAAACAGCCCCGCGAAACTTCAGTTCAAACAATTTTATTAAATCATCAATCACGCAAGTTTTCTGTGATAGAACTTCCCAACATGCAATGGAATTCATTCATTCCGTTTTCCAAAATTCATAACGATGAACTTCATAGTTTGCGAAGAAAGTTGTTTTCCATTAATGAGAACAAACTTTATTCCATTTTTTCCATTAATGAAACAAACTGGTTTATATTAGAACCAATGATGGTACGAAGATAACTACAAGAACCATTAAAAAACCCAATCTGTAAACCTCTTACATTTATTCACAGTACATCTAGTTAAATTACAATTTCTGGTCATAACCATATTAAGATAGGGGAGTAGTTGACGGTCCCTTCTTCGATGTCTGCTAGTATCACATTCGCTTTGCGGTCCAAGACATAATGGGTCTATTTAGAATGAAGATGACAACCCATTCTTAAGATAAATGGTGACCAGTCATTCTATGAATAGTACAATCACGGCATGCGGTATCTTTTCTAGGACTATCCTTATCCATTATCATCCAAGTCCTTCATACTTTACCATCAGTTGGCTCGAGAAATTTAAATACGTATATTACATATCCGATATCAAAGTAGAATAAAGCTCATAAAATAAGTCACCTTTCTTCACTTTATGGGGAATCAAGATCAAGAATAAAACCATTTCGGTAGATTTTGTAGAATGTTCCCTTTTTACTTTCTCGCATACGAAGAGAAAGTATTGTAATCGTCAAAAAATTCTAACTCGAGATTTCGACGAATCTCCATGTTTTAAACTTCCCTGAGTTCGAAAAACACAATTTTGGATTTATGTCTGTCTGTGAACACGATAACTGGAAACCTATTAGAGCTACGCGGATAAAATTTGAAATGTGATCTTTACACATAATTTGTAGGTTTCTATCAAATTTTCGACGAAATTCGTCCAAGGGAAATCTGTCTGTGTTCATTTGAACAAACACTTGAATAGCTAAGTGGATATAATTTGGTACACAGTTTTATCATCAGGAATGTAGGTCTGTATCACTTTTTGAGCCAAATCTGTCAAAGGGTTTACTGTCTGTGGGTCTGTATAATCGCATACTTCTAAACATTATAACTCGTAAACCCTACGGCTTTGATAAATAAAAATTGGTATGTGGCCTGCTAACATTAATTGTTGATCCGTGCCCAATTTTCGTTTCAATCGGTCGAAAAAAGGTGTTGAAATTACCTATTTGTCTTTTCTCATCACACAATGACACGTGGCCGTTATTGCTTAATTGCGCGATTCACTCACGCTAATCCTTTCCGCTTCTACCCGCGCCTTTTGCCTCCAAGCTTCCGATTCCCAAGCTTTTTTCCTCCACTACGTTAAGGACGCTTGTTCGTTTTACTGCCTTTTAGCTTATTTTTTCTCCACATGTGTTAGGAGTATACGAGAAAGTTTAGGGGAGGCCACTCCCGCTGGTTTATGATATGCTCTTAAATTCTGACTTCACGAACACTTTGGAATCTTTTGCCTCATAAACATCTAAAAGAATTCTTTTGAAGTGTAATGAAGAGCTTCACAACCTCTTCTATTTAACAGATTTTATTGCATAAAGACACATCCTAAAATTCTATAGTACGCATTAGCTGCGTACAACACCTTACACGAATTTCAGATTTAAAAACGATTTCCAAAAGAAGTCCTCTATACGTTTCACTGCTCTCAGCCTTTAGTTTTCTACAGTTAATACTACCATTTCATTTTGAAAGATTTTAAACTTTATTAATGTTTGTTATGAATCGCACGGTCGTAACGTTAAAGACAGGAAAAAGTGCTTCCTCACATCATTAAAATGTAATCCCAGAAGCTATTTCACAGAAGCATACTCGTTCGCGTTTTCAACTCATAATATTTAACTCCAGCTCATTTGTCGAGAAATTTTTGTTTCCAGTTTTATTCCAACTTTTCAGAAGGTTCACCAGTATGATCAAGAACTAAAGGTAATGCCACAGAGATATGATTAATCTTTTGAAAGAATAAGAGTTTTTTTCCCACTTTTCAATGGCATAATGGTTTCTTAAAACTGCCATATGTTAAAACCTAACGATTCAGGAAATGTGGTAATTTAAGAAGATATTTTCTTTTTCGC
This sequence comes from Araneus ventricosus, assembly GCA_013235015.1. NCBI lineage: Eukaryota > Metazoa > Arthropoda > Arachnida > Araneae > Araneidae > Araneus > Araneus ventricosus. The sequence continues at coordinate 315,865 of BGPR01000829.1, read as the reverse complement.
GTGACCAATTTTTGTGAGTATTTTCCTTTTTCATTTTATGTGACGACAACCATAAAAAATAAGCTTAATGAGCTCAACTTTTTATTAATCTCTTCAAGAAAAGAACACTTATTTACTTAACTGATTTTTCGAGTTTCTTTCCGAAAAAAGAAAAGTCTAAAGATTGGTTAACTCCAGGACATATCCTAAGTTTCTCGTAAGTCAGTCAGTATATCGTACGGGTTTGTAAGCATTTCCACTGTTCTTAATTGATTAATTTTTTATAATTTGCCAAAATTTTAAGTGTCATTTTTGACAAAGTGAATAAATCGTGAGCTCATTATATTGTATAAATTGAATTCATATCGCTTAACTAATTCATATTTTATTCGAAACATTTTCAATAAATGTAATTCTATGCATATCATAATATATATAGAAAGATGTTTATAATTTGAAACCATCAAGATTAAAAAGAGAGAGAAAAATTATAAATTACAGGATATTCAATTACATCTACTTAAATGATAATATAATTGAAGAGAAAAGTTTCGAGGAAAAGAAGGATTTTCAAATAGGAGATTCAAAGAGGTATTTAGATCCTATTTCATAAATCCGAAAAACTGCTTTGGAGTAAAAATCTGGTATAATTGGAAATAATTGAGAATATTTATGTTATTATACATGCATATTCACACATTACCAAACAATTTCGTTAGCGAGACAATGAGTATATTTTTTATATTTATGATGAATTAATTAATAGTTTTTAAGGAATTTTGTTATGAAATTATTAATTAATTAATAACACAGATATGCTGTGAAAAAATTGTCTTAAAGTAATTATTGTTTTTATAGCTTTCATGTGCTAATTACCGGAAAAATAATCAAAAAAATTCCATCACGTACAATTTTGTCACAAATAACAAGTCTAATATGTACGTATTTTGTACATCTAAGAGCAACATAATATTATTTGCATGAAATTAAACATATTTACAGTTTTTAAATAATAATTTTCTCTATATAAATTCTAACCAAGAAAGAATCTATCCTATTAAAATTCGATCGTCAACAGACGTATGAATGTATGTATGTCCTACTATCTTCTCACGAACCACTGAATCCTGAAACTAGCCGTAAGTACCAAAAGATGGAAAATAATCCAAGGAATCCATTTCGACTATTTAAATTCCGAAATTATAATTAGTTGAAAAATATTAATTAAAAACGTCAAAATGAATGAATTGACGTGCTGCCATCTATTGGCAGCATGGTGAATTCATTCACGGCGGATTCTTTTTTTCCTATTATTAGTTTTCGCATGCGGTGTTGCATTTTTTTAGTTATTTAACGGAAGTTGGAATTTCTTTTTGAGCGAGCTTCTGTGTTTGAATTTATTAACAATGGCAAAAAATCGTTTTCATGCCTTTTTTTCTTTTTTTGTATTAAAGTGTTTAACTTCGTAACGTTTGTTAGGGAAAGTAAGTGACAATATTTGTTGATTGTAGAGAAAAACGGAGGCGGGGCATATGAAAATATATGGATCCCAAGGTCCCACGTGACCTCACTTCTCTCCGCCCGGTCACTATTATTCGTGATAGCCCGTGCAACGCCGGGGCACACAGCTAGTAAACTATTGTTTATTGAATGTTTCCTTCTAAATCTATAAATTGTCTTTTAAACACAACAGAAAAACCAGAAAAAATAAGTTAAAACCATATCTCTAGCCTGTTGGAGCATGTTTGTCTCCCCGCCCCTTCCCTCTCCCCTTGCCATGTTTCCTACTCCTCCATCAATGTCTTGCTTACTTCAGTTCCATTCACGTGTGTGTAATTCCGAGCTTTGAGTAGAAATGCTTTAATTAATTCACCAGATTGTTGCTGCTACATTTGTGGTAACTATACAATGAAAAAAAGAAATATTTCAGATTTTGTGGAAAAAGTGTACTTAGTTTTTTTGCATGAAAATGGGGTGGGGGTAAAACAAAGCCTTCAGTCCCACACAAAGTTTGTTCCCCTTGTGTAGGAGAATTAAGGCAGTGATTTCAAGATAAAATACAACATTTTCGGTTTAATGTACCAATGGTTTGAAGATATTCTAAAAGTCATACTGATGATTGCTATTTTTGTACATGCAATGTGAAAGCTTTCAATTAAAGAACAAAAAGTAGATGTTTCATCGTAACATCCCATCTGCTAGACTCCCTGTCCATCATGGACTTAATATTGTGCTTCCGTTCCCTCCAGATATATCGGAAAATACCACTTCATATAAAATTGGACCTTATGAAACAATTTGCTAAGGTATTACCAAAAGAAGGAGAATATTTCAAATACCTTTATGAAGAGTTCCTGGGTTTATCGGAAGCAAAGTTGAAAGAAGAGGTATTTTTAGAATCTGGCATCAGAAAACTGATGAAGAATGAAAATTTTGAGTTCAAAAGGGAAACAACGAGAGAAAAGGAAGAAATCTTTGTAACTAGTATTAACTAGCTTTCTCGGAAATAAAAGAGACCTAAACTTTCATATCTATTATAAAACAAATGTCAGCAACTTTCAAGATAGTAGGGTGTAATATCAGCTTAAAAGTTCATTTTCTCCATTCGCACTTGAAATATTTCCCTGGATATTTAGATGCATTCAGTGAAGAGAAAGATGAAACTTTTCCCCATGACATAAAGGAAATGGAAAAATGACATCAAGAATGTGGCATATCAACGTGAGAGATGACTATTGCTGGCCGTTAAAAAGAGACAATCCGCGGAAAGTTCGGCAGAATAAGAGCGTAAATAAAAGTTTTGAGAAAAAGAGAAAACGCTACTGAAAGGGTTTGTAACGCTTTTATAATATAATTGATCATTTAAATCGTAACAGAGATAAGACGTAAATGTAAAATATGTATTTATGAGGTGATAAATAAAAATAATTTCAAAATACTTAGATTTGAATCATTTCCCCCAAAGTATGAGATCGTTTTGTGAAAACACCTGACGTGATAGGAAAAAAATGTATTTCATTTTTGAAATCAGCACTAAAAATAATTTAAAAATCAGTTATCAAAACTAAAACAATTTTCAAAAAAAATTTTGTATGCCTGTGTAATTAATTAATAGTTTTATTGCCTTCCAAATTTTTTGATATTTTTAAGAAATAATGAGAGATTAATTTCTTTTCAGGGTATTTAAGTCTTTAGAACTGCTGCGTTCAAATTTTTATTTGCTTACAATTATAATTTTACTAGGACATTCCGATGTAGAAAACAGCCTTTCAATAAATCCTTCAAGTATGATTTTAGAACCTGTTGAACGAAAATTAAGACTTGTTGGTGTAAGATGTAAAATACAAAACGACTGCAATTGCACCAGTTTGCTTAAAAAAGAGGTGTGTTCTCTCGTTTGAACTTTATGTAGCAATTTCTTTTTTTTAATTATGTGATCTTGGCGTAACGTTTTTTGTCTGAAACAAAATTTGAGGAAGATAAGACTACGTATTTCCGAAATCCAAGCTTGCCTTATTTGAAAAAGTAAAATACCTTGAATTTTGTATATATCCCGACCATTCACCAAATGTTAGCATGTACTCATTATAAATATTTAAAAAAAAATTTATATCTATATCCAAAAAAGATTTTAATTTGTTTGTAAATAAAATTACCGTAAATATTCATCCCCAAAATGTTTACTCATCCACTATGAATATTTACTGAGTTCTAGAAACTCACTAATTCCTCCTTCATTCAGTTTCGGTAATATTATCTTTATCGTTAGTTAAGGATGAGTTTAGATAAATAAATAAGTTTAGATCGTTAGCATACTTGTCGAGGCTACGATGAATGTGTTAATGACACTCTATATTTTTGTATTATTAGTGAGCATTAAACTTTTCGATTTCTGAGAATTAAATTAGAATTATTTTTGGAAATAACTTCAAACTTATTTTCAGGCTTCCTAAACGTGAATTTCTAAAAGGTATTTTCTTTCGAATATGAAATAAAAAGACACGCGAATTGGTTTCCTCCTTCCTATTCAATATATAAGCACTCAACACAATTGAAAACCATTTTAATTAAATTTTACTACAATGAAATTAACTTCTTAAAAAGCTTTTTGCGAATTGCAAAAGTGTTATTCATAATATTAAGCGATAATGATGTAACTGTGAGGAGTTTCGACTTCCAGATCATAAAATTAGGTTAATCTCGTTTTCAAGGAATTGAATTGAACGCCTTTGCAAGTAGAAATGCACACATGTAATAACAGTGTTAAATATTTATTTGCAAGATTAATTAAACATTCAATTGTTTAATTGACTTATCCTGTTCAAGAACCACGCCAGAACTAGTGCTAGAATGTCAGCCGTTTTTTGTGTTCCGTTTTTTCTGCGGTAATTCAGGAATATCTTGGAACATTTTGGTTTAATTAATCACTAAATATAAAAATAATTGCAATTTAATTAAAAGTACTAAATTTGTTTTTCAATAAAAAATAGGAAAGAAGAATCTATAATATAAAACAGAAAATACATGCGTCTGTCTGTCGGTCGGTTCCATGTCCATTCAACCGGTTCGGTAGCTGAAATGGCAACAGACATGGAGGCATGGGGCAGCGTTCTGTCTGTCGGTCGGTTACAAGAACTCCTCCTAAATGGTGAACGGTAGCGACATGAAATTTGCACACGAAATTCTAGGGTACATTTCTAGTTCAACTGTGCTATTTGTAACTTTCAGAATTAATTAGATCTTAAGATATTTAATTAAATAACTATAATTAGCCGTTGTGTTAGACCAAATGTTTAGACTTTTTTGCCAATAACTTCTGAAATATTTAATGCACGACAATTATTTTTGCACCATCTTAAAGAGCAAAACATTATATTTTTAGTGGTAATTATTAAAATTTATTTATATATTATTTCAGTGGACGACCGAAAATCAACGAAAGATGCTGCTGCGAAAAACTGTTTTATTAATTTTAAAGTGTTATAAATAATTAGACTTGAAAATATTTTTATCCCAAGCAACGCCGGGTATATCAGCTAGTATATTATTGAAATATACAAATATTGGGCAAAATTTGCAATTATTTAACTTTATTTCAATGATTAAAACCGATTCTCTGTATCCTTAATCTGTTTGAATTTTTTTTCTCGCTGTTCTATAAATAAAAGTTATAAGCATTCATTGAAAGGATAACTCTTATCAGTTCCTGTTGTTTCTCGAAAATAAATGAATGCGCTTTTCTCAATTTTCGATTTTTACAATTTTACAGGTGTTATAAACATAATAACTCCAGTATTTTAGGGTCTATAGATTTTTTACCATATTATTAAATATGTTTTCAAGAATTAAATAAAGATATTAATGTATGTACAGGAAACAAAGTATTATTATAATCATATACTATTTTCTTAGTAAGTATGAATGTACAGAAATAGAATTTTGCACACTCTTTCACAATATTTTGTAAATTTTAATTTCTTTCACCCGAAAAAATAAATATAAACTTAAAAAATATAAACTAAGAAAAGTCTGCTTCCTAGATTAGATTTTTATGTCCAAATTGCAAATGACAGAATTTAGAAATTGATAATAAATTTTATATTTTATACTTTTGAAACAAATTTGACACTTTTTTAAAAGTTTTTAACATATTAAAAGCAAAATATATTACTGATGTATGTGCTATTTTTTAATGTTTTGATCTAATTGGTTAAAAGAAAACATTTATCGCGAAAGTATTGATGTTACCCGCAGTCTTTGAAGAATTCAATTCCTTTGATTGATACCGGTCTAAATTTGGAATGCAATAACATTATAGTTTACCATATTAGATATTTGTTCTGTGAGGCTTAGACTTAATAAAAATTTGAATAAGCAGAATCGCAACGACCTCTCTTTTACCTTAACAATCGCTGCAGTACTCTAAAATCGTTTGCATAGCCCAATGCCTTAGGATACAAATTCCTACGATCTTTATTTGTGTTTAATGCATTTTTAACCTTTTGAAAAAATGTTATTAGTTTTTAAAAATATCAGCTAAAACAGCGCTAAGTAGCCAGGATAACACAATTAATGAATAACGAAAACATTTCTATTAACAACTAGATTATTTTTTCTCCATTGCAACAAATATTTCGGTATAAACAACAGGAGATCAAAATTGCTGAACTTTATAGGGTAAACTAGGGATACTTGACCCTACTTTTACTTTTTCTTATATTTCTCGAATATTTGAAATGCTCTGGTATCATAAAGGAATTTGCTTTTAAGAAGGAGAAATGTACTTAGACTAAACTGATATCTCATTTAATCATAAATAAATATATTTCATTAAATCGCCTAGGGTCAAGAATCCCTAACCTTAGGGATACTTGACACTCAAGATAGAGATGCTTGACCCTAGGGGTAGGGAGACTTGACCCTACATGCCAAGGGTGCATAAATTCTTTTGATTATTTGTAGGTACGCGAAATTCAGATATTAGGTTAAAACTACTGATTTAAAAAAAGCACTTTATAATCAAATAATATTAATAAAACAAATATTAAAATTAAATAATATGGTTACTATAAAACGCAATTGTTACTAATTAAATCTAGTTAATAAACTGAATTATTAAATCTAATTATTAAATTATATTAGTTTAAAATTTAATACATAATTGAAATATTGATTTAATCAAATGAAAAAAATTACTGTAATGGAACTGCAAACTTAGAAACGTCATTAGCGCGTTGAAGAATTGTCGGTTTTGGAGAATTAAAAAAAACAGAATAGCAATAAAACGCAACAAAATCTAAAAACTGTTGTATAATACAAGAAACTGAGAAGCTTAATGGACTTACTCGGTTCTTCTAATATTTAAAGAAAAGTAAAGGCAAAAGAATAAAAATATATTTTTGGAGAAAATTCAAATCAAGAAAGAAAGACAAACTCAACAGAAATGGCGAAACGCTAAATAAAACCAAACGATAGCAAATAGTTCGAGCAAAAGATTTTTATTAAAATAATAAATAAGTCTTTCTTTCTCAGGCGATGAAAAAAATAGATTAATTAAATTTCAATTCTTTCTAAAATTCTTACTAAATTAATTATTTGCATTATTTAAAACTCTCATATTAAAAGGAAATTTTATTCAATAAATAATTCCTAACAAACAATTTTTAAATACTTATTCTCTATATTTAAGTTACCATATTGCCGACAAACTCCACGCACCAGAAAACTGTTCTCAACCACAAAATCTGCTTCGGCCGGCTACGACATCGAAGCTGCAATAGCTTTTGATAGGGTCAAGTATCCCTAACTGACTAGGGTCAAGTAGCCCTAACTTGACTTTTTCTAAATAATTTAAAAATTAAATCACTTAGAATTAAGAAACCGCATAACATCATATATAAAATTTAAGCTAGAAATTTGCTTAAAACTCGGAAATAATTTAATTCATCATATTTTCAGTAGTAAACTTCTAATCCAATGAGGAATAAAAAAGTGAAAATTTACTTTTTTTTTTTTTGGATCCCCGAAAAATATTAACCTCCCCACCATTACGATAGCTTTCAGATCAGAATGAAAAAACCCTACAATGTAGCATATGATCATAGGTCAGATAAAAATGGCACACACAAATTACCAATTGTCTCACAATCTGAGCAAATCGCGTAGGGTCAAGTATCCCTAGTTTCCCCTAATGCAGAAACAAGTTTAAGAAAAAATAAGCAAAACTTCCATCATAATACTTAGAGAATAAATTTAACGTTTACTATATGACTTTAATTGTCCATTCTTTGTAACAAAGTATTGAAATATGCCAAAAATAATAGTTTTTTGTTAAGTGGTAAGGTGCTGAAGAATCCCTTTTTTTTATCCTGACTTGAAGAAAAATAAAGCATACGCCTACTAAAACAATTTTTTGTCTCAAAGGAGAAAAAATAATCTAGCCCTGAAAAGACTCAATGTCATTTTTCAGTTACATTTTGAAACACAAACTAAAAAACAAATTTAATTCTTATCTCATTTTTATCCCACTGCAGTGGAACGCTATTTGAAAGCTAAAAAGAATAAAATTCTAACATATTTGATTTCTAAACTTGCGCGTAAAAGCAAAATGTTCCAACCGATTTAATTTACGCGTTTGTTCTTAAAATATAAACTACCAAATTAAGCTTCATTTTGTAGCGTCTAAGAAAAGTTAAAATTTAATACACTACTGGATGCCTTGAAAAATGAGTTATTTGCATTTCTTTTCCCTCTTCTTTATCAACGTAATAGCTTGAGATTTTTTGAAATTACTTAGTCGTTTAAGAACTTCTACTAAAAATGCTTAGAATTCACTTATTTTATTCTTGCAAATGTCTTTAAAAAATTCTGAAAGAAATTAACTGATAGCTGTACTTTGCATTAGATCAGAGAAGGAAAAAATAATACTCCAGTTTTTCAGATGTAATGGCACATTTAATCATGAAAGAAGGTTTTATTTTTCAAATTCACTGAAGAAATTTTTTATATAAATTTTATTCACAGTTGTTCACTGGGATTTCTAATATAGTAAATATTTTTGTATATTTTTAAGGAACGAATTTATATATAAGAATGAAATATGACAAAAGTATAAGATTTAATTTTAATTTTTTAAAAATTATTACAAAACATTGATCCTTTTTATAAATCTAGATGGCATATATTTTGAAATTATTTTATTATAAATATTTGATTTAATTGTTTTAAAATATATTACGTCAATTAAGATATTGAAAAGAAAAGAACAATATTTTTAAACGGTGATATTTAATATATCTCTATAAATTATAATATCTCTAACTTTCTGAACATAGAATTTACGACTATATGGGCTAAGTATATTTGTTCATTAATTGAAAATTTTTCATCAGTTATGTTCGTTTCACTTTGATTATTATTTAAGATTGAATTCTGTAAATTTCTCAAAATTATTTAAACTATTGTTGAACTAAACTACTATTGTATTATTTTAATTATTGCTACTATTTTATTTTATTTCATTCTAGGTCTTTTGTATTCGGAATTTTTGCTTCCGATTTTTTTTAATCATCTTCAATGTATTTGTCTTTTATTCCAGAATTTTTCCATTTTTAATTGTCTTATGCTTTTTGAAGCGATGGCGACATATTTTAACGGGTTTCGTATGTCGTTAGCAGAAAAAAGCACATATTAATATCATAAGCGAGCGGCTCGCTATGATATTTTTCAATTTATTATAATTTTTGTCTATTTTTTGCCATTGTGTCTTGGTTGTTTTTGAATTTTTGTCTCTTGTTTGTTTTGATATATATATATATATATATTTCGTATTTAGCTTTTGGCATTTATTGCTATGACTTCGAATTAGTAAGCATTTAGTTATTTTTTTCGTTCTTTTATTAAAATATTTTGGAGATTTACTCCTGTAATTGTTGATTCTTTTCAACAATTGTCCCTCACAGAAGGTTGGCGCCCATAAATTTCGAAATAATGTGACATAATCGATTCCTAAGGTCGATTGGCATTTGATTGTTGGAATTTCATATCTGGGTTGTCTTTTTCATAGTAATAGTTTTTAATCTTATTATCTTTCTGTTTTTCATTCTATGAGTATTATTAGGTTATATTGTTTTATATTTAATTTTAAATGATGGTTTTATAGGTGTATATGATGAAAATGTTATTTGAGTTTTAATTGTTTATAATATATATAATATAAATCCAAATATAACCTGTATATAATCACACAGAAATAAAGTAAACAAAACATATCAAGAATCAAATTCTATACTAAAAAGTCATTATTTGAACAATACATCAATTTTAAATAAAATCTAAAAAATTGAAAATACTAAAGATACCATGAACAAAAAATCAAGTTTAAGAATTTATATGTCAACAAGTAAAAAAACTCTGTTGTTATTAAAAGTATTGAAAGAGGCAAACCAAGTAAATGGAGTTTTCAACAATTAATATAGCAGCTTGGCTGTGGACAAGCTTTAGCCAGGTTAAATTAATTTTGCTGTACAAACCATCCCTGTTACTAAAGTTGTTGAAAAAACAAACAGGGTAATTTACCCTAAAATGAAAGAATTTAGAAAAGAAAGTAATACACTAACCCTAACAATAAAACATAACTATATAGATAGGACTAAACTTCAGGATAAAAATATGTAATACAATATATTTCACTATTATTTTGCACTGAAAACAGTAAATATATCATTCAATAAAAATATATCATTCAATAAATATATATATATATATATATATATATATATATATCATGAAAGTCAAAAAATATTAAAATAAAATGGAGAGACTGTAGTAAATCGGTAAAAGCGTATAGATGCTCATCAGGGTAAGTAAAATCTATACGAACCGTTAAAA
>BGPR01000829.1:162570-303828 GCA_013235015.1 Araneus ventricosus | reverse complement strand
TTTCTAGCTTTAATTGTTTGTATACTTTTTCTGTCTCGTTTTTTTTTATTCCTTTCAAATTATCTGTGTACAAGTGTTTCTACTCTTTGTTGTCTTTGGATGATGGAGAAAAAGCGTCGCTGAGTTCAGCTCTTACAGTCAGAATGGCCTCTGTGGTATTCCGCCCACACACCGTCAAAAATGCCGTCTGGAGCCGTAGTTTAAAAGCAATGATTGGCAACGCTCTACGAGCACACGTCACGTGACACGACGGATCTCTTCTCTTGCTAGCTACAGAACCGAGCCCGCCTTTGCAAAAAACAGACTGTGTGCCATCGAGCGATGGAACGCGACGTCTGAACCAGAACTGCTTGCGATGTAAGTTAACTTGATGTACAGAGCAGCATCGCCCTCCTAAATTTCTTTACTTCTAACTTCTTTATTTTATTTTGTGCCGTCTTAATGTTTGCTCCGTCCACCTAAGTGTTTCATTAAATAAATTATCTCACATCGCATATATCAAAATTAAATATTAAAAAAAAACTATAAGTTATTGTTTATCATTCAGAAGTGATATTTGATATACATTATTAATTAGAGCATCACCTTAATTACTAATGAAAATTGTCTAAGTTCTTGAAGAATTTAAACCATTGTATTTCATAATTCATGTGTTTTTATTAACCCGCGAGGACTCGCAAGGGGGTGTCGCCTGTATTGGTCTTCCACGTTGCAGAAATATGATCACAGTCAAACTGGTAAAACTTCTAATTTGGAGAGTGATTTAATATTCTTTATTTATTTATAAAAAAATTCTTGTAAATGTTGCTTAGCAACCCTTGATTCTAATTAGCTTCGCTGTTGGCTGGATAAGCACAAACTTGGCAACGTTTGACTCTATTTAGCGGCGTTGTTAGCTAGATATGAACTCTTTTCTCCACGATTCTGTAACACGCAGTAGAAATTAAGTTGCCTTAGCAGCAACTTTGACCTGGTCTGAAGATTCACTCAGTGGCAAGCTTTCTTAGTTTTACGGAAGTGACGACGCCAAAAACATCCACCAAAGGTCATGCAAAGGGTATCGCAAGAAAACACTGTTAAGCCTTTTTTATATTTGATATAGGTTTAAAAAGAAATGTAAAAAGACAGAGAACAGATTAAATCAAACGATAATGTAAAATATAAAGCAGTTATTCAAAGGGAAACTCAAAATGTTTCTGCGAAGCGGATAAGGAAAATGTTTTACATTTTTTCTATGCATTTTTGGAAAGATAAATTCCGACAAATTTCAGCATTGTTGAAAGTTAAATATAAGGGAATAATAGCTTCTTCTAGCAGTTGAAGCAAAAAGCTTTGACATATTTTTTCATAATTACTCAATCCAAATGTGTAAATATTTTTCCTAGTTTCCCATTCATAATATTTCAACAAACGCAGAATTCGGTGGAAAATATATTCCAGATTTCCACACTAAAGGAGAAAACTTCCATTAAAATGTTAATTCAGTGAATAATCAATCACCATTATTTAAATTCTTTATATGACGCAGTTTTTTATGCATAATTTAGAAGAATGAAAGCTTTTTTGCTCATGTAATTCTATTTTTTACAAAAATTTTAATAATCATTTTCATTATTTAAATGAGGTTATTTCAAAAGAGCGTTGAATAATTGCTACGTGCTCTTTCTGAAAGGCTTTTCTCATATTATTATTTTTTATAGCTGTTTGAGCTGGAAAGGTGTATTCTTTTAATGATTTTTTAAATCTTTTATGTGATAAAAGTTTATAGCATCCGATAAATGCAAATATTCAAAAAAATTGTTTGATGTATGTATATTTCTGTATTATTGATATTTAAATGCATCTCATTTAATAATATAAAAATTGCAAAAAAATATCTGTATTTCAATTTGTTATTCTTATTCTATATTTTGATTCAATTTCAACTCTTTTTGAGATACAACTAAATTGAAAGTTATTATATTGAATGATATATATATTCATCGTTTCTGTAATATTTTCGTAAAAGAAATACCGGCGAATAGTTTAAGAATAAATATAATTATTTCATATGTATTTCTTTTCTAAAGAGGTTAAAAAAAAGTATTTAAATGTATCTCACTTAATAATATAAAATTTACAAAAAAAATCTGGATTTCAGTTTGCTATTTTTATTTTATATTTTGATTCAATTTCAACTCCTTTTGAGACAAAACTAAATTGAAATTTATTACGTTGAATGATATATCTATGCATCGTTTTTGTAATATTTTCGTAAAATATATCCTGACGAATAATTTAAGAAGAAATATATTCTTTGAAGAACTTAAAATCTTACATGAGGATATTTTCAATGATAATATAAACGTTCACATCAGTGTTATCTCAAAACTTCATACGTTGACACTAATTCTAAGGATACTGTAGAATTCCATTTTTCATAAAATTTAGAAATAAAGATACGAAGTGCAGAATCTGTCTTTAATTTTTAGGGCGTCTGTCATCTTTATTTTTTGTAGTAAAACAATTAAACTTTCTTTAATCTTTTGTCATGAAAAGTTTTGATATTATATATTTTTAACAGTTCTTAATAATTTTAATGTTGAAAAATTAAGAATTCCATTTTTTTTTCTTTTTATTTATTATTATTTTTAGAGATGTTTATAATTGAATTGTATGAATGTTTAGCGAAGAACTTTTGTATTAGTCCTGTTTTTCTGCATTTCAATTTCTTTGGATTCAGCAATACTATAAAAAATAAAGCATGATATAACCTGAATACTGCATATATTTTCAATTGATGAAAAAATTCTTCACCGAATGTTAAAGTAAAAAGTCATGACTTTGGTCATGACTTTTTATCAAGGCTTTGATGAAGTGGATTCAAATTAATTGCAACTCCCTAATGCTATTACTTTAAATTTGAAATCATGCATAATTGGTTAATTTTTTCCGACGCTCTTCTCTAATAAAATAGTTTCCTTTTGTCATTATCCACTCAAAAAATATTTACTTCATTTATGGAAACTGCAACTTTTTTATTGGCAGCTATAAATTAAATTTAACATTCACGTGGCTGTTTCTTCGGCTCATCACAGAAAAAGCACAGCTGCCAAGTAAACAAATCCAACTCTATTAAAATGCATGAACACGGTAGAGTATATTAAATTATTGAGTGTTTAATGATTTTTAATCTTGTAAATAATTGTTTAGTAATAAATGCGCAAATTCCCCAAAAGTGTAAACGTGGGAAATATAGAAGACGGGAAGTACGTAGCATTCCAAGCTCTCTTACAACCAATCCAAACAAAACAAATATTCATGCGTGTTAATTTTAACAATTTAGACCATAATTCGGGAATAATAATACGAGAAAACTATTAGCATTAATCTCCGATTAGTTTACTCGCGCGGCATCTTAAAATTGAACGTTAGTATGTACAGAATAAACTCACGCATCCATCATTTTTGCTAGCCAAGATTCAAAATAAAACCATCCATTTGCAACCAATTTGTCCAAAAGTTGCAATAGTACTTGTTACGAAAATTGAAATATTCATATGGCCTGTGAAATCTAATATTGTAACGAAAGTCAAAACAAGTTCATTTGTTGAATCGGAACACTTACCTTTATAAAATATACTAGCTGATGCCCGCAACTCCATCAGCATAGTAACATATATTCTTGGTACCTTGTTACTCGCGATAAAAGTACTTTCACATATTTTCATATATTTTCTTAATAATGCAAATATATGCAAAGAACAGAACACCTATTTATAAATAATTTACAAAATATTTGTCAAATTACGTCTCAAAGTACCGACAGGAATAACTTTCAAAACGCAGCTTTCCATCATCAGTTCTTAGTTAATAACGTTTTCTTTCTTCTTTTTTAATCGGTGAAGGAGTTCTTCCGCGGATGCTCCAGAAAAGGTTGCAGGCGATAACAATAAAAACATCGTTGGAAATAATATCCGAAAATATTTTCAAAAATTAATTAAAATAAAATAAAATGTTGCATGGAAATGAAATTTGTATCATTGAGAAGCTAATTTTTTTAATTTTAAAATGATTTTGTGCGATAATATGCGCCGAAGTTTTAGCGGGAAAAACTTTAAAATTCAGGGTAATTTTTTATTTATTAAAATTCTAATCAAAATTTCGAAAAATCCTTTCTTAGTGAGCACTTACTACCCAAGACGCACCCATCTGCCAAATTTCAAGTTTCTAGTTCCAGTGGTTCGGGAGATTCGGTGATGAGTCAGTAAGCTGCCTCTCTTTTATATATATATATAGATAAACTGTTAGTTATAATTTATTAATTAGTTTTGTTTGTTATAATTGAAATATTATAAACTATATAATATAATATGTAATAGAATGTGTATCATTAAAATACATAACAAACTATATAATATTATACTATAAAATAGACTGTTAATATAACATTAGCTGGCTTCATTTAAGTATAGATCTGCAAAATAAACAAAATAAAATCCAATTTGAAATTTTTCAACCAATTTCTTTTTATATCGCAATTTAAAATGAAAATTCAGTTCCATTTTCTGAATTCAGCTTTATCTGACTCCAACTTCCAATGCGATTCTTGAAGTTTTTCGAAAATTCTTTCCAATCAATCGTTTCCGAATTCAACCTTCCGTATGATATTTGCATTTTCTGTGAAATAACTACATCCTTAAAATGTTTAAACGAATTCTAACTTTTGAAAATTGTCGGGCTTAAGCGGTCACGGGTAGAATGAGAATTCTCGTTAACGGTAAAATAACTTACTCGCAGTCTGCGAAGTATCTTGTTAAGACTTTTGAAAAATAAAGTGAATGAATTCTTCTTGCGTGTCGGAATGTATGATTGCACAAAACTTACGTGATTGATCATTTAATAAGGCAGTTTGGAGTAAAGTTTCGTGACTCTAATTCTGGACTGATTTTTAATATCTTTCATGGAATTTTATATAATTTTTAAAGGCTGCTAAAATTTCTAACGCTCATAGTTCATATCTTTGGCAAGCTTCCATTTAATTTTTAATACGATTACATTAGAGTGGATATTAGATTTTGGAATAAATAAAGCGTGTTAAATCATTTTAAATTTTAACCCTTTGAGGATGGCCGCACGCGTAACGCTACTAGGAGCAGGTAAGCCCGCGTGACAGTCGTCCTAAAAAGGTTAAAAGCTATGTTTTGCAGAATATATTGCTATTCAAGTTTGTTTGTTTTTCTGTCACTTGGTTTGAAAACTTTTGTGATTACTCCAAAATGTATTTCATTTTTTAATAACCGGTATTGGCATTTTAATGAAGCAAAATATTGTAAATCAATTCCTTTGAAGATTCAGTGTTTTTGAAATTCGTTTTAAGAACTTTCAGAATTAATATTTACTTTAATCGATTAATTTAATTAAATTTTAATTCCATTCAAATAGTGCCAACTGCTAATGAATTTGTGAAAAAATATGATTTTGAGATTTCTTAATATTTATAATAAGGAATTAAGGATTAAGGACTAAAAATTATAAATAATTAAAACAAGAATTAATTCTAATTTTTAGTAAGCTAATAAAAATATGTTTAAATTTTTTTTATTAAATTTATTGCTCTCTGTGTAATTTTCAATTTGTGAGTTTTCTTTAAACTGAAGAAATCTGTGAATAACGAAAGAACTTCAATGCAAAAGTTACTGCTCATTGACTGAACTAACTGGCTACATAGAGCATCTGGGAATTTCCTTTATATTTTTAAGTATGGATAAAGGGTATTTCTGAACAACATTTTGGCAATAATAGATTTCCTCCAATTCAATACTCAGATCGCCAACCACAGCTGTTGTGAAGAGAGATTCTTCTGAAAAGAAGGAACTTTTGCTGCTAGAAACTTGAGACACTACTCAATTCAGGCCATTCTGGAGAGAGAGTTTTATAATTACAATAAAAATAACTGCATAGCTTTAAGGATCACACTAAACAGATTTAATTTCTTCCTTTAGTATAAAAGAATTATAGAAAAGTATCCAGTTGTTCCATCTCCAAAAATGATTTAGGGCAACTGGGTGCTGGGGCTTGTGGAACTCTTTGCTTTTTGAAGGAAAGGAAAAATGTGATCTTATAAATAATTTCATGATCAGTGGCGGCTCGTGTTATATAATCTTGGGGTTTTGTAACTTTTAATCCTTCTCTGCTCATGATGCATATTTGTACCACTTACATTTTGTGTCTTTTTTCATTAACTTTGAGTAGTTTTATATTTAATGAATAAACTTATAACATATTTTCTCTTCTATTCTAATAGATAAGTATTTTAACAAATTAATTTTAATAAAATAGTTTAAGCTCGGAATATGTTAAACTGAGATTTTGAAAACACTTGCATCGCGAAAAATTTCTCATGTGTTTTCGTCACCACTTATAACTAAAAATTATCGAAAAAATCATTTGGATTGCAACAAGTTTCATTCAAATTTAATTGCTACAAAAAACTTTTTCAATTAAAATTTTTATTTATCATTAATTTTCCTTCATTTTCTTACTTATTTTCAAAGCTTTATTTCGCGAAAACAATTTCCGCTGTGGTAAAATGTTTGAAACTCTGTTTCTAGCTCAGTTGGTACTGCCGAGCTCGACAGTTCCCTTTCAGCTTAAAAATGTGCAGTAGGGAAAAAAAGGGAAAGTCTGCGCTCTGTAACTACGCATACGAGCAGACGGAATTCGGTGCTGGAAGGATCTTCATTTCTCCTTTACTTTAAGTTACTTTCTCCTTTGCGCATCATCTTCGGATAGTGAAAAATTAAGATTGGAAACATAGTTTTCTGCTTCAGTTTTTCCTAGCGTCTTATTTGAAGATCGAAAACGTTTAATGTAAAATTCCGTTAGATTGTTGATAGATTTAAATATTAACTGCGAAATAAAATAAATTTGCACAATGGAAAAGTCGGGGGTTCTGTAGTACCGCAGTCCTTATGCACGAGCCGCCGCTGTTCATGATATCAATATTTAGTAAAACTACAACTATTTAGTTATCACTCTATCACGGATTTCACTTCATGGTGATTTTTTTAATTATCAAATGACTGTGCAAAACCCAGTAATACACTTTATACCAGAATAAAGTCTTTACCAAAAGTCAGGTTTGCACAAAATAGTGTGCAGGACGTTTCTGCTAATTCCAATTTTTTAAATTTTTTTTACAGATTTATTTTATTTTATCTCCTTTTCAAGAAAAGTTGTTTCTAAGAAGGTTAGAAGTGATTTATGTCTTCCATCCTGAAAGCATTGACTTCTCATGAAAGAGATGAAGACAGATGGGCGAGACAGAAGATCCATTGTTCTTTAAAGAATGGTTTCGAGTTGTTGTTTATCAGTCGTCCTTTGGCAGGTTGTGACATGTATTGCTTCTGGTGACGGTTGTAAAATCATTAAGACAAAAGTATTGATTGAGTTAATGTTTACTTTGTCTGCTGTAGAAATTGAACGAATAAAGACACTTTCTTTTCCCAAAAGTTTGTATATAGGGAGATTCGAGGCTTACTAGCTGAAAAAGAAAGTAAAAGTGGAACAAAAATGAACATTTTCATTTAATTGAATACATAAGATTTGTTCTTTATCGCAGAAAGTCATTTTTTTCATAAAAGTTAATTTACAATGAGTTATATTAAAATTCTTATGCGTCTCGAAATTCTTTGACTTTTGAATTTAAAATAAATACGCGACAGAGACAACTGAATGACGGTATTTCATTATAATATACAAATCCACGAGAGATATGCATTAAAATTTAGTTCAAGTAAACATTTATTTTTCTCTGAAAGTAAATGTTTATATTTTTCTAAATTCATAAATTAAGTTGAAGTAGTTGCTTGGAAACGACAACGAGAAACAAAAAACAAGAAACAATATTCAAGTATCAAAACGATTCTTTTTTTCCGAGATAAAGCGGGAAAGTGATATTTTGCCGTTGAATTGCAATATTTTTTAAGGATGAAAGAAGAAAATTATAAAAAAAATAGCGCTACGCTTAAAACATTAATTAATTCCTTCGGTCTTTTCGAAATGATCACGCCATTTTTTACGCTTTTAGGGTATGTCTTAGGGGATTCCATATCTAACATCAGGGAGCAAAATATATTTTAGCGATTAAAAACGGAGGCATTTTTACACGATGCAATTATTATCCGTCATTGCAGAAGTACATTTTCTATCGCTGCTGTTTTCATTATAATTAGCAAAACAGAGGAATTAGTTTCTACTAAAACAATACTTTTTGTTCATTCTGTAAGAAAAAATTATAATCCTTTCTGAATGAATCGTTATAATTAAAAGTTCTAATATTTTAAATAACTCTTCTTCAAAATATTTACTTACAGGGTATCCAACAAAAGACTCCCTGATTTTAAAATTAAATTACTCGGCAAAAGAGATCGATAGAAAACTGAAAGCAATGATATGTTTATTTTGAAAGCCATTAAAATTTGATACAGAAGTTTGAGAATTAGTTACAAATGTTACCAGCAGGTGGAACAATAGCTATAAACGTAGTAAGGAGTCAGATTAAAAGGCTATAAACAGTACTTTGCAAGCAATCGTTGCAATCACATCACAATTGACTCAAAATGTGCACTTTTCGCAGCTCAGATATGACGCATAACAAGAATCAAATTTTCAGACACCCTTTTTAGTGCATCAATGGAAATGGTGGCACTGAATGGTAATTAAATTTGAAACTTTCTAGAATAGAGTGATTGCTTTGGTTTATGGTTTTTGATATGTATGCTCTCTATTTAGCTCCTTCGAACACGAAAGAACTCTCAATTAGTATTATATAATAATTATTCCAAATTTCTAGTTTTTCCATCCATACCTGAATAAATTTAAATAAAAAACAAAATTATAGAAATAATTTGCAGTAACAGCTATTAGGTTATGAGCAAATAAATAAAGTGTTTATATTTGTCGTACTTAACTTACAGAATTTAAACCCATAAACAAATCATTTTCGGTTATTTATATATTGCATAAAAATTGTAAGAAATAATCTACAATAGCTCATTAATTTAAATGAAATGAAATAAATAAATAAGTAAGTAACAATGAAATCGTTTGCAGCTTTCCACTAGTAGAAACTGCAAACAGAATTCCTGTCTTTAGAAATATCTGGCAATCATAAATGTGAAGTGGTTATAAGCATGTCTCCGCAATCATTCCAGATGTACCCATTAAATCCTTAAGGCAGCAGAAATAACTTTTTTAAACTTTTGAGAAAAGTTCTAAAATGGAAAAAAAGAAGTAAAGAGATATTCTAAATGTATTCAATGATTTCTAAACGCAAATAAAGAAAAAGTACCAAGAGCAACGGATAACTACTTCATTTTCGAGTTCAAAATGAAAATATTACAGAAAAATTATTAAAAATAGAATTAAATAAAACTTCATATTTATGGAAGAAAAACTTCACGTACGCTTGTAATAATGTTTCGTTCGGAAGCAGAATTACAAGCAGTCAAAGAAAACACCGAAAGAATTTCCCCAACAACGATGTCTTTCCAAAAATTAATTAAATTGTTTCATTTTCAGACAGTGACAAGTCAAGCAGCTGGTCCAGCTGAGAAGAAATAAAAATGATTACAAAATAAAAGCAAGTTAAGAAAAATGTACAAAATTTTACTGAATGTTTTTCTTGCATGACAAT
Source organism: Araneus ventricosus (assembly GCA_013235015.1). Lineage (NCBI taxonomy): Eukaryota > Metazoa > Arthropoda > Arachnida > Araneae > Araneidae > Araneus > Araneus ventricosus. Next base: position 294,149 of record BGPR01000829.1, on the reverse strand, counting down.
GTAAGTTGGTGCAAATCAAAAGAAAATTTAATAAAAAAAAGATGAAGAAAAATAAAGGAAATCACATATGTATCTTAGGCATTGGACATTCTGGATTCTTGAATAACGAAATAGGAAAACGGTTCTTTTTGCAAGAAATCTGAAAATGACGAAAAAAGGCAAATCAAAAATAACCATCTTCACAATTTGCGTTATTTTTTATATAAAGTAAGCTAAATTTGATTAAAGAGACTGTGTTTGTAAAGGCAATTGTATTGATGTGGGAAAATGAAAATATGGAAAAAAAACGCGAAAATAAGAATAAAGAAAGGAAGATAATGAAAAATTAGAAAAAAAATAAAAGAGGTCTAAAAAAGGAGAAAGATATCTAAAAAAAGAAAGTGATGTGAACTAATGATTTTAAAAAGCCATTGGCAACTTTTGAAAACCATATTTCACTTAATGTGTTAACTTAACCCTTTCAGAACTTAAAAGAAAAATGTGAAAGATAATAAAACAGAAGTCAATGTATTTTAACACGATAATGCTTAAATGTAGGGTAACAATTTTCCACATCTAGTAAGCCGCTGTGAGGGTAGATGGCAGCAAGAGTCAGCTCATTTCAGGAATGTAACTTTCTTCCCACGGAGCGCTTGACGCTACGGGGTATCCAGGTAGAAGAATTTTAGCAGCGAAGGGAGTAAGTTCGTTCGTGCGTTAGGTGTCTTGTCCTCCACTTTAGGTCCTTTAGTCCTTTAGATCCTTTAGTCTCCCACTTTAGGTCCACGTCTGATAGTAACTAATTTAACTAGTAATAATGACATGACCCTTTGCTTTAAACCTTTCATTGTAATTAATCATTTCTCTGTAATTTTATGTAAATATCTTTTAAAGCTCTTATTAAAGTAAATTAGTTTTCTAACTGAACTATTCTTTCTTAAAATCTACCCCTTGACTCACCAAACCACTACCCCTTCCCCCACATATATGCTGGATACTATTTGTAAATTGTGTCATGCGTGATGCAAAAATCGTTCAAAACGCTCTACAGGGCAGAAAATTGTACCTAGATCTACTAAATTTGGCACGCAGTTACTTCTTGGGTAGTAGGAGACTCACTAAGAAAAAGGTTGGAAAAATTTTCGTTAATTAAAAATTAGCTAAAATTTTTACGTTTTTCCTTAATAGTTTTGGAGCGTATTATTGCACAAACACCATTTTTACACCACTTTAAAACATACTTGATTAGTTGATTTTACCGTTCGTCATATTTTAATTGATTGTCCCTGCTTTAATCACCATCGCCTTCAATTTTTGAAACTTTCTGTTTTTAACTATGAAACACTTCGTAGAAGAGAGACTCCATCGAAATATCTTTGCTTTTTTAAGAGTAAATAATTCGGTAGAAAAAATTTAAGATATATCAATTTCTGGTTTTCGTTCACTTTTATTAAGTTATATTTTAGAACAAGTTTTTACTGGCACCATATGAACATAAAATTTTCAAAAGTTTTTAATTGTCCTTTGACGTTCTATATTTTGACATATGATTTTAGATTTTATCATCTGGTTGGCGCATCTTAGCCAAATATGGCTCTTGTGCCATTAAAAATTAAACAACCAACCAACCTACACCACTTTAAAATTCAAAAAATTAGGTTTTCAGTGATGCCAATTTTATTTCCGTGCATTTCTTTTTTTTAATTCTAATAAATTTTTAAAAAATAGTTGTAAGCACCATTTTGTAACAATGCGTTTCCTTTATTTAATCGCTGCAACAAACAGGCATAAATTTTAAATTTTTCGATTCATTTTTGTATTATATATTAAATTTTTTCATGGTAACATTCCGAATTATTCTAAATTTATTAATTTATTTATTCATGTTATTTTTTCCGTCTTCAGACACCTGATATTTAACAAATCTCGCTACTTTGCTAAAGGAAGCAATTTGATAGAAACCGGTTTATTAAGTATTTGTATGTGATTTTATAAATAATTAAATTTTATTTTGTAAATAGAATTATGTAAGATTATTATTTGCAATGGAAATGTTCCAAACCACCGAGACTAACACAATAAACTTTAATATTTATCATGTTGTATTTTTCGAACACGCATCTGACATTTATTTCGAATAGTTCTATAAACTACGACTTTGATTTAATTTTGCTGTTAAATGTCAAATGTCATAGTCTAGCAAGTGATCATTTATCAACAGAAATCCCTCATTCTAGGTTTATCTATTTATTCAAAATTTGGATTTTGTTTGTTTCATATAAACTTTAGTACTCTAATGTAAGTTTATGTGTATAATTTCAAAATGCTACTCCTTATGATAAATAAATAAAGCAAATGAACTCAGCAAAGAAGTAAAAATAGCCTACATATTATGATCGAGATAATTCTATTTCAGATCTAGTATAAATAAAAGAACAAATATGCTCAGCATTTACAAGTAAATTTTATTTAGAACATAAACGTTTTTGGGAAAGGAATTCTCATTTTAACATATAAAAACACTCCCACAAATTTATTTCTGCGGTAGAAATAATAGTGGAAATATTTCACGCTAAATGACAAAACTTAAATTATGCAGTGTCCAAAAAGTCTCTTTACGATTTTAAGATTTATTTTGAAAAGACATAAATATACAAATCTGTGGAAATTATTACAAAATGAAAAGATATTGAAGGTTTTTTTACTTACATGATACGCCTCTATATTACCCTCCAAGCACATCAAAACAGTGCCCGATTTCTTGCCATATTCTTAGTAGCACAACGTGATCAGAAACGAAAAATGAAACAAACTTTTAAAGTGATATTTTCCTTTTGATCATTAATGTCCAGTATTTTGGTTCGATACACATCTTGCCTTTTCTTGAAAAGTAGCCATTTTTTAAAAAATGTTTTTTCAACGGCTTCTCTCTTAACAACAGGGTACTTGAAATACCAAATATAGTGTGATCACAAACATTAATATAGGCTGAGAACGGAACAAATTTGACTAACATGTCGCATTAACTGTCTTTTAAGTAACTTTTTTAAGCTGTAAAGAAACATTAGGGTATCCTTACATTTTTTTAGATTTGAAAATGATTTATGTCGTATGGTAGCGTAATGATTTTCCGATCAAAATGAATAAAATAGAAACACGAATAAAAATAGATGTGTTAAACCCTCAGATTTTGTCCATATTTTATCATACTCTTTATGTAACTTCATAGTAAAGAAAATCGATTATGCATTTTCGAAAAGTATCTCTCCCCAGGACCATCTTAACAAATTTGACAGCCCTGTGCTAAAGTAACTTGGCTCCCTATTAGAACCGTAACTGAGAGCCTGTGGGCCAACGAAAATACTTACCTAATACAATAATTGATGACCAAATAAATAAATAAATAAAATAAAGAAAAATTGAACCTGTTCTCTTTGGTTAACGCTTTATAATTTTGCAGATCAGCGTCTTTTCAAAAATGGATTTTACAAGTAAGCATCCATATTGTAAGTAACTTGTATTACAGTTATAATTTAGGATTTTTCTCTAATGTATTTCTAGAGATTTAGGTCTCTGTATGAATATTTTTTTGAAATGATATAATGCATGTTTATGTAACATTACAAAATAGATGTCTGTCTAGTTACAATCCCTAATCATATCTTTACTTTTAACATACTAAAGAGTTTTTAAATACATATTTTGGTTCAAAATAAAGTAAGGATTGTAAATTTTTAGGCACCTTTGGATCAATGGCGCTCCTGTTCTACAGCCCAATTACCCCATTGGATAAGATTGCCCTCTCTCCCGACTGGAAAGGAAAGGAACCCACACCGACCCGGCCTACCCGAAAGGGTGTAAGGAGCTTAGTGGGGACGGTGGGGAATAATAATAATTAATCAGAGAAAAATGAGAGAGAGAGACTGCCATTAGCACGAAAGGGAACAGCCCCCAGTCTCCAGGGACAAGAAGAGCTGGGTGGATTTAGGAAACATGAAAATATAAGCCCGTATTATACAATAACTTATACAACAATACACCAAACTATTGCGCATACTACACCCAAAAACAGGGGTGGAATTTAAATACATCTCAGAATAAACCTGAGTAATTACATTATTACAAAATATCAATCTGCAATATGAAACCAGCCAAAATAAAGAAATTCACAAAACTGTGTGACTGGGAGAAATAAAGAATACAATTTCCGGGGGGGGGGATTTATAAAAACATTTTTTTTCAAAGGCACTTTAAAATCCATATAGAAAAACTGATTTAAAAAAACCGAAAAAATTCAACCCACACAAAAAAGGATCTCTCCCCACTGGAGGATTTGGCTCTAAATTTAATACAGATCTGGAATTTTAATGTAAGTTTAATGCTATATTTCAATCATCTACCTTTTCCTGTTCACGCACACGCCACCAATCTTTACACCAATCTTGATCGATTTTGACCAAAATTTAATAGTGATATCCAATATCAGCGTAAAGAACATATACAAAACTTCGCCCATCTAGGTCGTTACGCTTTTGAGTTGCCTTGTTTCCATATACTCGGACAGACAAAAGTACAGACATGCATCCTAAAATGGTTTTTGGTAGATGGAGGAATACAGGTACGATTCAGTAAGGTCTGAAAAGCGTCGATTTTGGGACCGAATTTTTTGAAGACTGCAACACTTTCTTTCTGTGCACTGTGTCTCTACTGAAAGAAATTATTATTTATGATTTATATATTTTTTTTTAATTTTGCACTGTAGAAGGACGTTTTGAATATATATTTTTAAAATTAGTTTATGAGCTATATTTTTGGCAGTCTTGTTATGTGGTATTATCTGACTATTTTTGCAACACGTACCTCTCTTACTTGGGATGAAATGTTGTAATGATTTCAATTTTGAAATTTTCAACTGAAAATTCAATTTGGAAATATTTTGAAATAAACTTTAAAATTTCCGAGATTCTAGATATAAATAATTTTAAGCAATTTTAGTAATGAAATAAATTGATTTATATTCCTGGATAATAAAATATAATATTAAACTTCTCTTACACAATTTTTTATTAGTATGTTAACGCTAATCCGTTCTCTCCCTTTAAGAGCAATGATGCACAGAGCCTTATCCACATTTTCCTTAATACCTTAATACAAGCCAAACTTTTGATTCTCTAAATACCATTACATTTCAAGTCATCACTCCAGTAACTTTATGCTCTTCTACAATGACTTCTGTTCGACTGCAGTCGTTTTTTGCTAGATCCTTTTTTGATTGAATTTATCCATCCTAGTAAAAGATATTAAACATAGGGGAAAACCGAGTACCTAAGACTCGATGGCCTCTTGGCGCTAAGCTATTCGACATAAAGCTTGTCAAATTTTATTAAAGTATTCGGTGTTTATACGAGTAAAATATATCTTGCAAGGAAAAGTCATAGTTTTAATACTTTTTTTACTAATGATATTTTTATTAAAAAAAATTCAAACCAGCCGGTTTTATCCCACTAGTGGGGTAAAACCGGGTACACATGCTAACTCAATGGTAAATTAGGATAACTCGATTTTCAGTGGAAAAGTAGCAGACATTTTTTATTTTTTTATGATAATTTAAGAATGTTAGTTACAAAATACGCATGTAAAGCAGTTGCCTTCTTCCACCGCGCCACTGCAACTTTCGTGGACCCAGCTAAGAGAGTTTCTACATTGGATTAACGCTTCTCATTTTTTAATTAGAAAATACATCATTAAAATATAAACAATCAACGTCTGATGCGTTTTTATCATCTTCATCGGAGGAATCATCAATACTGACTGTCTAAGTCTTACGCCACTTGGAGTACCCAGTTTTACCCCGAGTGCAGAGATTATAAAAAACGAAATAGATCCGCGCAAATATTGGACTAAACCTTTATTGTTTGATAGGATATAAATCCTTAGTAAACGTATAACAAGCTGTACTAAATATATTTTTTATAACTGTAATGATTATTAAATAAGGATGGTTTAAAATCAAACAAACATTAGAAAGTTGAAGTCTTAAAACAATTAAACCTTCACAGACTCAGCAAATTCAACAGCAACATCACGCCACTATGACTGTTTCTTTTTTCTTTACTAGTAGAGTGTAAGTCAGCATTTGTCTACTAGAAAAGAGAACTAGTAGCGCCAAATCAAGGGTATCCGCTTTTACCCCACTCTCCCCTACCTCTTTTCCAGATGTAATTTCAATCCATGAAAGTGCCTTTCATCCGGGAAATTTTAGAAGTGTAGTTTTTTAATGCTGTTCATTTCATTACGTAAAATTTCCTACTGAAGTATCTCTTTACACCCGATTTGTCGAATGATGATTTATTTTCACTATTTTAGAAAATATTTCTCCGAAATAATATTCTCCAAGTTTAGATCTCAGTTCTTTCCATTAATTTCTTGCGATTCTTTTCAGGCAACCTCATTCCGATGATTTAATTTGGTAACAATGTAGCATTAGAATTTTTACTTTGTCGCGTATGAAGCATACAAAGAGAAAATAGTATAATCGTCAAAAATTTCGACCTCGAAATTTTAACGACATTTTTCGTAGATCTCCACATTTTTTTCCCAGGAGTCCAAAAAAAGACACATTTTCAGAATTCTGTCTGAATACTACAATTCAAAAATGTAACAACCTAAAGGAATTTGGTATATGACCTTTAAACCAAAATTGCAGATTTCTATCGAATTTTTGACGAAATCTGACTAGTGGAATGTCTCTTTGCCCATTCGTATGCATGCGAGCACGATAATTGAAAAATGCTTCGAGATAAATGGATGAAACAACACTTCTATCTAGATCAGGGGTTCCCAAACTTTTTTCCTTCGCGTACCCCTTGATTATTCTTTCTGTTTTTGCGTACCCCCTACTTTCATATCCCTCCTCCCCCCCCAAACATCAGTCTATGCAAAGAATTTTTTATCAATAATGTTAAGGGCCTAGTTGGCTTACGAGTGAAAAGATTCGATTAATAACATTGCATGGCTTGTTTCTGATTTTGCTGTTTATTCCATTTTTACAATAGTTTAGTTCTACGTCAAAGCAAATGAAACCAATTTTGTAATAATTTCGTTTCAACTTATAAGGATAGCTAAATATTACACTTCGTAATAATCAACTATTCAAGTGTTACAGTTATTAAATGGCAAGTATTCACTTGGAGAAACAAAATTCTGAAACTTTTTTTTCTTCCTAATGTTTTCCTGTTTTCGATAGTAGCAGATTTGAATTCGTGTACCCCCAACTGGTCCTTCGCGTACCTCCAGGGGTACGGGTACCACAGATTGGGAACCACCAATCTAGATGGATGAAAATCTGTTTTTGGTTTTATTACTGGAATTGAAAACTTGCATCAAAATTTAGACGCAATCCATCAGAGAGTTGATTTTTGGCCTACCTGTATATTCATGTGCGTATGAACGCGTCAACTCACAAACGAAGCGAGATGGATGAATGAATGTTAGTGGATCAACTTTACACCAAAAAAGTAGATTTGTATCTAATTTTGGACAAAATCCGTCAAAAGCTCTATTGTCTGTTGGTCTGTCTATTCTTGGGTATATGAATGCGGTAAATCAAAACTGCAGCAAACTAAACAAATGAAATTTGGTATGTGGTCTTTGCACCAAAATTATCGATCTGTATCGTACAGGGTGTACACAAATGAAGTGACGCATTTCAAAAATTAATAAAAAAAACTGAAAATGTTGGAACTACGTTTTTTTTTAATGAGAGCGCATCTCAAAAAGTTTTTTTTTCCAATAGGTAACATGCCATTTTGGTGTTCTAGGGGGTCGTAAATTACTGGAAATCAAAAATTTGCTTCGAGCCATTATCTGAGAAAATATTAAAATTGAAAGAAAAATAAAAGCATGTATTTGTAGGGAATTTTAAGCTCTTTAATTTGTTAATTCACATGTAGTGTGAAAACTGGATAGTTTTCACAATATTCAAGAAAAACTATAAAAAAAGAAATCAGAAATCGCGCACCGGCTTCTGCTGATGGGTAGCCATTGCGTACGAAATTTTCTCGCTGTAACAAATTTGGAACGGCGGCGTAACGCCGCGTTACCTATCTGAAAAAAAAACGTTTTGAGATGCGCTCTTATTTAAAAAAAAAACATAGTTCCAACATCTTTAGTTTTTTTTTTATTTTTATTAATTTTTGAAATGTGTCACGTCATTTGTGTACACCCTATATTTTGAACCCAATCGGTCAAAAGAAAGAAATCCAAAATGCATACTCTCTCACTATACTCACTACACTTCTCTTCACTGTGCTCCAATGTTGCTGAGCACAAAGATTTCAGTATTGTGTAAATATACGAGAAAGACGAAAGAAGAACATTTCCTCTGATTTCTGAGATGTTCAATGACAACATCTATATCTCAAAATGTGTATTTCGAAATTTTCAATTCATATTTGCTTCCGATTGGTAAAATTATCCCCAATATTTGAGAATAAATCCCGTATAGATTACAAACTTAAAGGTGAGTGGTTCAGAGCAAATTAAAATTAATCAAATATTTAATTAAAAATTATTTAACATGGCTGCATAATCATTGTGTTCCTTTCAGAATGAGTTCACTTCATTTCTTCATGCCTAATTTGCAGCGAATGAGGGAATGAATATATGCGGGTTTGTTAACTAAAACCTGTTTGCTTTGCTAAGAAATTTCCCCCACCATATTTCTTTCTACTTTAATACGCTATGTCCGATGCTTCCACTGATGATCTTTAAGCCACGCTAATGAATTTCCGAATGTCGTTGTATTATTCACAAACCACTGACTCGGCCTAAACGGAAAATCACTATCACTGAAAGTTGCTTGTCATCGATAATCAATAGGGTATTTATCGTATTAATACTTACTTTTGAACACGCAGGGGAAATTATATTTATCTGTCAGTCTATAGAAGGTGATTCAAAATTCAAAGTGCGAACTGTTAGAGAAAATAGAAAGCACGTAAACTAACCAGAATCACATAGGAATGTATGACCTGACATAGTACCGGGATGAACAAGAGAGCACAAGAAAATGCAGAAATGACGAGCCAATACGGGTTAAAACTCTAATTTTGGCGATACTAACAACACTTAGACAGATGCCATGTTTCACAAGAACTGCTCAAAGTTCTAATCATTCACAGGTAAGCACGCTTCTCAGCGATGACGCGTGGGTTGACGAACCCTTTCGAAAATACCCGGCGTTTCATCAACATTTGCTTCTGCCCTTCCTTTGTCATCAACTACTTCATACTCAAGGCGCATGTCCGCATCTCAGTATTCGTAAACTGATACATGTTCGCAGTAAGAAGTCGGAAATAAATCCAACTACAGCGCTGGTATACAGCGCCCTCTAGCTCATCCGGTTGACGTGTCCAGTCATACTTTTCTGTATGACTTTGGCTTGATTTCTATCTCCCCTATAGTTTATACGTTGAATTTTGAATCACCTAGTATATTTAAAATTCTTCATCTATTGTCAAATAATAAAACCTCGAAGGGTGTGCCCACCCACCCCCGATTACGAGAAATGGCAGCGATTTACTCCTGAATTTCTCTCTCTCTGGTCAACCTTTGATATAGTAACCATAAAGATAACCATCATCCTGCCTTAACTCCAGGTTATACTGAATGAACAGGTCTCAGCTGTAATAACCAGTAGCGGATTTTGTTAATATGAGGCCACAGGCGTAACATTGCTTTGAGGCTCCTTCCCCTGCCCAATGTCGCAAATTCACCGTTGGCTTAGCGCAACGATGTACGTCTAATACGTTTTGAGGCCTCCTCCTGCTACCCAATGTCGCAAATTCACCGTTGGCTTAGAACTACGATGTACGTCGAATAGGTTTTGGTGCCTCCTCCCCCTACCTAATGTCGCAAATTCACCATTGGCTTAGCACTACGATGTACATCGAATAGGTTTTGAGGCCCTCTAGATTCTAGAGGTATGAGGCGAGCGCCTCTAATACCTGTGCGAAAAACCGCCACTGGTAATAACGCGGGTACTTTGGTCAGTTATAAAATGGTCAGCACCGCCTCATGCACAACCCCTCCCGAAAGAGGTATGTCCCATCAGCGGATATGTGACCACCACAACCACACCATTATTTCTATATTCATAGGGGAAGCGAGAATCCGCTTACATATCCGGCGAGACATGTGGAGCGTCTTTTTTTTTTTTTAACAACCCACACCGACCGTAGGCTGTTAAAAAAAAGACGTTTTTACCCACGTCGGCCGCCTAACCGAAAGGTTTAGAGTGTTTTAAAAGTCAAATGAGAAAATATAAAAGGCCACAGAACAAACCCAAGCCCCACGGAAAAGCAGTTGTTAAATAATCATAAAAAAGCGTTTAAGACGACAAAAATTTTCCCTTGAGACATAGGGAAAAGCTTAAAATAAAGCTTAAAAATTTAACAGACTACGTGAGAAATACAATAAAAACACAATAGATAATAATTTTGATGCAATAAATCCCAAATTATACAATGTTAAAATGGCAGCAAAAAAATCATAAAAACATACAAAAAAGAATGCAAAATATATAAAAACATGGATAACATGAATATATCGCATATAGATATGACATATGTATGTGTATAAAGATATGATAACACATAGGGAAAACAAGAAAGAACAGACAATATTTTGATACAATAAAACGCAAAAAATAGATCGTTAAAATGACTTCAAAAAAGAAATGTATTCTATTAAAATACAAAAGTATAAAATAATGCAAATAATAACAGATAACAGTCATTAATAACGCAGGAATAATAATTCATAACGTGAATGCCGCTATATCTCGAATTTCAATCCATAGGTCGATCGTTCGGTCTCTAGCAACTTGTGTATAGGCAAAATTATTTTATGACCACGATGTCATATATCTTCTTTTGATGTTAAGCATTGCTCTTACTCTGATTGTTTCATATGTTTTAAGATTTCGTGAAGTATTGCAAGTTGCATTTCACACGATAATGCATTTCTTTAAATAAAGCAATCAAATTAGCTAAAAGATTAGTTAGCTTTTAGCTATAGTGAAAATATAAGTGAAGATATTGCATGTCTTTTTTTATTGATGATATCAATTTCAGTATAGAGAAAAGAATTCAAATTTTATAATAAACAATTTTAGTAATAGAATTATATTTGATAACATTTTTAACATGCACTAGCAACCTTATTTCTTTAATTCATTGTATTATGATTTATTTCCACATGTATCGTCGAGGCATTATGCGAGGGTAAGTCATTAAGTAAGTCACAAAAGATAAGAAAAAAATAATTTACCATGAAAATCACTTGGAAACAATTTTATTTTTCAACATAAACTCCACCAATATTGATGCACTTATCCCATCGTTTTATCAGCGCCCCAATTCTAGCTGCATAAAATTCTTTGGGTTGCTGTCTCATCCACAATAGGACTTCGTGTTGAACCCTTCGCATCACCATCGTCGTCGTCGGATGAAAATCTCTTGGGGCTAAGTCTTGGCTGACTTAGCCGCAAGCTATTTTCATCTGTTTGGTCCACTAAATCAACATCTTGGAGGCAAACACTTTGCAGATGATGACGACGTTCAACACGAAGTCCAACTGTGGATGAGACAGTAACCCAAAGAATTTTATGCAGCTGAAATTGGGGCGCTGATAAAACGATGGGATAAGTGCATCAACATTGGTGGAGATGATGTTGAAAAATAAAATTGTTTCCAAGTGATTTTCATGGTAAATTATTTTGTTCTTATCTTTTGTGACTTATTTAATGACTTACCCTCGTACATAAGGTTGCACCTCAACAAATTAGAAAACAGTAGCCACAAACGGGTAAATCCAAGTTTAATTTTAGATCCATTCTGTATATCCTGAAAAATATACCGATGATGTCAAAAATAAGTTGACTGCGATTCAAATGTTTATTTTGAAATTTTAAAATAAGATATCGGAAGAAAGGTGTATGTAAATCTATAAAATTGTTATCACACAGCTTCACTAACTCTCGAAGTTGTACCCTCTCTCTCACGCACACACATCTAATTTCACGAAAGACGCCTTTTACGCTGCTCATAATAAATTCCATAAGGCTAAAAAAACTATTTGATTCTAAACGAGAAACCTTGGATAGTTCTCTAAAAAGTGTCTTATTTGTTTGAAAAAAAACTTTAGAACTGAAAAATGAGATGCAAATTCTAAAATAAAATTGTTAGACAGAACTTTTTAGACATAGATTGCTCTTCATTTCATTTGTCATCAATTAAATAGCGATCTAATATGACGAATGACTCTTAATATCTTAACCATATAATGCACATTCAAATGGAAACGGAATTTTTTTATATTATATTAATAAAATTTTATGCAATCTGTGTTCCTTAAATATGCTGGATTGTAAATGAACCTCAGTGAACAAAGGTTTTATTTCATAAAATCTGAAAATATTGAAATCTCTTTTGTTAATAGACAAAATCCAGCCTTGCCATGAAGAAACTGGCTTTACATCTCAAGACCCTCTTTGCAAAGACAGCCATCACTTCATGCACAATCTGTTTGTACTTTTAAATTAGCAGCACGTTGAAAGCTTTCAACAGTAGTTACATTTACATTATATAGCAGGGGTTGAGCGGTACCTCGAGTACAAAGATGGAAAGTAGATGCATAAGTAAGCAGTTTATACAGTTATATTGGATCTCTTTGTCAGCACATTAATTGTGGTGTGACTGATTAACGGCTCCATCGCCGATAGCGGGACATACCTCCTTATATGAGTTCTCCATGTGTGAAACGCTAATAATGGAGTCTATTTTGCACGGTTTTGAGCTCCCATATGATTACTATTTGCAGCCTCCCGATTATTAACATTCACCGAATGCTCAATAGCTTAGGTGGGGTGATTCTTTGAGATACATCATACTTACCACACTTCTTGTCGTAGCAAAAGTAACTGAAACTTATGAAATGTTAAAATTATTTTTATCCAAAGGCATTTTTCGCGAACATACTCAACTTAAACGTTATAAATCAATGAAAAATATAACCTTTCTAATAAAATTTCAGTTATTTTTCATGAGATTTGACTGTTAAGTGATTTATTTTTCATTTAGATCACTGACAGCTTTAACTTTGGATCAAGTTATAAAATTTCCAATTGCTTAGTGTAAAAAGTAATAAAGAATACCCACAAAAATTAAAATACGAATTTTTGATTATTCCAAATTTATTCAAATAGACTAGATTTTAATAACAATGTTATGAAATTAATTTTATATTTTATTCATTATAAGAAATGCGATTCTATTGAAATATTTTATTACTTATTTTATTTTTCTTTCCAGAAAATGTTATCTCATCATTTATTAAATTCAGAAATAGATGACAAATTTTATAGCAAAGTAAACACACGAAATCTCACCATTACACAAATTCATGCAAAAGCGAAATTCTCGCTCTTTTAACCTTTGACACTTCTGGCAGTTTAATATTTCTATGATACAAAAGCTTTCCGACAGTCTCGCCTTGGAAATGAATTCACAGTACCAGGAATTATGATTACCTCCTTTTACAGAAAATAACTATCTTCACAATGTTTGTCTAAAGTAAAAGCCATCTAACGGCGAAAATTCCTCTCTTTCAATTAAATACCAGGGGAAAAATTCGGTAACAATCGCTTTCAAGTATATTGCTGCAGAATCCCCATTGTATTTGCACCGTCGCAATTTTAAAATGCGTTCTGAGGATTCGTCTAACAATTTTGTATAAATTTCTTCTTTTATGTATATTTAAATCAGGAAGAAATGGAAGAAATAATGCATTCAGAATATTATAGAAATGAGTGATGTAAAACTTTACGTATATTTGCAATATAAAATTTACTGGAGCGTTACATCACTTTTTGAATATTAATGTCGCTGATTCAAATCCCCTTTTTCGCTTGGTAGAGACACACATTCCTTTCCCAAGGGAGGCTTTATTCCTTTTGCATTAATAAAATCTATAAGGTTTTCCCCCGTATTTAAACATGATTAATCTTCTAACTTTAACAATCGCTTTCTCAGATATTTCTTCCAGTTACATTACTTTAATAATATTTAATCGGCGCAGAAAATCTTTGGTATTTAACTTCACCATTGTGAAAATTGCTTTAAGAGAATAGGTCCCATGGTGGTCGCTTGGCTCATTATAGACAACTTTCTCATTCATTTACCTTAGTCAATGCTTTGCCTTAACCCTATAGGCGACTAATGCACGAATGTGAATGTATCAGTATTAATTATTATATTTGCAAGTAGGTGTATCTAAAAATTTCGGGACAAGTTCTGTCATGCAGCAACGAATAACGAATCGAATTGTGTTTGCAGTGAACTGCAATTTTGATACGGCAATGTGCTAAGTGTACTGTAATAACGTTAGTAGTTGATACAGAAGTTTTTTTCTTTTGTGATAGCATGTAGAGCGGTCTGTTATCATGTAAGTCGCACTCTTGTGATGAAACTGGTGATGTTAGCACGGCAATATCACTTGGCACACTGCTTTATCGTGATTGCTGGTCTTTGTCGCTGCCAACATAACCCTGTGCTGCTACTTGTTGTCGTTCTAAAGAGTTCCAGCACTTTTTGACCCACATAAAAGCATTTTTTCTTATCCCGATGCGTTAACCTACACAACACATGTCGGTTGTCTCGATTCTTATATTCATTCCTCGTAAAAATTATTTCGAATGCTGAAGCAAACATTAATAGATTCTGTAAGGATCTCTAATTTTTTAAACTTTGTTCTTACGTCTTGACATTTCTACATTAACTAAGTTCTTTTTATATTAAAAAAATAATTTATAGTTTCCAACCTTTCTTTGTGGTAAGGTGGAAACTTCAATAAAGTGAATAATTTACGCTCATCAAATGACTCTTAGTTTGCCTCTTCCTGCATTTTCTCTGCAGAGTAGCATAAACAGAGTGTCAACTAAGGTTCTGAGTCCCCTTCCAACTTCAGAACGGGATAGCTATAGTCATAAAAGTGGTGTCTAGAAGAGTCTATGTGTCTCGCGATCAGAGCACTACAATCCCACCTATCTGCATTTTTATTAGCAGTTAGCATTTTTATCTCATAAACAGTACAAGGTACGGTTAAAAATCAATTACAACCATCATCGACACAGCGCGAAAGGCCAGTTATAGTGCTCAGAATAGAACACATATAACGGGCATTTGTTTGGTAAAGACTTCCAAAGCTCTGGCATCATGAAACGAGGGCGAATAGAGCAGTAACCTGTCATTAGACTCGTTTATCCTACTTGCTGCCACGATGCACATTTAGAAGGATAGGATTGCAATGCCTACTGAAGATTGTGCCATGTTGGCAGATGTCACGCTGGCGTAAGCATCAGTAATAAAATGCATCTTCGAATGCCCTACAGCAGCGGTTCCTAAACTTTTTGGTTGTGAGGACCACCTGTTGTGTAAAAATGATTTTGAGACCCACTAACTAAATATACAAGTAAAAAAGTAGAAATTCATATAATATATGTATATATTATTTGCATGCATGTCAGTAATTAGTAAAGCTTACTGGAGGAGGAAAAAGATTAAGGAGGAAAAGGATTAAGAGGAAAAGGATTAAAAACGTATTGTTTATGAAGTAAATTGTTATTACTTAGCTGTCACAATGTAAGAAAACTCAAAAATAACAGACGAGATTCAAAATTTAAAAAACAATGGGATTTCTGACACCCCCCCCCCCACACACACACAAAAGTATGTGGATTATAACTTGGCAGTTTCAACTTCAAGTCACTTTCGACATGCAGTTGTTTCTGTACTTATGTTTCAAGAAAACCTACGTTGTGAAAGCACATTCACACAGATAAGTGGTCGAAAACCGTATCCAATGTCTCAGTGCAAGTTTGGCAATTACTGGATACTGTTGCCGAACATTTATCCAGAACGGGACCAATGATATTATCCTAAAAATCGATTTTAAATTCTGGTCGCATGATAGTTCAATTAACGAGTCTTCATCATTTGATGGAACTTTCGCTTTCTTTATCTCTGACTTTGACTCGTGATCTGCGGTTCGCGGCCCACCAATAAGCTATCCATGGCTCACAAGTAGGCAGCGGCCACTGCCATACAGGGAAGGGACTTTCCAGACCCTAATAATGGGTGTTCTGCCTGTTTTACACATCATTATGCAAAAGGTATGCCTCTACGTCCGTTTCATATCTCCAAGGAATGGGTGGCGGTTTTTCGCACAGGTGTTAGAGGCGCTCGCCTCGTACCTCAAGACCCAAAGGGAGCCTCCAAATCTATTTGGCGTATATTACGGTGTTGAGCCTATGTCGAATTTATGGCATTGGGTAGAGAGGGCTCAAAAAAATTTTGCGCCTGTGGCCCCATATTGTCAAAATCCGCCACTGCATGGAGGACCTCTAAATGATCCAGGATAAAGTGTCACCACGCATTACCTCTCTCAACATCCCCTTCTAGTAGTGCCTTCAAAGGTGTTGGCCGTTACAGATGAACAACTAGTTCGTTCAGAATTATCCGAATGCGGATTTTTGAGAAGCATAGTCTTCTAGTGATATCACAATTTTGGAAATATTGACCAAACAAATGCGCCTTTTATGTACTCTATTCTTATCATAAATGTTTCTAAGATGTTGTGTCGTATAACAACTTTGCTATAGACTTTTATAGTGTGTCCCATACCGTATTCGAGATAAAAATGTTAATTCCGAATTTTCCAGCTAGATGCCGCTGTTAAGGGTAACAATAAGTAGCGCATGACCACTTTACTATACTGTACTGTATTGCAGGAAGCATTATAAGTCTTCTTTATAGAAAACAACACATTTATTTAATATTTTTTCACAAAGACAGATCTTTTGCTTTAACTATGTACAGCATCAACATTCATTACATTTTCTTGACATCGAATTCAATTTTTTTAAATGCTAACATTTTTTCTGCATTGCTAGACAACGGTAAAGACAAATATCGAAATGCCACTCTATTTTTTTATTACCTTTAGAAATATATATATATACATATATATATATATATATTGTTAGAAATATCGCAATACCTTGACACCGATTTTATGATTATAGTTGTCGCCAATTTGAAGTTGGGGGGTGGGGTCTCAGGACTTAAGTAATATAACTGTACCCTGTATATAATTGCATATTTGCAATTATATACATACAGCATATTATTTGCATTCCTTAATTCTTACTGACTTGTGGCATGTGAGTTTAATTTATGAGGGTTGTTCGGGAAGTCCGCGCAAACTTTTAGATGTGGCGCCACTCGACAACATTGAAATTATTTTTAGTTGCCGGTTTCTCTTGAAAGCTATCACAGAAAGTTTCATTCAGATATATCTATTAGGCTGTGTTTGACAATTATATAAATCGATTAAATACCATGATTTCTGAAAGATGAATGAGAAATTATTTCGTGTGCCGGGGAAATTTTGTTTTCTGAAAGACAAAACGGGCCATGAAACCAGAACTAAACTTGATAAAAGTTATGGAGATTCTGCACCTTCGATTAGAACAATTAATTAGTAGTTTGGTAACTTTCGAAGCAGCCATCTGAGCACATGTTATACTGAACGCCCAGTACGTCCTGCTGTGGTTGCTACTCAATAAATCATTGAAAATATCCATTATGTAGTGTTTTTTCGCGGAAGAGTAAGGTTCGTGAAATTGCTATGAAAATGGGCATTTCAAATTACCATTTACATAATATGTTGCGTGAACATTTACACATGAGAAAACTGTTAGGAAACTTGATCTTAAAATATCAGGGCCCGAATTTTTCGAACCCAGATCAAATATGATGGTTCTCGCTACTTGAAACCACTAAGCCTTTGCAGCAGCATTGATTCACTTTCAGGTTTATGTAAATTACATATCGCTATAAATACGAGCAATACAACTCAGCAATGGCTGGCTGGTTTTCTTAAACTCCCCATCTTCTGCTACACGCTATGCATGTATTATTAGGCATTACTTTTAGGCAAAATTCTAAATTTAATAGGAGTAATTTAAATGCTGCAAACGCTTAACAATGATTATTAAATTCTTAAATGATTCTTAATTTAACTTTAGTCGAGTTGACTATAATATTTTAAATAAAGTATTTGTTTTTATATATCAGCCTAATCATTGAATTGAATACGACTCGGAATTTTAAGACTAAGCACACGATTGCAATACCAAAAACTCTCCGCAAGATGAGTGCCACGATTGCTCACTCGGTATCAAATATGTGTAGCCAAGGAAGTTTTAAACTGTTTTAAGAGAATTCAGAAGAATTTGTACGTCCTTTTGTAACAGTGAATGAAATGGATTCTTCACAATGAGCCCGAGACAAAGAAGCAATCAAAATACAGGTTGCAAGGGGAGGTGGGGGGGATTTTGCCTTCCGAAAAACAAAACCCGTTCCTTCAGCTGTATCTATATATTTAAAATAATTGACAAAACACAGTACCACCCCCCTAGCCACTGGACCAATTTCGATCATTTTCATTTAATATGGAAGCTTATGACCTCTAGATATGTCATCGATGATTGCTGCCCCCACCACCCTCCATTTTCAAGAGAAATCAAAAAGAATGCTTCTCCATTGTATCTCTATGAGGAAAAAAAACTATCACAGTCCCCCATCCCCAACCACAGGACCGTTTACGGCAATTTTTATCTCATACGAAAGTTTATGATCTCTAGATATGTCACCAATGGTCGGCTGCCACCCAGCACTTTCTATTTTCGAGAGAAATCGAAAAAATACTACTTCACTATACATTCCTTCACTGTATAGCCTGGGACACAGACTTCAAGTTTTGTTGTTGTTTTAATGACTTTGTGAATTGTCACATTTAAATCAATTATAAGTTCTTGTATCAATATAATCAATTATAAGTATGCAAACTTTTAAGGAAAGAAGACTTGTTTGGAGTTTAATCTGATACGGCAGCTTTTCCATTTCAAGTTATGCGCAGCTTGTTTGATCTATAATGGCCATGTAACATTTATTGAAATTGTAAAAAATCTCTCAGCAAACCAAACTTAGAAAATATCCAAAAATTTTGATTACGAATTGCACACTTCAGCAGTGGAAAACGCAAAATCTTTATGATTAAAAAAAAATCGAAATAGTGAAGATTAATTTTATTATCCATTTACCAATCAAATTAAATTCTACTTTGATGCATATCAGAAGAAAAATATGCTTATTTTCAAAAAAGAACTTCAATATATGTTTCAGTAATTTTTCGATGCTAACATTTCATCCGTAATCAACTGCATACCACATTGTCTTATTTTTGCATACGAAATGGAAAATATAAATCTGGATAATAACTAAACCTAGATTTAACCGATGCAACAAGTTTGTGAAAATACGCATCAGAAACTAAGAATAAATTATATTAATTGAAACAGCATTTATATGATGTATTTTTTGCAATTAATAACATTTGTTCTACATAACTTAATACTAATTGTATTAATAAATCTTACAGCATTAAATTTATTCAGAAAATCTTAATTTTAAGAGTGGCATTTGTTGAAACTATCACTTGCAAAAAAAATAGGTGCTGTAATTTTTCACACCGACTGTAATGAATTAAACGGCCTTTTAAAATGTTGAGAAGTTTAATAAATATCAAAAGCACTCTTTTTAGCATACAAAATCGTAGAAAGTAATTTTATCAAAAATTCTGTCGAAGCAAAAATCTTAAAATCGTGAGGCGCTGTTATAAAATACTCTAAATAAATTGAAATTTTGATCACATTCATAATGTATTTTAATTTTCAACCATTATTTAAGAATTTTTCTTTTGACATTTAATTTAGCCTGATTTTCTTATCGTATTTTTTTCAGCACCTCAGATTTTCGCTCTGACCACCAGCCTTATTACAAACAAAACTTTCTGCATTTTAATTCACTAATAAAGTCAAGTTTTTTAGAAACTTTATTATTTTCTACAATTTAGTCTCCAAATTATTTTATAATTCATTATTATATTTGTTATGAAATGTTGTGTAATTAATTTTTCACCAAGAGATTGCACCTGTAGTATTGAATCAAACTTAACAGAATTAAGCAATTAATTGATAATTAAGCTTTCAACATGTAGAAATATTGTATTGTACGATTTCAGAGTCGAATTTCGAGCTCTACCACATGAGCAAGCGAGTAAAAAAATAAATAATCCATTACAAAGTTTCATCCTTACAAGCAAGGAACAAGTCAAGTTAAACAAAAGTGTGTAAAAATAGACCCAATCCTTTTTCTTAATTGCAATCGATTTTTAAAATTTTCTCATTAATATATTAATGAGAGATCTATTTTAACTAGGAAATATTAATATAGAATATTTTTTAATACCAAGTTAAATATTTCTATTTTTGAAAGTTATTACAAAATTTGGTTATCAGCAAAATCTGATTTAAGAAAGTGGTGTGTGCAGGAAAATGGCATATGAATAAATAATGATATGCCAATACAATATTCCAACCAAACTAAGTATTGATAAACAATTATAAGTGAAGTAAACAAAAATTAATAATGAAAATGTTAGTCTCAGAAAATGGTTATTAAGAAGAAAATACTCCATTTCTCAAGCAATAAATTTTATAAATGCAAAAAAAAAGCTGAATGTCATTTAAGGATTGCAGAAATATGCTTTAATTTTTAGTAAGAAAATTCGTTTTATTACTGGTATGTTTAACTAATTATTTCTTCCATAAGTTGAAAAAAAAATTACAGTTTTAAAATATGCCATCTAAGTAAACTCTTTATGTTGTGTAGCATTTTTAATATATTTTATATAAATTTTCATGCCAATTAAAAAAATATACATTAAGAATTTAAAATCTCTTTTCAGTCAATCTCTCGATAAATTTAAATATCAAGGAAGAAAGTTTGTAACAAAAAATTGATTGTTTACAGAAAAAATAAAGACATTCAATCTTTTTAAAAATAAATTTTAAAAAGGTAAGATGTTCAATCTGACTCAAAATATTAGATACTAAAATTACTATACCAAAATAATAGTGTATCTGCAAATATATGTCTTGCTATGAAAATTGAACTACATCATGCAATAAAACAGACATCATGTGATGTTATTATATTTAATATGCATCATACAGCAAAATAAAAAAATTTCTTTAGCACAACTTTGAAAAGTTTCGATAGTACTACACTTCTTAGTAACTTAGTTTGCTCTAAAAAAAGAGCATATAACAAAACTGATTAATCAACATAATTAAGCAAAAGCATTTTATTTACAATTACAATGGCAAACATCTCTCCATACATTCAGAAAGAGAAGTTATTCCATAGTATTCAAATCCTTCCTTAAGTACGCTGACAGAGAAAAATAAAAGAATCAGATCTGTTATTTAGTTTATTGTTACAAGAGGAGCACAGATAAATATTCTATGAATAATTTATTTACATAACATCTATGCTTAGTAACACAATTTGATAGAAAATAATAATTATTGAAACTTCAACAACAATTTCTTAGTACACATGTCCTGCAGAACAGCAATGCTCTGAAATATTATAATTTTAAAATTAAAGCACCTTGGTAGTCCCTAAGTTAATAACCTAATTCCAAAAATTACATCTTATATGAAAAGGAAGACACTGCTACTAAATTAGTCACACAATACAAATACAGGGAAACTTTTAAAATGGCACCAATTTTAAATTCTAGGAAAATCCTCATAAAAACTCACTTATAGAATAGCTAACTATAAAAATGCATGCAAAATGTAAAAATAAAACAAAAAAATTATCATTTTCTGTGCTAGACTTTGCATATAACAAAGAATGCTGCAAATGTTCAGAAAATGGATTACATTTTTTTTCTTTAATTCATATTTGAAAATAAAAATTGTAGATTGAGCACAAGTGTTTTTTATTTAACAGGTGCAAAGAAAATTAATTTTTTCATGCATAGTATTTAAAAACATTTCAATAGCTTTCAAAAAATGTTTCCATACCTAAAAAATGTTTGTAGCATTATAAGAATTTAATATTGATCTTTCATATTTTATTGCATTATGATTTAAGTTCATTCTTGCACAATGCAGATATAAGGTTAAAAAATAAGAGTACAAAGATTTTCTTGTTAAATATGAATGTGGAAGTTTAGTAAAATTGCAATTAATGCTGTAAGAGAAGTTTTCATTATTAAAACAATAAAATAGCAGCAAATACAAAAATATGTTCAAAAATACACAGAACCAGTTTTATAAGTTAAAGCAGCAGTGATCAAAAAGCATAAAATTTCCCATGTTTTTCTCTCTATTATTTATTACATCAAATGATAATAAATATGATGTAAAAAACTGTTTTCGACATGGTACTTAAGAAAAGCTCTCGCTTATGAACTAGTATCATGTTCAAATGACAGCACTCTGAAATCTTGTATATATATCTTTTTAACTCCTAAATATAACAACACTGTATCACATTCTACTATAATAAATTAATAAAATCTACAACAGTTATTAGAATCACAAAGTACACTATGACAAACATGCCACTGAACCAAATGCTTAAGAAATGCACCTTTTTTACCCCCTATTTTCAAATTCTAGCACTCTTCTCATCTCCCTACTGATGATTCAGAGGTGGATACAATGAATTATACTTCATACTGCACTTGTTCATCACGAATTCAGCCAATTTATGTCAACCAAATTCACTAAAATCTAACTCTTTATTTTAAATGAATATATATAAACAATACATTTTTAAAAATCCCATTATTCATTATTATATTTAACATATTGAATGTTAAGCAGAGCATGTGATTTCCTTTAGTAGAATATTACAAATAGCATGTAATGTAGAATGTAAAAGTGAAATTATTTATTCTTAATAGTATCTGAAAGGCAAACAATGTTAGCACATAATTTCTAGAAAATATATAATTATCAAAAACTATCATCCAAATTTAGTAAGAAAAATATCTTCCTTGCAATTGATATATAACTTAAAATGAAAAATCATTTTTTCATATTAGTACATATTTAGCATGTTACAAAAAAAAATTAAGAAGAAATACAAAAGATGATTTCAGTTTTTAGATACCACTAAAAATACTCAAAAATAAGAATGCGAAACTTAAACCAATTTTTGCACATTTTAATTGCAAGCCATAAACATACTAAGAAATAATTCCTAAACAATTTAATATATCCTATATTTTACAAAATAAATTTAAATCCCTTAGATAAAATTTCCATAATTCTCTGCTTCCTTTTTCATATTAGCTGCATGTTGTCAAGATAAAATGGGAAACAATATAGGGTGAGAAAGTTAGATGAAAGTAGCATGAAATATACTCTATATATAAAAAAAAGATAAGCCAAAATTAGTCATGTTTCATGAAACTCAATAAAGAAGACATTTTAAATTTAAATCTTTATATATATATAGTATTAATCTTCATAGCAATTATCCAATTTTAATGCAATTACAAACTGAAAATAACTCCAAATGCAGAATTATTAATTTCAATTCCTTTATTATATAGCTTTTTAACATTTATAATAGCAGTTACCAGGGAAATGGCCCTCTAATTTAAAAATAAATTTGCAGTATGAAGTGATTGAGTATTTAAAAGAAGGTAACTTTCATGATCAAATAATTACATGCTAAAATTAATATTTAATTTTATTTATAAGATCCACCTCTCAACCATGCACTGCTCAATATAGAATTGAGCTTTAAGATCTAATACTGAGTTAAGTCAACTGCTGTATTTAATGTGTGTGGCCCTATAGGTTAAGTTCTATTTTTGTGCAGCATTTCACATTCATTCTAAATTTTACAACATCAAATCTCACTGTTAGATTGTTTATCAGTATGTAAATAATATATTCCAGTCTCTGTCTTTAATATGTGGATGAAAAAAGTAATATCCATTATCTTAATTTATTCTCAGAAAAGAATATTTTTATTTCAACAACACAATACAACAAAAAGAAAATACTAAAAAATAGTATCAGTATATAACAATTCAATGTTATTGTTCATAAAAGAGACTCTTCATAATGTAGTGGCTTAAAACTTAAAACAGCTTTAAAATTTCAGTTTCATATGGATAAACAATTGACAGCTCAAAACAATAAAAAGTAATTATCAAACACAACAATGATAATCTATTACAGTTAAATGATGAAATGCAAATTTTTGGTCAATTCACCATAAAAATAAAAATTCAATGTTAAAATGGGATGCACGTCTAATCATTAAACATAAATTTTACAATTTATTTCACTGTTTAAAAAAAATGATATCTCATATTTTGAAATATTACTGCAAAATATCTCCACAAAAAATGAACATGACAACCATAAAATAAAGACCGCGAACCATTTCGCGCTCCATGGCCTAGATAAAACTGACTTGAGAAATGTAAACGATGTTATGGGCATTCTAGGCACTGAGTGTGTCTAACTCAGAGAAGAGAAAAGAGGTCTAGCCCTCTGTATCCCATGGGGCAACAACACTGGCAGGGCGGCTCGGTACAGTCAAGGACACCCCTGAAGTAGTTTCGGGTTCACCACCGCCTGGCGAAAGGCGGGGCACCTGAAGAGTGTGGGGATTGTCCTCCGGTACATTGTCACGTGAACTGGATGGTGAAGACAACCTAAAGTTAAAAAAAAGATGATTAGCTTTAAAGCAGGTGGTGAAATATAATGAAAAGTCATGACAATAAAATGAATGGGAAGTATTTTATTTTACTGAAATAGAAATTTTAAATAATAAATTTAATAAAAATAATTTTTAAAAACACACTTGTACAAGTATATTTAAAAGTAGATTTTTTTTAATTATTTCCTTCTTTGTCTTTAATTTATAATTCATTATTATAAATTAGCTGCCTTAAGCGACCAGATGGTTCACTGAGATTGTTGCATGCGAAAAATTTCAATAAATTGTTGTATGCATAGCTTGCCAAATAAGATTAATTAAATATTTCTAAATTTCAAATTTTGAAAGACATGTAACGTACTATTTTAGAAGCCTTACATTTATTCTATGCACCAACTCAATCATCTCTATCCATAATCTCACATAAAAATTTGAAATTTAATATCAAAAAGGAAATAATTAAACTTTACTCAACCCAATAACTTACTTTCTAAATTGAAACATGATCTTAAAATATATAAAGATAAAAAGTGAAATCATTCAGCATCAGAGTATTTTGTGTAGTATGCAAAATGTTTCATAATATTTGTAATAACTTAGAGAGTTTTTGTTTACTGATTTTAAAAAATACAATAAGAAAACAGAAGCAATAAGAAACTATAATAAGTACACTATAATAAGAAAGCAAAACTTCAAGCTTAAAGAGTGATAATATATCTTTATGCATCCAATTACTAATAAATAGTATGGATATCATTAGCATAACTAGTATGGAATCTTGAAATCTAATTTCCTGAAATTCATTACCACTTTAATGGAATAAAACTTTAACTAAATTAATAGATTAACTTATGTTTTTAATACCGAATACCTGCTGTAGTGCTACAATATCAACAATAACTCACAAGTGTACGTAATTTCAGAAATCTAGCATTTTAAGTGATTAAAAAATTGATTATAAAATTCCATTGCTACAAAAATGAAGCAAGTTAAGTTAAATAAAAGAATGTAAGAAAAACAGAAACTATTTAAACTAGCTGATCCCACACAGAGCATCTGAGCTCTGTTATATGATACCATGATTGTCCTGCCGCTCCTAGAGCCAAACCAGAGATTCAGTGCTCCACGGAAATTCACCAAGACAAAAAAAAAAAGGTTGCCAAATAGCGCGTGCAAAACAGAAAAGTAGCCAAAGTACAATGTTCACAATAGTAAATTCCATGATGTTCACCTCAATTTGTGAATTGCCACGATTTTATCTATGCTGACTTGAACTATTTTGACGTTGATCTAAACGTTCTCCTAAGCCCATCTTCTTCATTTCTAACTGATCTCTTTTGAATAATTTCACCCAACGTTTCATTATATTGTAAGAAATACTCTGAATTCTTCATTTTAAACTCTTTTTTTTTTTTAGAAAAAGTTATTTTACACCAGAACAAATATAGTAACAGGATATGACTATGAAAGTATTCCTAACATGGAGAAGGCTACCAGTTTTGTTTTGTAAACAAACCGATCGTTGCCATCGGCAAAAGAGAAATTAATCTCTTTCCTGTGCCCATGTACAATAGTGTTTTATATTGTTTCTAGCCATTTAAATTCGTTTTCCAAAGCAACATTTTAGTTACATATAAATTAGACAGCTATTTCCCTTGTTCATTAAATATTTTTGCAAAATTGGTCAACATAATTGGAAAATTCCAGTAAGGATGTTTACTTCAGAATATTAATATGTTTCACAAACAAATACATTCAAAATTAAAAGTTAATTCAGTCAGTGTCTGAAATTTCAACATACTTGCTATCCACATATGGTTACAGGTTTCAGCATATCTTTGAAACTCATGCTTTTCGATTTATTGTGAAGCAAATATAAACTAAAGATAATGAGAATGTTAATGTTAGTTACCACATTTCTGTCGAATTTATAAAGTGAATATTTTGAACAATAGCAAAATGATCCGATATAATTTCAAAGGAACAAATTCACTTTTAAAAAAAGAACATAATACCAACTACTAATTTCAAGTATTATTTGTTTAAAATATCTACATTAAACCACATAACTGGCTAAAATTAATTTTTCAGTTTTAAGCAGCAGCCTGATAAATAGAAAGTTAATCATTCAAATTAACAGCATACAGTAAGTAAGTCTTCAACACATCTAAATAACAAAACTGATGAATAAAAGGATACAAGTGATATACGTTACTATTAAAGTGTGGAATCCATTATTTCATAGAGTAATTACGTATTTCATGAAATAACGGATTGAATACCTAGTTATTCTTTGAAATAACTAAATTATACACTTTAACAGTAACACATATTTCTAATTTTAATATTATATGAAGTCATTTTTATTTTTTAGCATGCATTCAAAAGCATTAGTTCTCTTCCTTTAGATGATTAAATCAATTCAATGAATGCTTCCTAAAGTTAGAAAAAAGCCAACCTGCTGGAGGCAAGGTTCTCTCCAGGAATGCCAAGGTCATGTAGATCACTGGTAGAGTGGGAATGTCTGCTTGACATTGAGGGCTCTTCCATCTCCAAGCTGTGGCTCATATGTGTCAGATCCACAGAGCTACCAGATAAGTGACTAGGATTAGGTCTCCTTTTAGCACCAGAACTAGCCATTCGCTTCTTCATGCCTGCTCCGAAATTGAAGAACCTGAGAAAACAAATGTTCGTGACATCAAATTAAAAATGAGACATTGACCAATCAATATGATTTAAGACTACACTGGTTTATTGATAGTCTTATATAGAAGGATTTATGTTAGAATTGAATAGCAGGCTTTGATTAATAAATAATTGCATTTTTTAAAGGAAACTTATACTTTACTTTACACTACGACACACCCCTGACACCAGAGATAAAAATCTCCGATTTGCAGTTTGGCTGAGTGTGCGTAGAAACTTTATCGAACAAAAAAAAAAAAGGTTACATACAGTGTTTTAACATCATCGATGAAAAACATGTGATAATTATAAAAACGATCAAAAATGTGTGTTTACATATGAAAAGAAAGACTCGCAAAACAAAAACAATTTTAAGACTGATCCCAGAAGTTTGCAGCATCTATATACTTGTAGGAGAACTGAATAGGGTCCTAGGTATTGAACCTCTAGAGGGTCTTAGTCCATAAGTCTGAGGTCTTGGTGAAGGAGAGAAATCTGGGTCGGAGTTGGATGAACTAGTTGCGTCCGGTGGCTGTTTTATGAGGTTCTCATTTTCAGTGAGGAAAGATACGAGCTTAGCTATTTTTATTCTTGATAGTTTATTTGAAAGTACGCTTTCCCACCAAAGTTGAGTATTTTCTGCACTTGGTTTTCTAAAATGATAAGATAATGCCATGTGACAAGTAGTTGCGTAGTGGAGAGGGTCTCCCTTTTCCCCGCATGTGCAGATATCTGAATGATGAAGCCAGAATGTATAGAGATAGCTGGGAAAAGGACTGTGGCCTGTAGCGAAAAGGTTGGATTTTCTTGACCATGAAGCTGGGGTTAGAGTGACTTCAGGGAGTATATTAAAAATTGTTCTCCCAGTGTCGCCTGAATCCCAGTCTTGTTGCCATTTATTGAGAGAGAGGTTCATAACCATTTTTTTCAGATGGCATTTCGGGCCTGAAGATGGAGGTGAGTCCCTGCTTTAGTAGCTTGTTTGGCTAGGTTGTCTGCTGCCTTGTTACCGAGGAAACCAACATGCACTGTACTCCAGTTAAGTTGCATTGATGGGTTCTGAAGGAGGGCTTGTTGTGTTTCTTGAAATCATGGGTTAGAACTTTTGAAGGAAGAAATTGCTCCGAGTGCTGTCTCACTGTCACTCCAGATTGATGTCGATATTCCCTTAGAATTAGCCCAATTTATAGCTTCTTTTATTGCTAAAGTTTCGGCTTGAAATAAAGCATTATGTGGGCTTAGTTTTGCTGTCCACTGATGAATTTGGATGTTGTTTTGAATGACACAGAAAGCACAACCTGTTTCACCTTCTAGATGTGAACCATCTGTGTAAATAGCCTCAGCTGGGGATGCAGTTCAGAAACTAATGAGACCCTATCCTCTAAATCAAAATTAGCTAGATGAATGATAAGAGGATTTGGTTGTTGAAAATTCTGATATCAGGGTTCCCACTCTTATTGAAGAAAACAATTCAAGGACTTTTTAACTCAAGGACCTTTCATGGAAAATTCAAGGTCCTTTCACGGGAAAATTCCAGAACCATAAAATTACATATTGTAGAAATTGTACATAACTGAATTTTTCACTTGAAAAATTATAAAACGTGTCAATACACTTAATATTTCAATTGTTCTGATTTTACAGGAATCAAACTACAAATTAAAATAATATAAAAAATAATAATAATAAAAATAAGTTATAAAAAAATTTCAAAAAAACGACCATGATTTTTTTAATATTTGATGTCAATAGGACAAGAGACAGTGTAGAAGCAATAATGAATAACAATAGAATCGTAACTGAAAACTTGAAATATATTGAGATAAAATCAAAAATCGTATCTAATTTATCTTGAATATCCAAAAGTCAATCTCAATTGAACACTAAAGTAATTCACAATTAATAACTATTTTATGCTTTTTGGAGCAGATCTTTTATAAATCTTTATATTACATAGCTTTTAAGATCAAGCTTTGCCATTTTAGTAATTCAATCACAATGTAACAATGATTCAAACAGAATAAAAACTAAATTTTAAAATCAAAATTAATTTTACTTTTAACCTTCTAAAGAGACAATAATGAAAAGTAGCTATCAATACATGATTGATTAAAATTTTAAACAGCTGAAATAGAAAAAAATAAGTCACTGATATTTAACCCCCACCTAGATATAAGTTTCAAGTCTAAGCAGCGAAATTAACTCTCCACACTGAAAGGTCCGAAGCGCAATGTGCAACCAACCTACGGTTCAAGAACGTCCCACTCTGTAAAAATTTCCACCTTGGGGGAAAGGGATATTTCCTAGAACTGTTAGGGAAAGTTCGCTGTAATCCTCAAAACTGGCCATTAGCATTTCAACCCCGAACCAATTTCTTTCAAATAAAACCCCTCAAGATTGTCAGCCCTCATTGCGGTTTTTGAGGGGGGGGGCAGGGTGCTCAGAGAACTACTTTACTCTGAAGAGGGTGATAAGCGGAGAGGAGAAACATGAGTGCATTCCCGGAGTATTTTCAGTGACCTTCATATTTCAAGTTGAGGAGAAAATGGGGTGGAGATTATCGGTGGTCGCTTAAAAATTCAAGGACCTCATCCTTTTTTCAATGACTTTCAAGGACCTAATTTCATCAAAAAATTTTCAAGAATTCTCAAGTACTTTCAAGGACCGTGGGAACCCTGGATATAAAAAGCTTGAGCCTTCCCAATTGCAATTCCTGCGAAGGTGACCTACTCTAATGAGAATGGACTCCATTTGAGCTTTGATATGTAGGGGAGTAATGCCTTCGATCACTTGTAGAGCTGCTGTTGGAGTGGTAGAATACACTCCAGTGATGTTGAGAAGGAATTTTCTCTGTATAGTATTGAGAAGCCTTTGTTGCCTTGATGTGATATTATTTCCCATGCCGGCACTCCATAAAGTAATATTCTTTCTATAACTGTAAAATAGACGTGTTTAGGAAAGCTTGAAAGTGCGTTTAGGAATTTGAAATTGTGTTGGTTATTTTAACCTTTTTTCCTATGAAGCAGTGTACTTTGTGAAGAAATTTTGTACTTGAATTAGCTGGCGTTCTTTGGAACTGTCAGCGGCTCGATATTTGTATGTCCATAAGGACAGGTCAAATTACAAGCTATATTTTTCCTTCTGATATTTTTATTCAGACCCCAGTTTGACATGGTGATACTTTTTATTTTTTGATAAAGGTTTAGCGTTTTATTTTTTAACTCAGACAGATGTGTGGCAAAATTTAGTTTATCGTCAATAAAGACCCCTAGATATTTGATGCTTGATTTCCTTTTGAGAAGATTACCTTTCCATCTTATGCCTGCTGACCAGCGAGGACCATTTCTATTTTTGTTGAAATGCATGTAGTTTGATTTGTCTGTTGAAATTTCCAGATTATGTTTTGCAGTCAAGGATTTAAATTGATTTAGGGCTTCATTTGCAAGGGATTTAACTTTAGCCTTTGTTGGTGCTTTCGTAAGAAAGATGAAGTCATCTGCAAAGAATTGCAGATGAACTCCTTCTGGCCAGGATTGAGTTAGCACTTCGTTTGCCACAAGATTCCAAAATGCCGGACCAGTGCACAAGCCCTGTGGGCAGCCCCGATGTTGTGGGAGTGTAGCTGGTCCTTGAGGGGTGTTTAAAGCTACTTGCCTGCCTGAAAGTAGATCTATTAAGGTTTCTTTTGTATTGGAGTGGAAATTAATATTATTTAGAGTGTTTTTGATTGATGAATTATATTCCAAGTATTCAAAAGTACCTTTTATGTCCAGTGAGATCACCAATGCATGTTGTTTTGTTGATCTTGCCATTCTATTTCATGATGTGTAATATTTTAAGTAAAATTTTCCTACACTAATGTTGCCAAAAATAATGTAATATGTTACCGTATTTTTATTTTTTGATAACAGGAAGATTTATAAAGATTACAGATTTATTTAATAACAGGAAGAACTATAAAGAGTAAAATTTAAACCTTGGGATAGGAAACTAATCTTTAGAAGTGAACTAAAATTGAAATTTTTTTTTAAAAAAAAGCTCAGCTTATAGGAAACACAAAAGATGGTCAAATATCTGAAT
Organism: Araneus ventricosus; assembly: GCA_013235015.1. Classification (NCBI taxonomy): domain Eukaryota; kingdom Metazoa; phylum Arthropoda; class Arachnida; order Araneae; family Araneidae; genus Araneus; species Araneus ventricosus. The sequence continues at coordinate 262,680 of BGPR01000829.1, read as the reverse complement.
ATATTACAACACCAGATATTAGACAATAAGTCATTTTTAGAAATCAAATATTAAAACATTGTAACAGAATCAGGACTTTTGGAACAAAAAAAAAATTAAATACAAATAAAAAATATATTCAAAAAATTAATACTTTAAATTAACAATTCACATATTTATATTTATTTATTACAATGGCATTAAAACAATTTTACTGATACTTGTGGGAAACAGTGAGAAATCCACATTGATTTTTTTTTCTTAAGTAAGTGATGCTGAAACTTTCCAGAGTTCATTTGAGGCAATATATTAATGCAAAGCTATAACAATGCAAAATAAGAAATATAAACCATTACTTCAGAATATGTTATTATGCTGCTGAATACTTACTTTTTCTTCTGAGCTGGATGTAGTGAATTTAGAAGTAAATCTCTGTAATGGGCTGATCGAAGAAACCTTGGGTATGTATCCTTCTCCATGAGCGAGTACACATGCAAAAGGGCAGCATCAAATGTATAGCGTGATGGTTTTTTCATGGCTTCCTGGACTGTTTCTATCGTGCTACTGTCCAGATTTACTTCACAAGGAGCATTTGGAGCAAGAAATTCACTTAAAAAAAGAAAGAAGGATGTAATTAAAATTATGCATTTTAAATTAAATACAATATTTGAACAACTTTGCTACTTTAATATTTTACTTATATAGAGAGCATTTTAATAGAACAGTAAGTTACAATATGCAAAACATACATAGCTAAGATATATACCGTTATAATTCAATTAGTGTGAACCTAAATTGTCACAGAAAACTGCGACATGAATTAAATACATATTAAAATGCATTATAATTTAATCAAACCATCAGATTCAACTAGGGTATATCGAGATTTCCAAGAAAATCATAATATCAGAGAAAATGTTCATGACTTGCCATTACTGATTTGTTTAGGATTTTTAAATTTTTTAAATTGTTTCAAAAATGAATACTCAGACAAATTAAGATTTTAAACTTGAAAAAAAGAAACCTCATTAAAAAGTGAAAAATAAATATTTCTTTATATTAAACAACTTATTTAGCAATCTGTATGAGCAAATAAGAATAAATTAACAGTTCATACAAAATGTTGAGATCAAAAATAAACAAAAGGGTATACACAATCTCTCCAAAGAGGAGAATTTTTCCTTCATTATTCAAAAACATTAATGTTTTCACAGTTATTAATGTAACTATAAATTTCTTGAATGCACTGATTACTTAGGAAAATTTAAAGAACTTATTATATTATACAGGTGGATTTTTTTTTCTTTTTTTTGTCTGCAAAAGAAATATTTCTACCAAAAGGCAATTAATTGCACCTGGAAAAATTGTGCACATATTATTTCACAAATATACTAAAAACAGCAAAATGGAATTCTTGAGAGTCTATAAAAATGCAATCAAAATGGTCAGTTATTTCAGAAAACATAAATTCAGTTAACACATTGACTGCAGATCCCGAGTCAGTGGCGTCATAGCCAAGGATCCAATCACGCGATGCCACGAGAAACGCTATGTTTCAATATTTATTCTCCAGTTTCATTTTGGGTATACCTGCTGGTATTGGCATGAAATGAAGGTTAGAAACTAGTTATAAATGTATGTGTTTTCAAATTTTTACTTACTGAAAATATAACATGAGTTGTTTATTTCTTATAGTAAGTTAGACAGCATATGGGTACAACCTACGCCTGTGTCACAGCATTAACTACCAACAAGGTTTCGCATGATCACATGACCAGCAGTCAATGTGTTAAAAAAACAGCTTGTATAAAACATCTTAAAATATGCAACCCATCAGCCATTACTTATTACCCCCAGAAACCCATTATTTATAAGAATGGACTAAATGGTATTGACATAGCAAGAGAAAGCCTCAAGTATGAATATGATGAATGATTTTCATCATATTCATACAGAAGTTGGAAAACATAATCTACAAGGAAACAACTTATTATCACTAACTTCAAATTTTTTTTTAAACTATTTTGTCATTATATGATATAACATTTATTATTTGATGCTATTTGACATTTTTTATTAAGATAGGCCTAAATTAATTTGTTGGTTGTTTAATTTCTCTTTTTTCTTAAAATACAGTGTACCATAAAAATAACTGTTTAATACATGGGGCAAAGTATTTTGCCAAAAAAGTATCCTTACTTTTTCTTTTCTATTATCTATTAATATTTTCACGTATCAAACATTTCCAATCCCTGTTTAAGTCAGATAATTGAAACTCTACCAAACTAAAAACAGTTTTGGAAATGGATCTTTGATCTGTATGAATGCACTATTTGAACTTTAGCACATAATAATTATAAATATATAATCAAAAATTGTAAATATATAAATATTCTTGTTGATAGTTATGATACTGTACATACATTCTATTTTGCATGAATATTGTCCACTAAACACTTAAATGAGAAACTCATGTCAATAAAACAATTTCAGATTACTCAATTTCAACAACAGATTACTCACCAGTTCGAGTGATTTGGTATTTTCTTCCCAAAATACATATTATGTGTTGAACAATAAAATGCATTTCTAGAAGAAAACTTTATACAGTAATTTAAACATTTTTTTTTTTTCATTCTTTCTCTGCTTCTCTTTTGCTACATAGGTATGTAGATTATAATCTCTATTAAGTGCCTTCCTAACAGATAATGGAATATTTAATCCTATCAACCAGGATAAAACTATTATACCTCATAATTGCATTCTAAATTATACTAGAAACAATATACATACATTTAAATTTTATCTATGACTGCTTCTCAGATAAGTTGTGAAATATAACCATAAACAAACGAATTACTCCAATTAGCCTAGGCATGCGGATAACCTGAAAGACCCGGAAAATGAGACAATTAATAGGGCACTGTGGCCCTCGCATAATAGCACTCAGGCAGACAATGGTGGGGCAGGTAGGGCAAGTGCCGTTACCAGGAGGCACAAAATTGAGGAATCAATTAGCTACATATACTAAGAAAAAAGTTCGCTTTTTGAAACTCTTATTCCCCTGATTCTTAAGAATTAAAGTGGTTCCAGTCAAGTATGGGAAAACATAAAGAACCCAGTCCTTTTTATAGCCTGGAAACCAACTCAAGCTAGGTTTCTCAAAACAAAATAGCAAATAGTTTTATGTTACAAAAATCTGTTGACTAAAACCCCTCCCGCGAAAGCTCGTTAAAGTCCTTTTTAAAGATTTATGTCTCAGCGGGGGAGGGAGAAGTATACTTGACCATTCATTTTAGTCATGGAAAAATAATATATCAATTAGCTTCACAGGGTCTAGAGGTTTATCATGGTATGGTTGAAGCTAAAATGTTATAGTCTCCATAATCATATTGATGGATTCCATAATCATATGGAATACATATTTGTTTTATATTTTTCTAAAGTATCAAAAATTTCACAACACATTCACACAAATAACTGTTTGAATTTCTTATTCAAAACTTTTTTAAATGGTTAAAGTAATAATGTATGAAATTTTCTTAGAAAATTTAGCAAAATCTCATTAAAAAATTCGAAACTAATTCATATTTTTTAAAAACTTTTTTGTGATATGTCCTTATGATGCCTTTTAGATGAACGAGCTGTGCCACTGTGCAGTTATCTCTAATAATACTAAAAGTGATTGTGTGTTTCTTTTGAATGTTTGAGCATTACAGGGCAGGCCGTTTGGCTTAAAGTTACCAAATTTGGCCCGAATACATTTTGGAGAGTGAGATTGTTGGAAGCGATTTTTTAAAAACTTTAATTAGAAATTTAATTAATTGAAAATTAAATTAATTTTCGATTTTTTAAAAAAAAAAGTTAACTTCTGAAACATTATCGCACAAAAATAAATTTCATACCATCTTAAAATTCCAAAAATTATCTTCTCAATTATACATATTTAGTTGTGAAAATTATTCAAAATTTTAACAAATTTTAAAAAATATTTTTAAATATGATTTACAGCGGTAGCTTTTACTGTTGAAATTTATAAAAATATATTTCATTGTTTCATTAAATCTTTAAATCATTTGTTTTTCTGTTATTGAAAAGTATCATTATATCCGAGTTAACTTTTTACTCAAAAATTTTACTTTATTCTTAAGCTATGAAAGGGCAGTAAGTCTTTTGATTCTTTCTATCTCTCTATGTGTGTTTAATTATAAGCAAAAGGTAATTGTTTTTCGGAATTTGATTTATCATGCAATATTTATTAAGTGTACATGGAGTATTTAGGAGATTTTCATAATTTCTACAGCTTTAAAAATATTTTAAACTGAGTATTTTATAAAAGAATATCAATTCTCCTTATTTTAAGAGTTAATATCTGTAGTTATTAATTTACGTTATTCATTTACACGATATAACTAGTTAAATATAAAATTTCTAATTAATTGATAAATACAATTATTGTAATAACCATCAGAATCATGTGCGACTTTAATGGCTGATCATTTGTTATATTTTTATCGCCGAAAATTTAACCTTTTTAGATGTTAAGAGTTTATGGATGTAACAGTTTTCTTCCTGTTTGTGTTACTATGAAAGTTGTTTGAGATTATGAAATTAATACAATTAATCTGCTGTGTGAACCAGCTGGTCACCAAAGACAGCTATATCATATTATTTCATAAATATTTTATATATATTGTTATTTCAATTTGATAGTAATTTCAATCTTAGCACTCCCAAGCATATTCTTTCTGGGAGGGGCAAGATCTATGGATTGCAGTTTTTTAAAAAAAATGGGGAGGGGCGCTATTTTGGTATTTGCCCTGGGCACCGTTTTATGTAGGTACACCACTGCAGACAGAGGTACGACCCATCATCAGCAGGGGATAATTCAACCCCCAACATTACTATAATCCCCGAGACGCGAGATTCTGCTTCGGCAAGTTCTCATCCCCATATTTGAGGTGCCCCTGTAAGTGGGAATAAGTTATGAAATATGGCATCTCTATGACATTTAACATCTTTTCGGATAAAGTGATTGATATATCCAATAAACAAATTTTTTGAAAAGATAATAATACTTAAAACGGATGAAAAACTCATAAAACACATAATTTGGCATTTGAAATAATACAAAAGTCTTGCAAAATGGATATTTTGATAAAAGCCAACTTTACAGACATTTTTTTTAAATTTAAATACAGAAGAGAAACAATATTTACTTGTATATATCATGAACTTTCTTCTCTATATCTGATTTGCCCCCTCTTCGCAAGGACTGCACTGCTTTCCAGAACAAAATATTCTCGTGACTGTATTCAGATCTTAAATAACGCTCAAATTCTTTAATACCAGTTGGATCATTCAGTAAGTCTTCTAAGGAGATGGCCCACAACTTTACTCGTTGCTCTGTAGGTACCTCAACTCTAAATGTCAATAAAATATTCAAATAATGATTATCAATCAGAGCAATAGGATAGCACACAGATATTATATTTATAATTAGGTATTATGATTATATTGTATATTAGGTATATTATAATTCATAAATTAATTCATTACTAAGAATTGCAGAAAAAGAAACATAGATAATCTCTAAGCAAAATGCTAAGAAAACTAATGCGAGTTCATTTGAAGAATGCTAATACAATAATCACATTTTAAAATAAGTATGATATTGTAATTAATATATTGAACATTACCATATCAAAAAATGTATTTATTTGGATTCAAATGGCCCTTAAATATTAACACACATGATTTTTATTCTATAAATAAGTATTCTCAATATATTATGATTATACATAGATTTTTTATTATAAACAAAAAATGCAAGAATTTTTGTCAATCAAATAAACAATAAATAAACTAGCTTGTTAAATTAAATAAACCCTAAAAAATCCCTTTAGAATTAATATATTTCCTTACTCTCGATTATTGAGTGTCCATAATGTTGTATCCTCTGTTATCCAAGGATTTGAAGGCAAAACACCCACTACAAAGGCATCGAATTCGATGTACTCTTGACAATGATTCAAAAGGCTTTAAAGTACCATGAAAAAAAGAAATGCAAAACTTCAAAAATAACATATTAAAAAAAATTAAAAAGCATAAATTCTCACAGTAATTCTATATGGCTTATTGATGATTTTTATCTTGATTATCTACCTCAACAAAGGAAATACATACTTTCATTGGTTTGCAAACTGTAAGATATTATTTAATCAACTGATTTCTGAACTAGCAAATAGACGAGAAATGACAAATCAATTGGTGACCCAAAGAATGAATGTGACCTTATTTAGTCAACTGTATTAAACAGGAATCTATTCATATCCTACAGAAGCCACACAGGAAAAAAAATGCTACAAAACAAAGCAAATGCAACATGATTGTCAAATGAATTTCCAATTTAATGAACCAAAGTTTGAAACTGTGTTGTTTATCAAAAAATTGTATTTACTTTTTTAAGCAAGCGTATTAATTTTGATCTAGTTCATGGAACACACAAGAAAAGATTTTAAAAAAAATTTAAGCATTAGTTATTTTAGTTAGCAGGATTTAAAAATCTCAAAAATGAAAATTAAATTCAATTTATTATTTTTTTATGTCTGAAAAACACTAGAATTTGTATTTTAAATTAAAATATGAATATTTCCATCAAATTTTCAAATCAAGGTAATACTTAAAATAAGAAATCTGTCATAAGAGTACATTTAAAAATAACTTAAGAATATAGTTTGATTTAAGTTTTATAATTGTCTTTTAAATGTGTTCCATATAAGTAACCACAAAGAAGAAAAACTGGTGAACTGAAAAGAACTGGTTTCTCAGTTGGTAATAATGCTGAATAAAACCATGTTTTTTTATGACCAGACATAAAAAAAGAAATATGCTCTCAGCTATTAATTTTGCTCAATATTGATATAAGTTTTTTGTTGTTGTTGATTAAACCTTATTTTACCTGTTTCTATTGTCTCCTAATGATATATATATTTTGATTCTTAAATACTGAATTTAGTGTTCAGTTGTCGATTAGTTAATAAAAATTAGCTTAATCAAAATGTCTATTTATTTATATTAAAATTCTCTTTAAATCAGGCCATGTTATTTCAAGTATTTCTTCTCATAAATGTTAATTTTCATACATACAAAGTCAAATGCGATTTTTTTTTTTTTTTTTTTTTTTTTTTTTTTTTTTTTGGTATTGTAGCTTATAGTATTGTAGTTTACAACAGCTACAGTTGTTATAGTTAATGAAGGATACCACCTTATTTATAAAAATTAACCTACATAAAGAAAAAATATTATTTATTTTGCAGTCTTTTTAATCTTAAGATCATACTCTCTATTGGATGCTTTTCCATTAGTTTGGAACACCAATATTTTAACTTAGCGACAATTGGTTAGCTCGATTAATTTTATTTTTCCATTAAAGCAACGACATTTGGCGACAACTGCTGACAACATCTCAGACTGGTTCTGTGCTAACAGAAAAATACCCTCTATTGTTTAATGACACTCTTTGTTACTAATTCTCTTGCTCTAACTTAAAAATATTTGACATTATTAGCAAGAGCTCTAAAATGCTCTACAGCCCCAATGTATTGTTTCTCGCTCTGTTACTTTCAATTTATTCGATTATTTTTAATCAATTATAGAACTTTTGACATTTTTAAAACTAGTTCTGTGAACAGTAGACCTCGTGTCCAAAAAAAAATCCAAGATCTATTCTTCGTCACAGTCTTAAAGGCTTAGCCATTTCTTTTTTCAAATAAGAATTATTTACACAAGTTTCTTCTTTTATCAAAATTAACAAAATTACAATTAAATGTCTGCTTTTATCAGTATTAATAAAATTACAATCAAATTCATTTGCTATTATCAGTAATTTTGGAGGCTGTTAATTAATGGAGTTCTGTTTAGCTAGAATCATTGAAAAAAATTGAACATGAAACAGAACAAATAAAACGGCCACCATCTTGAATCGGAATTTTAAAAAATAAAAATCCTTACATATACATAGTTTTTAATGACTTCAAGGAACATTCATACCAGATTCAAAGAAAACCAAACAATGCATTTGGTCATGACTGCATAACAAAAAAATTTACAGACAAACAGACAAAATGCTGAATGGTCGAGTTAAAACAGGACCTCACTTCCAAGTAAAAAACAATGTGGTGCTCAGGAAAAAGATAACTTTATGGAGATAAAGTATACTAGCTAATTCTCAAATAAAGAATTGATTGCAGATCAAAATGTGAAACTAATTAACAAATAAAATGGAGATAATATGACAGGGTACAAAGTAAAAAAAAATGTGAATTCTTTTCCATCACAGACAATTAAATTAGATGTTTTTTCCTTTACAAGTATTTTATGGCTGAAACATTTGATATTATTAATAAATAATTAAAATGTTATCATATGTAAATAATATGAATTTTAGAAATATTCCAAAAAGAAAAGAGAAAAGGAGAAAAAAAGGTTCAGAGTAATAAAAAAGGAAATTTTTTAAAATATAAGATATGTTTTCAAAATTATTGAAAACTGTATAATAATAAGAGCCAGAGTTTATCATGCTTTATGAAACATACATAAAAAATTTAAACTTCTTGGAAAAATACAAGTAATTTGCAAGAAAAGCAAGGGAAAATGTCAAATCAATAAAAGCAAAAATATAAAATTATCCATAATATAATATTAGTGTAAAACTGTACATTGAAAAAGGTCTTAAAATGCACCGTCGGTTATAAGAAACTGATATAGCAAACAAACATTTAACATGAATCGAATATAAAATATAAGAAAACAAGACTTTTATATAACAATCGTGGACATGTGTAAAATTAAAAAATGTAAGGATGCAGTCATGATTTCTGTAACCAAGATTTGATTCCCTATGAAATGCACAGTGCAATGTGGAAATTACCAATATAATATAACTGATTGAGAGTGCTATGCATTTATAATAGGTATGGTATAATTGATGTTTTTTTAAAGTTCACACATCATTGAAATCTATTGCAATGTCTGTCCAACAATTAAAACATAATTTAACTTATCATGGGATTAATGTTCAGAATTATCTGCTGAAGATTATGTAATTTAATTTTCGAGACATTGAGTATTATGGTATCTGTTTGAATGGGAAAGGCGTTACAAAATTTACAATATTTTTTTTTTTTAAATCATTGAGCACATATTTTGGGAATAGATAAATCAATGTACAGAATTATGCAGAACATTTTAAATTACTAGCTTCTATTAATTTAGGTTAAATGGGTTTTGAAGACCAAGATGGAAGCTTGGTGGGTATTATTTTCACTCATTTCACATATATAACATTTTGGTTTAGTAACTTTGCAAGGTTTCTAAATTCTGAAATGTATCTGAATTAGATATTCAGGAATTCAAGTGCAAAATTTGAAAAAGTTTCATTTAAGCAATAGGAACAGTCAAAAGTACAAAGTGGTAATCAAAAGAGACCAATCAGATTTCAGTGTTTTAGATAAATGTCTTTTGCTTCATTGTAATGCTTAGTCTAATTATAGAATTCTGACTATCAAAGTGGAATATTTATGAAAGCAACAATCACATTTCACTGATATGTGTACAAATGTTTAAGCCTGTACAATTAGGGTTTTTAGTTTCATAATCTGAATCTAAGATGCTTCAGAAAACAATCCAGTCAATTGATCTTTACAGTAAGAGAACAAAGTCGAATCCATTAGCCAAAAGATGAATGGAGGACTGATGGACTACCTAATATCAACTAAAAGCAAGAGCTAAGTATATGCATTAGTATATGCCAAAGTAAAAGTTATTGCCACTTCATCTTTAGTCATTCATTCTTCCTCTGTTTACAGGATTGCATGCACAGCCAATATGCAAGTGATATACAAGACATATTGAATCCAAAATAATTCCTAACAATTCAGAAACATTTTTTTCACACAGAGCTCTCACAAGGAAAACACAAAATATAATTAAATAATGGGAAGTAAGCTCAATGAGGATAACATAAGAGAATTAGAAATAGAATTAATAAAAGAAAACAACTTAAACTTACACATTAAATAATAATATCAAAATTAATAATCAAATAATTCTGAGCAAATAAAGTGCATAGAAAAAATATATGCATTTTAGTTTCAACTCGCAGAAGAAACTGGAGAAAATAATGAAAACAGTAAAAGAGCAGTATCTATTGCAGACTGCAAACCATGTATATGAATTACAACCCTCAGAATTGAGACAATTACTGTCTCAATTCTGAGTTAGGGGATAATAGCCATTGTTGCTTCAAATCCCATAAACACAAATTCAAGACAATTACTGAGCATGAAATAACAATTGAATCAATTGTAATATAATTATAACAAACAATCAGATACATAAATTCAATAGTAAATGTTTATTTTATTGATCCTAAATTCATAACAAAAAGCTCAAGTTTTAATCTGTATGTTATCTAATATGTAATGTGAATAATATAACCTATTTTAGAACTTTTCTTCTAAAAAGCTTTTAAAAAGCCAAAATGTCAGAAACAAGCAAATGATGAATCCAAAAGATTGAAATAAGAGTAAATTCATGAAGATCTTCAGATTTTGAAACAACTAAATGATAAATATAGTGATACATCATGAATTTCTATCACTTTAAATTTTCAAAGATCAGTTTGTTAATACTCAGTTTACAAACTGAGTATTACAAAATGAATAATTTTTAGTTATTAAAATATGCATATGCAAAGTAAAAAGAAATATTTACAAAGTCTTGATAAGTCATCATAAAGCACTAAAAACTGAATAACACCAGTAATACACCATTTTTTTTATTCAAACACAATTGTTTTGAGCACTTAGAAAAATCTATTATTACGAAAATATGTAAACATTATTAACAAACAGCATTATGTCAGTTTCATGCAGAATTACATAAATCTTATGAAAAGAAGGAAAATTGGCTGTTTTTCATTAGAATATCCATAGAAAATATCAAATATATTTGAATATATATATATATATATATAAGAAAATATTCTTCAATTAAATCTAGAAAAAAATATAACTTATTTTAGTATTTTTTTTAAATGGATTTACTGTATTTGTAAAGCAAAATAAAAGGAATTAATGAAAAGAGTAAAATGTTTACCTTTCAACAATTTGACTAGTTTTGACCTTTGGTCTGTTAAGACTTTCTAACAGTAATGCTTTCTGTAAAAGAACAAACAAGTCATTGGGGATTTTTTAATCAAATATTTTAAATGAAAAAAACACATTATCCAAAATAAATCATAAAATTTTCATAACAATACGTACTTCTCTTTTCAGATCATTGATACCTTTTTTCTTTACTTTCCTATTTGCTAAAGGTGTCTTCTCAAGGCAACTAACAGTGCCCGGCTAGTAAAAAGAAGAATTTAAATAAGTTAAAATTGCATGCATCAACAATAGTAACATAAAAGAAATAAATCCAATTAAAAAAGAAGAATGCTTTAATTAAAATCTTTTATTTGTATTAACATTATGTAATTTTAAAAATGTATTTTCATGGAAAACAGGATACCAATAATAGAAAGATATATTAGGAGATTGAAAATGAAACAGTTAATTCATCTATAATCTCTACTAATAATAATATATTATTCAGCGATGGATTCCAAGACTACCATTTTTGTACGATTTTACACCGGAAAGGGGTGTCAGGAAATGAGTCATATGAGCGCATTTCCGAAGTTCTTTGTTAGATCATGCTCAGTAAAATGTAAACATCATCCTTCCGTTCTTCACTGTTCCCCTATTTTAATGAAAATAACTCCACCTCGCATGCGCAAAAGAGAGGAGGGTTTCTGAATTCGTGCTAAACAATAGAATGTGTGTGTGTCCATGTGTTGGTGCTCTACAGGGCAGACTGCTAGACATGGAGCTACAAAATTTAGCACAAACATACTTTGAAAAGTGGGAGTGTGCACCTGGGAGCCCTATTTTTGAAATTTTAATTGGAATTTTAATTAATAAAAAAATTAAGCGAAAGTTTTGTGTTTTTTCATGATAACTTCTGAAAATATTGCAGCACAAAAATCGTTTTTACATCATCTGAAAGTGCAAAAAATTACTTTTTCAATGATATCAATTAAATTTCCGTACATTGTTTCCTTGAATTTTAATAAATTTTTAAAAATATTTTTTGGCCTAATTTACAACAATACTTTTCATTGTTGCAACGCAATTCAAACTGTTTTCATTGTTTAAGCAAATATTTATTTTTGTGTTTCTCTTCCATTGTTGAAAGCTAAGATAACATAACTGGATTTTAGTTCCTTTTTCTAGTTAATAAATTTTTCTGTAAAATCTGTAAAGAAAGTCCTCAAGATAGTATGTATATTAGGAAATAATCCAGTAAGCTGAATGATTTTGATTGCTATGTTTTAATTTTTTTTAGCAGCATGTTTTAAACAATTAACATGCTGCTGGATGCAAAATATGGCGCATCATTTTATTGTTGAAATCGAATGAACGACAACAAACAGAACAGGTTCAAGGCTACGAAAAGAACGTGGGTTAAATGTCTATCATAATTCTTAAAATTACTTTTTTAAGGGAATCATGAATATCAAATTATTCATTAGATATTCAATTGAAATTTTATTTCCAGTGAACCAGCTGGTCACCAAAGGCAGCTAGTATTTAATAAAATTGTAAAGCACAAATGGTGTGTTTAACTGCACATCGTTTACATCAATAATTAACAAATCCACCACACAATGCTTAATGTAAGCATTATTGTATGTAAACTTTTACAAATATGCATGTCATCATACAAGATGTGTTTTAGGTCTGTTGCATTAGATGATTTAATGAATGTGTTTGCTTTAAAATTTGTTGCATATATAAAACAGTGTATTTAAAAAAAACTGTTGTACATAAGTCATCATGTTTTGGAAAACAGCTCTCAAAATTGTTCATAACACAAAGAACATGCCGAGTTCCGGGTTTTAATTGAAATAAGGTATCAACAGCGCAGAAACAACCCCATCAAATACCATTAACATAAATAACAACACTAAGAGTTTGATATACATTGTGATGAATCTCCCAGCCAGAGAAACAGTGAGCTGAGTTTTGTTACATTTGAAAAAGTATTTTCATGCCCGAGAACATGATAAAAGAGTACATTGACAATAATTATGATTCCACATTAATATATTGATTAGGCCTCTTCCTTACTTTCACCCTGGGTACTGAGTCAGAAACACATAATATCCACAAATATCACTAAACTGTATTCTGCTCTCCAATGAAATGTTGAATGATACCATTCAGCATATATTTTGCATCAGTGACAACTGAATGACAGAAAAAATATGATGCTTGGAAGCAAGATTACTTTCAAGATGAGGACTGAGAACAATTTATGCCATAAAACTCAGTCTCAGAAGAGCTCATAAACTTTTTACACAAACTTTGAGATAAACATAATATACATCAAACAAACTAAGTTTGTCCAGGAATCAGATTTTACATAACAGTTACTTCTAGAATCACTACTGCCAACAACTATATGCAATCAACTTATTTAAATTCATTCTTAAAGGAATCCAACCTATCCACAACATGCCATACGAAACCCATTCAGATTGGGTTAAATGCCAGAATTCTGATTGATGTCATCTTTGAGGTTTTGTACGTCTCAATACAGATTAATTTCATCTGTTTCATTAGCATTTTTCAATTTTATGTTCTATCTGCCAGTTTTACAACCATGTAATTTGTTTTATCACCTCACTTGAAACAGCTAAATATATGGCCAAAATCTCATTCCTTTAAGTATGCTTTTTTTTTCAGTCAGTCAACTTGATATACAAATATAATCGGTACACTGCAACTCAATTAAAAATTTGCTCCTCTCTAAACTGCAATAATCATGAAAATGAAAAGTCTACTAAAAATAATACATACAGCTTAAATTTATCCCAAACAAATAAAAAAAATATCAATAGCATAACATGGAAAAACAAACCTGAAAGAATAATATTTCATGAACATATTTTCTCTCTTTGCATACTAATATTATGCTTATTTTATGAGAGAAAAACAAATTTGAAAAATTAAAGAAATAAAATACATCTTTTCTGTGATTATATGTCAAAATTTATAAGTAATGAATATAAATCAAGAAAAACTTTTATAAAAAGTAACACAGACATATATATGTAAATGATGAAACTTGGTTACTTGTCAAGAAATTACATTTATTATCTTTAGGTTAAATTAATTTGTTACCAAAAAAGAAACAGTATGTTATTTCATAAATTTAATTGTGTTTTTTTTTTTTTTTTTTGAAAAATGAAAAAAAATTGCTTGTAAATTTTTTAAATTACAACCCATATTTGCTTTAACCACTTAACTTAATAATTTTCTTTGCTATCTAATAAGATGCTCCCTTCTGTTTTGGAAAGCGGTTGTCGTTTTTATTCATCTCAGAAGGCATATAATACTTGAAATGTTTATGGATTCTAGGTAATTTTTGTGTAAAATTATAAAGATAATTAATGATTAAATTTTAGTTTTAAGACCAAAAATGCGACAATTCGATGCACGAGTATTCTGGGGCTGTTAAGTTAAGTGGTTAAACTGAAAATTAGATATGATAAAGAAAATAAGGTAAAAATTGCTTGATTATGAATCAATTTCTTGATAATAACAATTTTCTAAAATAGTGATCATAAAAATTACTTACTGGAGGTCTGTGTACACGCCAATATGACTTTTCTTGACTTTCTAAAACTAGTCTATCTCCTTTTTTCTTATCTTTAGCTAAACTAAAATTTTAAAAAATAAATTTTACTCTATGAACAGATATATCAAACTATTTCATTTAATAAAATAATATATAAAAGAAAAAATTATGTCATTAATGAATACAACAAAATTTAAAATATGGATGTTAAATTACTGAAACATGAAAACAATATTTATAATAAAGAAACAAATGTAAAATAATGAAAAAAATGGAATTCATAATATTATTAAAAAAGATAGCACACATTACAAAACTTCTAATGTAATTAGATATTTCAGAAAATATTTTTCAGCAAGTAAGCAACACACATTATCCTGACATGATCTGATTATTTGGCTAATCTTTATCCTTAAACCATGAAAAGTGTATAATTGCAATATTTCTGATCTAGTAAATAGTTTGGATTGAAATTGTTAGAGAAAAAGATATCTGTCTAGTTATAGCTGCACACCAAAGAAAGTATTAAATAATACAAAATGGTTGCTTAAAGCTAATAGTTTTTTTTTTTTTTTCGTTTCTTCTATAAAAAAAATTATCAGATATTTATGATGACACAAACCTCAAAGTTTAAATGCACTACACTGAAAAATAAGGGGGAAAAAATGTTGCCACATTTTTCATTTCCAGGAAAAGCTTAAGCATTCTGATGATAGACAGTGCATCTCTCATTTTTATTTCAGTTCACTAAATACCAAATAAAATATAGTAATAGAAAATAATGCTTTCAATTAGGTTTAACTTTTTACTTCCAGATAAGAAACTATTATCAAATATAAAGCAAAGTGTGAGTGTGGAAAATAAATACAATATAATGAAACTATTTGGCTAAAGATCACAATGAAATCTCACTCCTTTCAAATCTAAATTTTTTTGCATAAAACACTTTTTTTTTCAATTACCAAGTAACTTACAAAATTAATCAAGTATAAAGAAAAGTTTCAGTTATGAAAATTAATGCAAGTATCAGCTTTTTAACAGGAGTGGGATTGCATTGGTGTTCCCTCTTTCTAAACAGATAATAAATTTTTGTATGTTGAATATCTTACTACAAGCTGAAAGAACTTCTTTCAGAAGAAAAATAATTTTATGATTATACAATTCTAGGCATTAAAAATGTGTTTTCAATAAACCTTCAAATATATTACATAGTAGTAGTCAATAAATTTATTGGCACTAGTAGTTGCTCTAACCACAAAGATTAAAATTTGTTGGTAATGATTTATTTTTCTTATAGATAAAATATATAGCTAAAACACCCTGTTATTAATTCTGCTATGATTTTACTTTGCAATAAGACTTTTGAATCTATCACTAACTTTTACCTCAAAAGATTTAGGTGGGATTACCTTGTCTTCTTTCCTGATGATAGTTATCTTTTTAACCATTTCTCACACAGCCACATTTTTGTTACTGTTCAGCAACGGATTGCGAGACTACCACCTTTGGATGATTTTACACTGAAAAGGGGTGTCAGGCAATGAGTCATACGAGCGCATTTCCGGAGTTCTTTGTTAGATCACACTCAGTAAAATGTAAACATCAACCTTCCATTCTCCACTTTCCCCCTATTTGGATGAAAATAACTCCGCCCGGCACATGCGCAAAAGCACGGAGGGTTTCCAAATCCGTTGCTAAACAATACTCTTGCTTTATTTGCTATTATGTCTACTTTCAATATATCAACAAAACTTCTAGGATCCTGCTCCTGCTTGTAGGGAAGTTGTAGGATGTTTTCTTAGGTTAAAAAAATTCTGCCCAGTGGCCACTTGAGGTGCACAGACATCATATGCACGACGTTTAAAAGGAGGAAGTTTTGTTTTGTTTATTTTTGAACCACACAAATGAAGTAGGATATACATGCCACACCTGCAGCATAGTAAATGGGCATTCAACAGAATTTGTTAACTTAAAGAAAATCCTGTACTTTCATTAGGAGTGAGAGCAGGAACCTGAGAGCTTCGCCAACACATTGAAAGTTAGGATATGAAAAGTAAGTTCTGCATGCAACTCTAGTATCTCAATAAACACATCTGTAAAGGAGCAAGCCATTTTGGTGTTGAAAATGTCTGGTCTCATTATAATAGAAAAGTACCTTAATTTTAATCAACTCTAGAGAATAAACAAATATCACTTATTAAAAACTTGCAACAAATTAAAAACTGCGTTGTTGAAAAAGTTTTAAATGTTCATCACAACCAAATCAAACTGATGCTTTTCAAGGTAACAATATTTAATAATGCTGGCAAATGCATCAATCAGTAAAATAATATAATTTATTAGATTTAGAAAAGAATTCTCTTTTTAAAATGCTGTTACTTACTTGGCTTGTTCTTCTGCTTGTAATTGGATGAAATCCCATTTGTGGCATAGCAGTTTTTTTAGCCGAGCCAAGGCCTCCTGAATTCAAAGGAACAATTATAATATATATATGACAAAATTAATCCCAGAAAAAGAGATAGAAATAATACAAAACTTACTTGTTCATAATCTTCTAAACCATGCTTCTGTTTGTTCTTCATAGATTTTTTCAACAAATAAATTGCTATGTAGAAATAAGAAAAATTAATACAACAAATCAAACCAATAATACAGAACATAGTACTTTCCCTCACCTAATCATATAAATAATAAAAATGAAATCCAAGAAATTGATATAACCAGACATATGATTAAGAAAACCTTTGTGAAAGTTCATAAAAAAATGTTCATAAAAGGTCAAAATTCAAACTACACTAGAATAACAAATAGTTATTTTTAAAAAATTGAAATGCTTCATTAAATAACTTTAATTTCAACAGAGATATGATTTAATACAGCTATTAAGAAAAAAAGGAAGAAAATGAACAGGATTTCATCTGCATAAAATATATTTCTATGAAACATAATCATTGATTTCTGTTTATATAAAGTGATGTTACCCAATATTACCTCTTAAAGAAATAAATAAGATGGTTAAATATAATTAATTCACCTCCTCATCAAAAAATTCGGATAAAGTATTCCTTTGCTGAAAACATTCGCATACACACACCCCTTACTACTACAAAGAAATGATATTTTAAATCATTCCTGAAACTGAAAAACACTAACAAAATTCTTTCAAGAGCATGAAATCTGAATTTTTATGATTGAGTCAAAAACTTGTAATGTCCCTGTCAATCAAGCCTGAAATGCTTAAAGCATCTACTATTTACTATACAAACAGGAATATTTGAATCAGTAAATGGATGCCAAAGTATTTCATTAGCAACAGCAATATAAGAAAAGACATCCATCTAACAACACTGAATTATTTTCACAAGAAGGTCTCAAGAAGGCTTTGAGAGAAACTTGATAACAATGGCGATGAGGCTCCACATGAAAACACACCATATGACACCAGGGACGCAAACAACAGAAGATTAAGAAAGCTAATTACTGACTAGTCACTTCTTTGCCTTCTTTCTCCCCCCATCCCCCCCCCCCCCCCACATACACACACACTGGAATGATTCCCGAGTGTTAACAAAATTGCACATAAGATGTTATGCAAATTTCATATCTAACCAATTGAAGCTCTCTTTTTCAACACTTTTTTTCTCCTATGCATACTTATAAATTATATTTTTATTTATGTTTTAAAATATATTGCACTTCCAGAATTATTTAGTAACTATAATTCTAATACCACTTTCTTCTAGCAATAGCAATGGTCAGAGGTTAAAACCATCTAGTTCAGGAACTCTTTCACCCACCACACATCAGTAGCATTTCATGAGCATGAGAGACCTGATTAATCAATGAAAACCTTGTCTATGATCTTTGGTATTTCAAATTAATATGTTACATATAATTTTTGTAAACATGTTCAGAGTAAGTTGATTCAACAGATACTTCAATTAAATTGTCACGATTTATATATTTTTATGAAATAAAGGCATATTATAATAATATTCTACCATAATCTGTATTGTCTGGTTGATGATGAGATGGCCAGAAATATGGAGCCTGCAAAATAAAATTATTACTATTATAAGATGAAAAATAATGTAGGCTTCTTTTAACCATTCTGAATGCTATCTCTTGCTTTAGAAAAAAAAAAACTAAATATTTCTAAATGTACAATTAATACAAAAAATTTCCTCTAAGCACATCTTCATTATTTTTCTAGACTTTTGCACATCCCTTCATTAGAATTGTAGACAAATTGCAGTATGTTACATACATTTAATTTTCCATAAAAAAAATTTCTGATAATTAGCTGCTTCTATTGTTTGCAACATGCTGTTCAATTAACCTTCTAATAAACTCTCATTTATCTTTACTCTAAGCAATGTATTTCTTGCTCAATCGCTTCGAAATGCTTTTAAATGTTTACTTGATGACTGTTTCACCAAAAACATAAAAGACTAATTATATCCATCATATTCTGTAATAAACATTCTGATAAAAAGATATAGACAATGAAAACTATTCTGGTTTAAAAAAAACATCTAAAATAATATATCTATAATTATTTTACTATACATTATATAAATGGACAGCTATGCCATGAATTCTAAATGCATCATTTATGTGGAAAACCGAAATTGCTTTCTACCCAGCTCCTTGAAATACATATTTATTAATACTACAACAGAGGGACAAAAATAAGTATTAAAACTTTAAAAAATATAGAGAAATGTAAGCATTAAGAATCAAGTTTTTAAAATTATATTTATCCATAAGTTCAATCTTGTTAAATGAGATGATAATACAATAATTAAAAGAAAGCTTCTTTTTTAAAATAATCCTGTTGTAAAATAAAGAATAGGAATGGGTTCTGCAAGAGCAGAGGACTTACTTGAAACCTATAAAGAGAGCCATCATCTCTGATAGCTAGACACCTAGTATCGCCGACAGGAAAAAAGTAACCATGTTGGCACAGAAGGTTGGCTAAATGAACTGCTTCTGCCAAAGGACACAAAGAGACTTTAAAGAAATAAATATATTTGCTCATCACATGTAAATTTGATTCATATCATCTACACTAAGTTGTTTTAAAATATCATTTTGAAAGAATCTATATCACATGGAAAAAAAAAATTAAAGAGAGTTGGTACGTGGATTATTTACTACAATAATTTGCATTTACTTTGGCTTCTGTATATATTTTAGGTATAAAAATTAATATAACTTGGTATCAGAAGTCTCCAATTTTTCAGCTATATTTGGAACAACACATCAATAGAAGAAGCATTCTGAATTATAACCAACCGTAATTTACACTAAGTTCCTTTGTAACATATGCATATGTATGCTATAAACAAATAGTTGTTTCTACAATAATCACCTAGCATAATTTTTGCACTTAGTAAAAAAGTTACATTCATTTCTACAATCCTGAATTATAACTAGTATCAGCAATCAAGAGATTTCTGTAGCTATCAGATTTTTAAATGTATAAATCTAATACTGAAACAAGTGAAGATATAGAAAAATCTCAACAAAAAAAAGTTCAAATATGTTTTTCATTGTCAAGATCAGGTGATGCTAAATAACAAATAAATGCGCTGCACATTTAAAGAATAAAAGAATACTAATTTATTTTATAAAAGATATTTGGCAGTCATAAATGACAATAATATTATATGACTGTTATGCTTTCAGTCAAGTTTTGTATCCATCTTTCAAAATGTTAGAATGATTAGATGGATAAATAAAAAAATGAAGCAGTTTCAGAATAAAGAAACAATTTTCCTCTTAATTCTCCTCTTTTTTTTGGGCAGGAGGGGGGTTGGAAACATAAATTTAATCAACTTAATCAGAGTTTTAAAAATTTTACTTCCTATATCCTATTAATATAATTTCATTTAATCAAATAGTACTTATCAGCTATATTCTAAGAATCTAATATAAATTAAATATATCAAATCATTTTATAATATATCATTTATAAATGCAAAAGTTCAAAATAGTATACATGAATAAAACTTAAGAGGAAAACTGAATAAAGAATTAGAAACCTGTTGTTCTCAACAGAAAAAGAAAAGTTTCTTACAGCAGAAATAATAAGAACAACAAATAAATAGAATAATGCAAAAATAAAATTAAAGAGAAATACATTGATTCCACAGCTGATGGAACTTACCTAATTCTTCAATGTTCAACTCCATCAACCATTCCACAAGATCTAGGCTATAAAGGAAAAACATTTTTGAATTATTTTTTAAAAAATAAATTCTATTCAAAAAATAATGTGTTTGAATTCGAGTTTTATGAGTTACCGATATTGAAAATGAACTGCATATAAACTGCTCCAATTAATGAATGAACATAACATACATGTACTTATAACATATATATAAAATTTACAATCATCAATTTTCAGCAATTAATATCAATTTTAGAAAAGAAAATAATATTCTTTATATAATAAGACATTGTTAAGTCAATAGTTTGATAAATCAATTCCAATATTAAAATCACAATAAGAATAACTTCTTAATTATGATGTCGGTGATATGAAAATTGAGTCCTTTAAAAGCATAACAATAAATGTATAAATCTAATACTGAAACAAGTGAAGATATGAAAAATCAACAAAAAAAAAAGTTCAAATATGTTTTTCATTGTCAAGATCAGGTGATGCTAAATAACAAGTAAATGTCTGCACATTTAAAGAATACAAATTTATTTTATAAAGATATTTGGCAGTCATAAATGACATAATATTATATGACTATATATATATAAAATTTACAATCATCAATTTTCAGCAATTAATATCAATTTTTAGAAGAAAATATAATATTCTTTAATAATAAAAGCATTGAAGTCAAATAGTTTGATAAATCGAAATTCCAAATAAAATCATAAGAATACCTCATAATTATGATGCTGCAGTGATATGAAAATTGAGTCCTAATTTTTAAAGCTAACATTCCGAGTAAATAATTTTCCACTTGCTTAACATTTTGCTATAAAAGGATAATATCCTTCAGTACTGAAATTAAAACAAAAAATCAAAGTGCCGCTGTTTGTTTGTTTCTTCGTTTAGATTCAGTTCAATTCAATTCAGGAGTCCTTGAATGTGTTTGTTTTATCAATGGCGAAGGAGAAAAAAAAAAGTAAGGAATTTTTAGTAATGTGTTAATGCTACAATTTACAGACTTCAAGTCTAAACTGCAATCTGAAATCAGTATTCAATATTAAGAATAAGTTTTTGGATAAAATGGCAATCTTCTTGCTTAACTGGTTTATTCTAGTACAGTTTGGGATGGGGCGTCACTTTTGTTGGCAATGGCGTCTAATAACTAAGAGGTGAAAACCAAGATTCACGTCAGGTTTCTGAAACCACACAATGGGCAAGAGGAAGGACCACAAAATATCCCTATTAGCATAGCACAAGACGCAGAACAATATTCATACGATATCGAGCGGCATTCAGAATGGATGAGTTTTCTGGTTTGTTTACTTACATTAAACATTGACGGGGTCTATTCCAGTACCCAGTTTGAGATTTGGGTTCCGTTGTTAACGTGCGGACCCAACCCAACCGGGGGTACCAGAATAGACCCCTTTATCTGCTGGGATGTTGGACTTCCCCCAGTGCTGGATGCTGGATGTAGTCCCAGCACTCAGATGTAAACAAACAAAGCAGAAAACTAGTCTATATCGTGACGACATCGCGGAGGTATCGTAAAATATCTTGTGCTAATAGGGATAGAATGATCTTTCACGTTATGTCGCGTTTTATGCTTAAACTTTCTTGTACAGTGAAAGAGAATCGAGAATGCAGATATAACAAGAGTTCGATTTCCCGCAGACCAATTGAGTCATAAATTTCTAGCCGATCTACAATTTTAGTAACGAGACTACAAACCGAATTTCTTTTTCTATTTGTTGCATTTTTAAATGAACGTGTCCGCATATACATAGGGACAAACAAACAAAGAAGTAGTCTATCTACTCTTTGAGAAACCTACCCCTGTTTATAACAAAATTCTCTACAATTGTACACTGAAGAGCCAGAAAAACTGGTACACCTGCCTAATATCATGTAGGGCCCCCACGCACACACAGAAGTGTCGCAGCACGATGTGGCATGGACTCCACTAATGTCTGAAGGTATCTTGGAGGCAATTCACACCATTCATCCTTCAGGACAGTCCACAAATCCATAGAAATGCGAGGTGGCGGAGATCTATTCTCAACAGCATGTAGCAAGGCATCCCGGATATCTTCAATAATGTTCATCTCTGGGGATTTAGGTGGCCAATGGAAGTGTCTAAAGTCAGAAGAGTGTTCCTGGAGCCACTTGGTAGTAACTCTCGACGCGTAGGGTGTCGCAATGTCCTGCTGGAATTGTCCCAATCCGTCGGAATGCACAATGGACATGAATGAGTGTAGGTGATCGGGCAGGATGCTTAAGTACCTGTCACCTGTTAGAGTCGTCTCTAGACGTATCAGCGGTCCCATATCACGCCAACTGCACACGTCCCATTCCATCACAGAGGCTCCACCATATTGAACAGTCCCATGTTGACAAGCAGGGTCTATGGATTAATGATGTCGTCTCCATACTCGTACACGTGCATCCGTCCGATACAATTGGAAACGAGACTCGTCAGACCAGGCAACGTGTTTCCAGTCATCAACAGTCCAATGGTAGTATTGTCGGGCCCAGGAGAGGAGTAAAGCTTTGTGCCGTGCAGTCAGCAACTGTACACGTGTGGGCCTTTGGCTCTGAGAGCCCATATTAATGACGGTCCGTTGAACAGTTCGCACGCTGACACTTGTAGATGCCCCATCATTGAAATCCGCGGCAATATGAAGAAGTGTTGCAAGTCTATCTCGTTTAAGGATTCGCGTCTGACGTCAATGGTCCAGTTCTTTCAAGGTCTTTTTCCGGCCGCACCGATGGCGGAAACTTGATGTTTTACCGGATACCCGATATTCACGGTACACTCGTGAAATGGTTGTACACGAAAATCCAAATTTCATCGCTACTTCGGAGATGCTATGTCCCATCTCTCGTGCGCCGATTATAACGCCACGTTCAAAATCTCTTAAATCTTGATAACCTGCCATTGCAGTAGAAGGAGCCGATCTAATATATTTGTCTTATGTAGGAGTTGCCGACCGCATCGGGTTACGATGATTGGTTGCATACCAACGTTATTTGCAAACGCACGCCTGTACCAGTTTTTCTGGCTCTTCAGTGTAGAATATTAATATTCATACGATATCTTTACGACGTTGTGCGGCATTCAGGACAACGTAACAACATCGTGGAGATATAGTAAAATATCTTGTGCCATTAGGATTTATATTTACAGATATGTTTTTGTCATTTCTTTACATTTAACTTTTTATCATAACAATCTGTCTGTGTTGATAAAAATGAAAAAAAAAATTATAACAAATTGTGAAAAGAAATAAGGCACTTCAAGTAACAATATGATATCTAAGGTGAATTTTGGTGACAGGAACCCTTACTAAAATTCATCCATTTAGCTTTGTTGTGTTTTTGAGTTATGATGTTCACAAACACATGATTAGACATTACAACAATCAAGCCGATGATGCATTTGCTCCAAAATTTTATACACATCTTTAATTCTGGTGATAAAACCATATGCCCATCACTCATCTACTTTATTGAATTTTTTTAGCTATCGAATTCATAGGCGCACGAACGGACAGACAGACTTCCTTTTGGAAGAATTCGTCAAATATTTGACAGAGTAAACTGAAAAGTTCGTTTACTATAAATCTGAATGATCTGAAATTCGAACCATTTATCTAATTAGATGACTCCTTCTCTGCTATCTCTTAATTAGGTAGAGGAGGGGGTCATGTAATTAGATAGTAGGTATGGATCGTATTTGATCGCCGTATGGAACATATTTGATTCACATGGCGATCAACGTGTTTAGTATGAAAGAAAACGACAGTAGAATGTTATGAAATAACTGATAATAAATAGTTTAAATTGTAGTTGTTATAATTATTCCTAACCTTATTGGTATTAAACCACATAGAAAAAGTGAAGATTCCAAGTGACTACAACATCGTCTTCAAGTTATATCGCAAGATTTTTATTAGAAGACATTTCGGACACTTTATATTGAACTAGATTATTTCACACACAAGTTTTCGGTATGATTTCTGATTGCCTTCTCTTCTTACATTGATGTGTTACTTTTACAGACGCATTCCGACGTCCAAATGATGCATGAGAAACAGGAAATAGATCTAACAATAAGTAATATATATGATTTTAGATATTTTTTTCTTATGAATTAACAGAACAAGAACAGTAGTACTGTATAAGTTATTTTTATCAGCTCCATATTTATTGATCAAGAACAGTAGTATTGTATAAGTTATTTTTATCAGTTCCATATTTAATGATATTAGATTTTGATTGTAATGCGTTCCGTAACAATTGCATTATTGTTCATTCCAAATGAGTCGAAACATATCCGTTTTGCTAAACACTTATTTTTACTTTCATGCAAAAGTAAATGAAGTAACTTTTACTTACAACTAATGTAATATAATAAATAGCTTTTTATTAAACTCTGTTATTGATCTACAAACAAATTATTGTTAATTATTTTCCTGCATGTATAGGTTAACTACTAAGAAAATCGATTTATACTCTCAGTCTCAACTGTTAGAAAGTCGATTACCTCACGATTTACCTCTGTTTAAAGTCAATATTGATTTTCGGAAGAGTTTACAGTTTGGTAAATCACGATTACTTTTAGAAGCCACGTATGTTCAGAAAATTTTATTACAAACCGCAAAAATGCACACGTAATGTTGTGCCCTGAAAACAGTTTTTTTCCTCTCTTTTTTTACCGATTCTTTAAATTTTTTATTCGATTAATCAATATGTAGAGCAATTTAGAAGTGAGCATCAACTTTGAAAATCAATAATATGTAAACGAAAGAAGATAGATAGATGCTTTTGCATATAAAGGATGTAAATGAACCATAAATTTTTGTCACAAAACCAGAATTTACTGAAGCATAGTTTGCGATTTTAACTACCAAATGGTTCTGTAGTTGTTGGCGATAAGCGTCGGATACAATAAAGACTTTGATGGGCGAAACAAGTTACAAATATTCAATGTTTCGTACTCCATTCAAGAATTCAGCTATCAGATGAGGAACCACACGTTTTTTAAAACAAATATGAAGCACCATTTCTCTTGCAGATATTCTGTAATACCATCAGAAATTGCGCTTAATGCTGCGAAGCATGTGTTTCTTCGTCTGACAGCTTATCTCATGAATGGAAGGTATATTTCAGTTTACTCATATTAACGTCTAAGTTTGAAGCAACAAGAGGGCTATTTTTGGACGGATCTCGGAATTTTGAACTGTAAGACGACGAAGACGACATCTGAGCTGGCATCCCTCTCTCCAAACTTTTGCACCACACAAGCAGTAGGACATATCTTTGGTGGAATCAGGTCTCGAACCTGGAACCCTCCGGTCTCGAAGCCGACTCCTTGCCACAAAGATACCATGGTCCTCTTGAATAGAGGGTCACATACTGAACCCCCTGAAAGTCATTTCTCGAATCAAGGTCCTATCCTACATAACACATATCTCCGATAACTGCAGAACCATTTGGTGATTTAAATTGTAGTACCAAAAATGCTGTGCATCTTACTAAAACGTTGTTAAAAAACTGCTATGCAGAAAATAAATTCAGGTTTTGAGTCAAAACAGGCATGTTTCATTTCCATCCTTTCTGCGCAAACTGCGTCGTTCTATCTTCATTCGTTTGTTAAATTATTGATTTTTAAAGCTGCTTCTGACATCTGAATCACCCTGTATATACGTAACGCTGCCCTATTTTTCCTTATTATAATCAGTTATTTAATTTTCTGTGTTAGAGGATCATTATTTGAATTCACATTCGAAATCAATCTAAGTTAAAAAAAAAATAAATGAACAGCTTCCAAATCTGGAATGAATTAAAAAATCGGATTCTACATTTACAATTCAAGAAATAGAAAACTACAGTTGCTGCGGCTTAGATCTCTTCCAGAAGTTCATTTTCATTACGCACATTCTTAACATCTTTTGCCAGGGATTAAAACCATCTTTATTAAAGTCATTGATTTATTCTCTAAGTCTTTTTTACGTAGAGTTAAGTTGATGAAAATATTGTCTGAGGTTGTCCAAATTTGGTAGCGTGACTCCCGGTACTTAATATAAATTGTTTTCCAGATGGTTTTATTAGTAGAATTGGAATTTGTATCTTCAAACATGTAGACTGTTTGTTGATTTGTCTTTTTGAGATTATGTGAACGCGATGACTCAAAAACACAAAGAGCTATATGAGTGAATTTTAGCATATGATCTTCTGGCCAAAATTATAGGTCTAACTTTGGACTAAAATCCGTCGCAAGATAGATTGTTTGCTGTATATCCGCGTGTATGTGAAGACGATAACTCAAAAGCTAAACAAACAAGATATATGAAATTTGGTATGTGGCCTTGACAATAAAATTGTAGATATGTATAACAAATTTTAGACCTAGTCGATCAAAGGCAAGGTGTAGGGGAAACTACGGATACTTGACTCTGCTTTTAACATTTCTATTCTTGTATTTCTCAAAAATTTTGATATTTAGCATAATAAAAGCATATGTATTTAAGAAAGAGAAATGTGCTTATGCTAAATTGGAGTCTCATTTAATCATAAAATAAATATATTTCTTGAAATCACCTAGGATCAAGTATCTCTAGCCTTAAGGATACGTGACCCTATATGCAAATAGTACTTAAATTCTTTCGATAATTTGAATGTACGCGAAATCCAGATATTAGGTTAAAAGTACTGAATTGACAGAGTCTTAATTATCAAAAATATTAATGAAATTAATATTAAAAATAAAATAATATGACATTTATAAAACGAAGTTGTTATTAATTAAATTCTAGTTAATAAATTAAATAAATCTACCCGTTAAATTAAATCTAGTTATCAAATTATATTAAATTAGTTCAAAATTAAATAAACAAATAAAATATTGAATTAATTAAGTGATAAAAATTATAGCAATTGAACAGGAAACCTAGCAACGTCACTAGTGCAATGAAGAATTGCCGGTTTGGGGAAAATTAGAATATAGAACAAAATAGCACCAAAATGAAAAGAAAGGATTTAACCTTCCAGCGGGCGCGCTTACGCAAATTTTACGACATATCGTGCATCATATTACATATATTTATTGTGTCGTTTTACAAAATAAATGCAATTTTTATTTATGTTATCTGTATTTATTAGCCTAATAGTAAACAAAGAGTTTATAAATAAAATTTCACTTAAATATATAAAATAACGATATAAATATGTAATACGATGCACAATTTAAATGTCTCTTGCAAACGCGAGCCCGCTGGAAGATTAAAAATGTTGTACAAAACAAGAAATTGGAAAATCTTAACAGGCTTACTCGGTTCTCCTAATATTATAACGAAAACAAAAGCGAAGGAAGAAAAATATATTCTACGAGAAAATTCTAGCCAGCAAAGATACGAACTCACTCGAAATGGCGAAACGTTAAAAGAAACCAAAGGTTGATAAATACTTCAAGCAAAAGATTTTTATTAAAATAAAGAATGAATAAAAATCGTTTTTTAGCAAGCGAGGAAAAAATTGAATAAATAAATTTAAATTCTTTTTAAAATTCTTACGAAAATAATTATTTGAAATTAACACATTAAAAAGAAATCTTATTTATTAAATTATTACTGACAAACTATTTTTAATTAACTATTGTCTGTATTTATTCTTGCCATATTGGCTGACATATGAGTTGCCATATTGACAACAAACTTCACCTCAACGGAAAAGTAATCCCAACCATGCAATGTGCTTCGTTCGGCTATGACATCGAAGCTGCGGTAACGTTTTGGTAGGGTCAAGTATTCCTAACTTGACCTTTTCTAAATAATCCAAAAAAGTAAACCACTTAGAATTAAGACGCTGCATAACACCGTATATCAAATAAAGGTTAGAAGTATGCTTAAAACTCAAGAATATTTTAATTCGTCATAGCTTCAAGAGTAAACTTCCAATCCATTGAGGAACGAAAAAGTGAAAATTTACTTTTGGACCCCCAAAACATATTACCTACGCACCATTATGATGGCTTTTCAGATTGGAATGAAAATCGCCTTCAATTGAACATGTGACCAAAGTCAAATAAAAATGTCCCACACAAAATACCAAATTCCACAATCTGAGAAAATCACGTAGGGTCAAGTATCGAGGGTAAAACACTCCTGTTGGTTGGAAAAATTTTGGGAAAAATATTCCTGATGTTTTTAAACATATATTAGATATTGTTCTTGAACAGCGAAATTAATAATGTGTCTATTGAGCAGTAATTAATACTAAAACAGTATCCTGACGAAAATTTAAAAAACCGTCGACTCCTTATTCAACAAAAACAAATACTATACATTTTTTTAAAATATTTTACTACAGTTTTTGAAGTGGTGGAATATTATTCCCTTCCTTTTTTCTTCAGCAAAATAGCTTGTAGAGCGGGAAATAAATCTGATAAATTTCAGTCCGCTCAATAGCAAGTTTCTTAGCTGGGAGAAACGTTGCTATGGAAACAGTCAGAAGTCGATGACCTACAATGTAACAGCTCTCTAAGTTCGTAAATGATGCCTTTAGAGCAACCGCCAGGGGACAGCTTTGTTAAAGCACATGGAAAAGCACAGATGATTGCTTATAATTTATAAGGAAAATAGTGAAATTTTATTTCAAAATATTAATAACGATTTTTGTCTTTTTTCACTTCATCATAAAGAAAGAACCGAATATTTGTGATATGCGATTTTAAATGAGGATAATTTCGATAGCATGGGTGGAGCAGTAAGCGTGTATCACAATATCAGTTCGTAGTAATAAAAGAAAAAATGTTCCAAATTGAATTGCTTCCTTCTGTATGTCCCGGAAAATTTTATTTTAAAGTAGTTTCAAGTACAGGTTTACTCAAAGCAATTGCAACGATTACAAATGGTAATCGTTTCCTTGTGTGCAACGATAGGAAGGAAAAACCTGAACACAATACGGAAAAAAGCTTAACGTTTTGTTTGCGCACCTAATAATTGCTTTATGTAACTTCCCTTGACCATAAGGGCAACATACATATAGTAGTCCATTTAACTACCATGTGAAGCATTCTCTATGAGTACCTTTAGTTCGTTCACTTTCCCACCGGGGGGGGGGTCACCACGAACACACACGAGAATCCGCCGAATAAGTAAGTGGATTCTTGGTTCCCTGGCGGCCCTCCTCACCGGGGCGCCCCCCGAGTTACTCTCCACCAGTGATAGTACGTACCTCCTTCGGGAGGTGTCGAGTGGTCGGTGATGACAATTAGGACTCGGCCTCAATACTCGAGCTATTGCAGAGGCTGTCATTCAGAAACCTCGGATGCCAAGGCAGGGCGGGCGTAACTCTTTTAAGATTTAGTTCGTTCACTGCTGGAGGGCCGCCGATCGGGAGAAAAGTACTGGCGTACACCCTCCCCCCTGCGAATTATGACGGTAGTGACTAATCAGCGGAGGAAGTCTTTATTCCTGTCGCCCGGTCACGTCATATATTGTTGCGAAACATCTGACTTCTAGACACTTACTGCGAATTTGATTAATATAATGAGAATGAGTGAGTTTTATATTCAGATAAATGTGAACATTTAGTTCAATTCAAGCCTAGCCGCATTTGTCATGTATAAAAATGAAATACTATTCAAAATAAGAAAAATATAGTTATCGTTTGTCCGGGCAGATGGGCCCATCCTGTGCCCTGCTCCAGGGATTTAGCCCCCTTCTCTCAGCGGGCCTGCACTGTTGCACACAAAAGAGTCGTTAACCTTCCAGTGGGCGCGCTTACGCAAATTTTACGACATATCGTGCATCGTATTACATATATTTTTCGTGTTGTTTTACAAAAACAAATGCAACTTTTATTTATGTTATCTGTATTTATTAGCCTAATAGTAAACAAAGATTTTATAAATAAAATTGCACTTAAATATATAAAATAACGATATAAATATGTAATACGATGCACAATTTAAGTATCTCTTGCAAACGCGCACCCGTTGGAAGGTTAAGCAAAGTCTATAACACATCCCAATAAAATCAAGACTCAAGAAATACAGGGTGGTCATAAGTTATTAGACCCGTTTAAAAAATTAATTTAAAAAACTAATAATGCTACAACTGCGCGGTTCTTTTTTCCTTTTATCTCTCCCTTAAGAAAAATTCATAACTGATGCAGGGTGAAAGCAGTATGTTTTCAGTCCTCTTGCAAACCAAATCTATGAAAGATTTTAAGGACATGGGAAGATTCTAAGATCTACGGAAGAAATCTATGAGAGATTCCATTTGTGAATGTTTTCCAATGGAATTATTGGTGTTAGTTTAGCTACTTTCTTTCATTATCAGCAATACTCTAAAATTCGATGCAATGGAGAGTGGGCTGTGATGCCGACTCCCATTTGTAGTCCTCAATTCGAGACTTAGTTCTCAATTTTTTTTTTCTTCAATTGAAGACAAAGCGGCTTTATAGCAAGCATATGTCCGAAACATACCTTTCTACTAAACCTAAACCTTCGATGCAATTTTTTGTGAGCGAGTTTTCTCTACACTGGAGAAATGAAAGTGGGCAGAAATACGCATTTTATAACCTTAAATGAACACTGAAAGAGAATGAAGTATATTGAAGTTACCTAAGAAAGCTGAAGGAATGGTAGTGAGAAACATTTTCTGTCTGCGCAATGGAACTCCTGATTCAGGGTTTTGCATCTCGCACACCAACTGCTCCATCTAACGAAATGGAAAAAAAAGCATATGGTTAGTTTTATTCCTACAATTTCGGCCAATAAAGCATCTCATAAATTTTCAATCATAGGATCACTTTTTCCAATTCTTTATTTTGTAACAAATGTTTCTATTCGATTGTTTAGTTACCATTTTCTAATTTCACATATTCTTTCAATTACAACACTTGAAAATCAATCAGTAATAATATCTTACCTGTATTTGTCTCTGTAATAAAAAAAGAGCTTACGCAATTTGTATAAACAAAAATTATTTATTATCAAGTTAAATTAATTTGTCATGATGATAAAAAATCTGTTATAATCGCTACACTTTATTTTAATCACACACTACTATTTTACTACACATAGTAAAAAGTTCCAGATTAAGCTCTATAGAGATCAAACAAATCGCAGCACAAGTTGTGATTACGGCGATAGTGACTTGCAGTCTTGATAAGGCATCGTTACTTTATTAGCATGAAACTTTTGTTAAATTCATCATAAAGTTCATCTGAAAAATGAGATTTACGTAATCATAAATTATCACGCACATGCGATCCTAAGAAAGTTCACTATAACAACTTCCGATGTTAACACAGCAATATCACATACTCGCTATGCCGTTATCAGGAGTTGTTAGTTCATTATTAGGAAAATATTTGTGTAATCAAAATGTTATCACGCACATGTGATTCGAAGTTAGTTAACTCTTCTTAACACTTAGTTCACTCTTAACTTAACACATTTTCTGCCACCGATGCGCTGGCGTGTCCAGAACCTATTATCTAATTAGATTACCCCCTTATCTACTGTAGTTAAGATATGGAAGATAAGGGGTCGTCTAATTAGATACACGGTTCGAATCTCAGGCGTGAATAGTGGCAGCAAACGTGTTAAAACTCTACATTACTATAATGCTGTAAACATACTGTGCTACAATTTGTTTGCCCTCTATTGAGTTAGTCTCGGAAGTTTTGGAAACTCGTGGATTTTTTTATATTTTAATGTAAGCAAACAGGAATATAGTCTGCAATATGTTAAATAGAATAACATGATAATCTTTTAAATTTTAAGACTTGGGTTGAATGGCATTAAATGAACGATTTTAATTTAAATAAAATTACAGAAAATAATTTTCGACTTTAAGGAAAACTTCAGTAAGAAATATTTTTCAGCAGTTTTCTAATAGAAAGTAAATGCATAGCAACCTTTTAATTTTATTCAAATTTATTTTTTCGTATCTTCAAATGCTTTCACAAATTCATTTAATACAAGAAGCAGATCGGAGTAAAGCAAGAGCAATCGAAATAAAAATATTTCGCGTTCAGGGGGTCAAAACTAAACAAAAGAAAAATATTTAAGCTCAGCCGGAGCAGGATTCAAAAATCAAGTCCTTGCAAGTCCGGGCAAGAAAAGAAATTCGAAATCTTAAAAAGAATATGTCATATAATAAATAGGAATATTATTATAGGAATGAATTTTTTTCTCTGAAAAAGAAATTTTATTAGTATATAAATGTTCATATTAAATAAAACGAAACAACAAAAATAGTCTTAAGTTTTGAATGAGGGCATACATCTGAATGATGTTAGTTTGCTTTTGATATTAAATTTAATAAGAAGAGTTTTTAAAAACACGCTTTTATAAATGTATTAAAAATTTTTATTTTAAATATTTTCTCCTTTTTAGCCTTTAATTTATAATTCATGATTATAAATACTATGGAATCTTGAAATCAGTTTTTTCAAATACACTACCAGGTGGCGCCAATTTTATGGAATCAAAATTTTATTATATTAATCGATTAAAACTAATATCTTAATTCTGAAAACATTAAAATAATGTATTGTTTACGAAAACACGCCAGTGTATATAATTTCAAAGCACTATCACAGCAGGAAGTGAGCGAAAAATTCATTATAAAATCCCATCGTCAGAAACATGAAAGAATTTAAATAAAAGTGTACAAAATTAGACTTGGATACATATTTTTTCTATGATTTAATTTTTCTACTGATTCTGTTAAACGCCATTCTAAATTTCTCGTCACTTTTATAACTATTTCCGAAGTAATATTTTGCAGTTCTCGTAAAAGTGTTTCCTTGAATGGATATTCACCTTAATATGCGATACTTTCTTAAACTTTTTAGAATTTCACCAGTATCTCGACATTATATGCATCTAGTTAATGCAGTATCCCTCTTTTGATCTTGTAACTGTAAAGAATAGTCGGTAGAGCCCATTGAAACTTTCAGATTTGAATAATTATTTTTATATCAAGTTTTCTTGCAGTTTTTGCATAAAAATTTACATAACTGTATTCAACGGTCAAATATCAAAATTTATCTGTTTTCTTTCTATGAAAACCATATACACTAGTCAGCGAGTTTTAATTTCCGCGCTTCAAAATTACTTGCGCCTTTTTTTTTTTTTACCGTAATCCTATTTCTTGTTTTGGTGACAACTGCTCAAACTGAAAGAGTATATGTACTTTATTTTTTAAACGCAGTCATCTGTTAATTTCCAGGATTAAATCTACGAATCTATAGAAATATCAGAAGACCTATGTTTTCGTTTCAGCGTTATTAAGTTTTTTAGCATCTGAAACCTAACCTTTAATATTATCCATTGCAATAATTTTATTGAATTTCGCCCTTTTTATCAATGTATGCTAATCAGTGCTGCTCGTCCATTAGGGCTACAGAGCTGCAGTCCTCCCTGAAATTATTTTAAAAGTTTTTTTTCTTATTTGATTACTTTTACGCTTTGAGAGTTCAATGATCAACGAAAACGGCGAAAAAGTAATAAAAAAACCCAAAAAGGTAAAAAAACGAAAAATCAATCAACAAGTAAGAGAAACACAGGCTAGAGCTGCAAAGAGATTTGCCCCTCGAAAGGATCAAAATTCGCGAGCAACGCTGAGGGATGAATCGGAAGAAAAAAAAACGTCCCTTTCTCCCTTTGAATTTAGAAGCACCTGAGTTTCAGCCATTCCAGTCCGCGTTTGGCGAGCGACTTTCGCCTTTGCTTCTTCAATTGGCTTTTCTTCTCTTTCTCTCATGGGCTGTTTATGGGTTTCTGTTTCACTTCAAGTTGCCTCTACAGAAACGTGTCTGGTTTATTGAATATTCGTTTTCTATCTTTAGAAATCACTCTTCGAAAACAAGTTTGAAGATAATTTTTAAAAATATTATTCAGTTAAAAATTGTGTAAGGAAGGATTAATCATTATTATTAGAGGTTTCTACGAAAATCTGAGCTTTGCAGATCTTCAAAATATCGTAATTTCAGAGCTTTCGCTGAGCAAAATTTTGAATATGAAAAATGCAGGTCGCATTATGCCGGATTTGAACATTGTTCAAAAATCCGGTACCAGCGGAAGTTTTTGTAGCATTGTTTGTTTCTAAGCTGACGAGCCGACACTGATGCTACTATTTTAGACAAATAATATCCAATTATTACCATAAGACCTATATTTATTTATTTATTTATTATGAATGATAATCTATTTTTCATTAAAAGAGTGTATGTTTTTTTATTTTTGTTTTCAATGGTAAACTTCTACGAATTTTCGTCTATCTTTCTCCCTTGTCTTTTTCTCCTTCCCCCTCCCCCAAGAGTATCAGTCCCACATGAAAATCATTACTTAAAAAGTAAGTAGAAACCTTAAGTAAGTAGGCATAGAGAGAAGGTAGAAGAAGAAATCGTGATTTTTTTCGACGTATTATAATGTAATTTAGTACCAGTGCGACAAATTTGCGAGAGAGGTAGTGGGTACAAAGACAATTTGGAACCACAAAGCACTGTAGGGTCGGAAATGCCTCCTTCACAAATTAAGGCAAGAAGAAGAAAAAAAAAAATGAAACATCAAAACGCAAGCGTAAAAAAGCATTTAAATAACGAGATTTACATTAAGAAAAGGCAAAGATGCTACAGAAGGTGTTCGACCACAAGCTAAGAGTTTGACATCGACAATGCATGGAATCTCTGAAATTCTGGAATATTCCCGCCGTATCTTGGAAGTCTCCGGCAGACACAGATATGAGAGCGACGTGTTAACCCCTTCTAAGGCCGTGGGAACATACTTCTCTCCAAATTCATCAATTTTTAAACGCATTTTTTAAGGTTGGCATAAGTTCTCGCCAAATTTTTCGATGAAACAAAAACTTGGATTATTCCAATTTATCTCAAACCATAACGAAGTGTCTTGACTTTGCAATTAATTATTAATTAATGAAATTAATTAAGAAAAAATGTCATCCAATAAACTAAATGAATTAAGTTTCTTAAATTAATCTCAATACCAAAGTTATTTTACTATACCACTAATAGAAAAAATGACCTTATAAAGTGTTACACTGATTCAATGGGGGTCTAATACACTAGTGTCCGGATTTATGCCAGTAAATGTGGCGAGAGAGAAATTTGGTTATAATAGAGAAAATCTGACGTATTCGAAAATACTGACGCCATTCCGCAAATGAAAGAAAATTCATTGTTTGCACTGTTTGCATCCATCGTTGATGAGAAATTGGATGGGCCTCCTTCTCGAGGCCCCAGTTCAATCTTAAAATTAGAAGTTTTGGCACTTTTATTTTAATTCCGTTTTTCATAAAAATATAAATTTGAATTGTCAAACATTATTAACCCATTAAGAGTCGCATTTTCTTTGTTATCTAATAAGATAACCCCTCCCGTTTTGGAAAGGGGCTGACGTTTTCATTCATCTCAGAAGGCATAGAATACTTGAGATGCTTATGGATACTACGTAATTTTTGTGTCAAATTATAAAGCAAATTAATGATTCAATTTTAGTTTATAAGCCTAAAAATGCGATAATAAGATATACGTTAATATGACGGGCGCGACGGTTAAAGAGTTAAAATTACATCTTTTTTGCATTTTGACATCTTAAATATTTTTTTCACTTCCTCAAATGCTGTACAAATGTTATGAAAGATGGTTGTTGGCCAGCAACTTTTAGAATTTTATATTATACTTTGACCACCCAAGACCCTTCACCCCCCCCCCCGGCGCTTCAAGTAAAAAAATTATGGTAATCCTACCGTTCTTTCTAGTTTGTTGCACAGGCGCTGAATCACCTGGTATAAATTTAATATCTCCTGTGATTACTTCCACTATTTTTGAAAATACTTTTTCTTTATGATATCTACAAAGGTGAGATTCTAGCTTCGTGTAAATCATTCTACAATTCTTCTCAACACAATTTATTTCACACCTACTCACTCTAAGATTAGGCTTCCATGATCGCTTTTTGCATAAATATGCTCTCTATTACCTTGGAATGAGTTAGTAATACACGAGATGATGCAACGATTTATTGGAACAGCATTTATAAATTCTATAAAAAATATCTTATTTACTGCTGAAATTCCCATCTGATGTTTCTTTCTTCCAGTACTACTCATTATTTATATCCATATTTTGATAAACTATTAACTGCCTTTGACGGCCATCTTGTCCGCCAAGAATATTGGTTACATTAAATTGTAATTATATCCCCTACTCATAGTACTCATGGTCAAGAGTGACGTTAGAGTCTGCCCGACAGGGAGGAGGGTACGACTTGCTGTACGGGAGGAGGAATGAAATGAAATTGGTCTCAAATTTTCGCCAGATCTTTAGTTATCTACTAGCTGAATACGCCGTTGCGTGAACGGGGTACACAAATTTTTCCCAACGGACGGGGGAGCACAGCATCCCCGACAGTGGGGGGCCCTGGAGGCCCCCACTGGAGCCACCCCTGTTCGGGGTTCCCTCAACAAAGTATTTCCAAACTTAAATTAAGATCGAAATTTAAGCGGCGTTATTTTAGAAGCCTTTCACCTGTTCTGTTCCTTGTGTACATGACACTCCGTTGTTGAGTGAAGTTCTATAACGTAAGGAGTCGCATGAAAAGCGTAAGCGTCCATGTCATCTAACATTTAATTGTTTTATGTGGTGCGGTAACTTCTACTTTATTATTCCTCATGCAAAATTCGCAATTTATGTGTATTATGTGGGCATGTCGAGCAGCAATTTAACTGAATTGAAACATGATGACAAACATTTAATAGCAAACAAAAGTATTAATCACACCAAATGTATATTACAGGGCTTTGTTCAGATATTCAAACAAATTAATGGCATTATAAGAAGAAAGTAAAAATTCATTCAAAGTAAACATTGCCAAAAAATTCTGACTAAAATTTCAAAAAAAAAAATCTTTCAAAAGATAACATTCCCATTCGAAGTATGTGCCAAATTCGATAACACTAGATCCAACAGTCTGCCCTGTAAAGCACCAACAGACATACACACATTCGTTTTCATTATTGGTTGAAATTGTTATAAACTAGATTTATGCCATTATACATAAACTTAAAAGTTAATCCTATTCAAAAAATTCAGCCGTATTTGTTGAACACAATTCTTTAAAATGTATTCCAAGTACATAAATACTTTTGTATCTCTGTAGAATAATAAATAATAACCGGATTTATTCTGTTTTTAACACATACATCCAAAGTTACATTAGTTTTAATATTAGATATGCATAATTTAAGCAGCTCTGATGGCTTATAATCATAGATTACAAAATAATAAGGTGCAAAAAAATTTTTTTAAATACAATCACTGTACAAGTACCTTTCTCTGTCGCTCTATATTTGGTTAAAAATTTAGACTGACAAGAACATTTATTTTTTGTCAAAAAGAATGAAAAAAAGTCAAACAGGAACATTTACTTTTTGTCCAAAAGTTTAATACAACAAGAACATTCCTGCAGCAATTCTAATCTAGGTTAGATGAACAACATCTACACTTATACAGGGACATTTTCACTGGTCATATATATATTTTCTTTTCGTTTTTAAAACTTTTTTCAGTCGAACAAATCTCAGATGGAAGAGACTGAATGTAGCGTCCCTTCGTGTGACCTTGAAAAGGGGGGAAGAGCTCATAACAGGTCGATATCGAGTACAACACCTTCCGCTGATTTTTTTAAAAGCAACGTTCGGTGTTTCTTTCTCTTGTGAAGAGGATGCGACGCTGATTTCTTTCCTCAACAATCGATTGATGAAGTTAGAAGTATATTTCAGATTTATTTTTCCTTGTTCGAGTTATGTCTTGAATAGCAAAGCAACAAAATACTTTGCTTTCTAAATTTTTCGAAACATTCCGAATTTTTCTCTTTTATTTTTTTATTTATAAAACGTAGGGACATACGATGGTTTTTGGTTGAATAACTTGTTTATTGAGATACTTTGTTTCAA
Organism: Araneus ventricosus; assembly: GCA_013235015.1. NCBI lineage: Eukaryota > Metazoa > Arthropoda > Arachnida > Araneae > Araneidae > Araneus > Araneus ventricosus. Next base: position 223,782 of record BGPR01000829.1, on the reverse strand, counting down.
AATTCTCTAAAAGTTATCTGGTCGCTTTAATATAATTCGCGGCTATGAAGTTCAAAGTGTCATTAACTAGCAAAACCATAAAGATTTAGTGTTACAAGAGAGAGATAAAACTAAGAATATTTGTTGCTTACTATTATATATTTATAATTACGGGCAGGTAATGACTATTTCCCTGAGCCTGAAATATTCGAAAATTCAAGTTCCAGATAAAAATAAAGAAGTCAGATTTGGGTCTCTTTGTTCAAAAATGTGTTGGGATTTCAAAACTTAATTTTTCATTTTGTTTCAGGAAAATAAAAGTAATAAATTTAAAATAGTTTCAAAACAAACTCAGTTCATAACTTGTTTAAACTAAATTTATTTTAAAAGTTTTATCAAATTGGTTTTATTTCGGGAATTTTTGTTAGATTGAATAAATTTTTCTATTGTCATGACTGAATAATAACAGTTACTTCATGCCATTTTATCCCAAAGAAATCGTATCAATCAGTCGAGTATTTCTGTTTAACTGAGTAACTGTTAATTTTACTAATTTATTAAAATGTAAATGGCCATGCGATCCACGTGACTATGAAGAGCGAATTGTCAATTTAATATCGGAATCCTATTCTTCTATTTTCTGTTGGTAACAATAAGAACAATTCTTTTGCTGTTTGAAATAGTTATTTAGTTCTTGTCTTACATTTTCTACTAGCAGCTTGTTTGGCGGCAGTGTTTCAATGCGCTAGTGACACTACTATGTTCCCTGTTTCATTCCTACAGCTTTTATCACTAATTTAGATACGAATTTTGGAAATATTTTTAATTGATTGTCTTTATTCTTAAATTGTTAACTATTGTAATTATTGTTAAATTTTTTAAAAATCGTCTTTTTTCTTAAATTGTCAGCTGTTTAACTATTGTTAAATCTTAAAAAATGCTTTATTCTTAAATTGTCACATAAAATTTAAAAAAATATGCTACTTTTCCACTGAAAATCTAGTTTCCCCTAATTTCCCATAGAGTTAACATGTGTATCCCGTTTTACCGCACTAGTGGGGGAAAACTGGATACTTTGACTTTTTCTCCAAAAAAAAAAAATCGTTTGTAAAAAAGGTAGTAAAACTATGACTTTTCCCGAAAGATATATTGTAGTCTGATTAATAATGAATATTTTAGTAAAATATGACAAACTCTATGTCGAATAGTTTAGCTTGAACAGGCCTTCGAACTTTAGGTACCCGGTTTTATCCCACTTTCCCCTACATACTGAAAATATCATTAAATCAATTTACAACATATCGATGGCAGCCTGAGTGCTGATAAAAAATAATAAATTGATCTTTTCCACTTGAAGCGACATCTTTTCTGTTTTGTTTGCACGCTTGAGAAGTACCATATTTTATTCTACAATGTTGAAGGAAATTCCTTAACCGTATTATTTATTAAAATTCACGCTGTGTATAATATTACAGAATTTTATTAATGAAATTTTTTTCTGAAATAAAGCCCAGTGTTGTCAGTTGGTAACAAAATGTTTTTAGCCATAAACCATACTTAAACAAAATGGGATTTTTTTAATGTATTTTTCCCATGTTTTATTCAAGAAATGAAAGTCAAAAAACATTTTAAAATCAATTTTTAAAAAATCAGGCTTTTAAAAGTTAACAGCCGAAAAACGAAAAATAATATACATTTTCTATTCAAAATGTTCCATTAAATGACATGCACAGTTATGTTTATCAGGTGACTATGACATCATGTGAACTGAATCAATCCACACATTTTCAACAAATTAGGAAACTTTTTCAAACAGAATGGTTTTATACAAACATTTAAATTCACAGACATCAGGGCAATAATATCTCATCATCCGTCAGCTAACTGCACACTGTCTTATTAAGATGTGCTATGAAGCCCATCCCTTCCTTTTTCTCTGTAAGATCCTCAATTGATTCCGAACTGTCACCGTGCGTTTTAATTGTATCACGTGACGTGAATTGTCTCCATTAGCTTACATATAATAAATTTATGATATGCGATTTTTGAATTGGTTTCATTCAGAAGAGAATGCACGAGCATTGAGTATCACTCAGAATTGTTTAAAGAGTCTTTTTTTCCCTTGCTTTCTTTCAGAGTGTGTTGAATTGTTTATTTTTCAAGGGCAAAGGAAAGTAATAACATCAAACGGAATCTTGTAGAACAGAAAATGTTCTATTGTATGTAATTATTCCAAAAGCTCTGATATGAGAGATAATTCATGCTGTGAACCCCTGTTTCCTTGTTGCTACAGTTTCAGAAATAATTGTTTTTTTAAAATTATTATTTGAAAGTTTTATTTTTATTTAACTACCACCTTTTCTAAATTCTGTTTTTCAGTTCTGATTTAATAAAAATAGTTATTTCTGGCATATTTTAACAGACTTGATACAATGTTCCCCACCGCATTACTTTTCGCCGTATCATATAAAAATAATATTTTTTAAATCAAACTTAAAGCACAACATATTTTTGAATAACATGATGCAATTTTTAATTTAATAATCTCAAATTGAAACTGATGTCTATAATGAAAATTCAACTCAATCTGTTTGATGGATAAGAAGGGAAAAATAAATATCTGATACATAGAACAATGATGGCGAACCTTTTTGAAAAGTGGGTCAAATTTTGTTCATTACTTTTTAATACTAGCCCGTAGGCCACTAAGTCATTGGGGGCACTTGGAAAGGAAGAGTAGGGTCTGGTAAAAAGGGTGCCAATAATTTGGAAACACTGAAAATTTGTTAACAGAACAACTTGACAGTTGAGCTTTTTTCCCCCCCTCTTTCACTTTTAAAACCCTTTAAAAAGTTTACGCTCCCTTGGTAGATTAGTGTAGATCATTATGATCCCACACTAAAAATTCTGAATAGAATCACCTAAAATTTAGCATAATATGTGAGAAAGATTTTTTAATTTTTAAAGATTAAATTTTTTAATTAAAGATCAAAAGATTTTTAATTAAAGATTAGAAGATTTTTATGCTTAAAAGCTTTAAGATTTTAATAAAGATAAAAGATTTTTAAAGATCTAATTTTTAGAACTTATTTTCATCTTAATTCACTTAAAATAAAAATTTAAAAAAATATTGATTATCATACAACATGAAAATATAAAAAAATACACATTTTTCATTCTAAATAGCATCTTAAAAATACTTCTGAACATAAATAAATAAAAATAGATTTAACAAATCCATAATACTAACAAATATTGCTGTATAAAATTTTATTTCTATGCAATTAAAAGAATTTTATGTGAGCGTACATAAATTTGGAAAAAAAAACTGCATATATTAATCATACGGCTCCTGTTGTATACATTTTAAAAATATAATTTCGTCTTTTCAGACCAATACGTATAATACATTTCTGGAATTAGTGAAACGTCCCCTATTTAATACAGCTACAATTGAAAAATCGATTTTTTTGACGATACAAAATATTCAAGTTCCTTTATAATAGTTCATTTTATAAAGCTTTAACGAATCAACTATGTGGCCGGCCCATATAAAGACCTAATTTTTGCAATGTAATTCTGTGATAGAGATAATATGTTGACAGTAATTGATTGCCGAAGTTTGATTTTCCATTTTTACATGTCATGTTATTCTGGAAAACATATTTAGCCAGCGTGTCTTTTAGTTTTTGTATTTGTATTTTTATGCGTATTTGGATTTCTTCTCTTCTTTGTCAAATTTAATTACTTAGTACTTTGTATATAATTTTGATAGCTTTAAGTTCTCTTTTTCCCGTCCATTAATGGGGCTATAGATTAAAATAAAAAATTAACGAGCAACAATTTTCTTGTTGCATTTTGCAGAACTCGAATACAGTACAAATAATTCAACCCTATAAAACTCTTTATTTCAAATAATTTAATTTTCTTCTTTCTATTTTCTAGATATTAATAATCTACTCTATTAAAATTCGAAGGTAAACAAACGTATGTATGTATGTATGTATGTATGTATGTATGTATGTCCCTCTATCTTCTCACGAACCGCCGAACGGAGAAGCGCGCGGAAGGTACCAAAAGATGGGGAATAATCCAGGGAAGCCATTTCGGCCATTTAAATTTCGAAATTTTAATTAGTGAAAAAGATATTAATTAAAAACTAACTGACAACAATGCTTTTCATTGTTTGGGATACTTTATAACAATACTTTTCATTGTTACAGCGCAATTCAAAATTTATTTTATTGTTGAAGTCGTTTACTTTAAGGAACATTGTTACAACAACAATAAAAAAGTGACGCTGACAGAAATAAAAAAAAATGTATTGTTGAAAGTGTATAAATTCTTTTTTTTATCCCGTGATATTTTGCCACTTGAACAGAATCATTTTAACGAATTTACAGGCGTGTTTTGTTTCTGTAAAGTTATGTGCCGAAAGATATAGATTAGTTATGTTAGTGATTTTAATCATTATTCATTGATTTGATCAAGTTTAAATATTTGTGGAAGCTTCTGTTTTAAGCTGATATTTGGAAGTTACTATTTTTGCTTTGTTCAATTCTCGCTTTTTCCGATGCCTAAAAGAAAAAGAGGAATTACAGGGGATGCTGCCAGTAGACGGGAGGCAATTAGAAAACGTGAAAGGAGAGTTGTTGAAACTGAAGAAGAAAGAAGCCGCCGATTGTCAACTATGGCACAACGTGGCCAGGACAGAAGAGCGGAAGAAACAGAAGAACCAAGTAATAGCCGATTGTCAGACATGGCACAACGTGGGTAGGAGAGAAGAGCCGAAGAAACAGAACAAAGAAATAGACGATTGGCAGTAATGGGACAACGTAGCCAGCAGAGAAGAGCCGAAGAAACAGAAGAACAAAGAAAAGAGAATATGTTTTGGGGGGAACGTAACGTTTACGTTAGCGAGAATATATGTAAAAAAAATAAATCGGAGGCGGGCTTATGAAAATTAGTAATAAAAAGACTAGATTTGAAAGAATATTTACATTTCTTGGAGAAAGTAAGTGACAATATTTGTTGAAAAAAAAACGGAGCCGGGCATATGAAAAAATATGGATCCGAAGGCCTCACGTGATCTCACTTCTCTCTGCCTGGAAATATCCCATTATTCAAGATTGCCCGTGCAACGCCGGGTCATGCAGCTAGTAAAGGAAAAAGCACTGCCTGAGAGTCTTCCGCTTCCACCCCCCAACCCAATTCGATCAGGAGCTATCTACGCTCTAGGGGCAGAGATGTGATGCGACGTAGTGTTAGAACGTTCAAGAAGTATCACACAGGAATTACAAATCTAAGGCCCGGTGCACACTAGCCGATTTGTGTCGTTGAGCAGTAAAATATAACAATAGTAACCCTCATTCCCCGTGTGGAGCAACGAAGGGGGCACCAATTTTAAAGAAATAGATTCTGTACTTTCTATTCAAGTCAAGCCATGAGCCAGTGGTTTTCTGTGGAGGGAAGTAGTTTTTATATTAAATTAATAAAAATAAAAATTTCAAGACAAAAAAAATAGATGCATGAATAAAGTGACCATTTATTTTCCCCCTCAAAACGGGGCATTTTAACTCTTAGGTAATTAGGTAATTTAAGAAAACACATATTTCTACAGTTTTTATTTATTAATGAAAACGACCGGAATAAACACGTGGACATAAATAATTCATGTGATCTTGCATTTTTTGAAGAACATATTTTTGTTTCAGTATAATTGGTGTTGATTTAAATAAAGAATGAAGTTTTTAGCGGGATTTCTTAAAATTTACTTTGATAATTCGCGTTGCTTTATAAATTGCGACTTGCACTGTGTTTTCTAGCTAGTCCACAACTTATTCAAAAGAAGAAGAAAACCGTTTCAACGGGTGCATTTGTGCTGGCCAGACATAAAATATATTCAATAATTATACCAAAGTTCGTATGATTTAAATTGTTGGCGTGAAAGTGTTTGAACAGTTCCATCCAACGACTTAACGGTTTAAATATTCCCAGTGTTTCATTCTGTCACTCCATACAGTGTAATGAAGTTAGAACTAAGTGCGAGATAGGAGGTTTCTGACCAACTTACGTATGTGTGACACGTATAACAACGCATGCTCCGTCATCGCCGGGCTACTAGACATTACCGTCGGATATTTCTATTTTTGGCGTCTTCTTCTCTGAAATTGTTATCGTGGGTTGCTCGTGTTCTGAAAACGGGACATTTGGGCGTCCCGAAGTTGGCTTGGGGACAACGAGACAGGCTACCGAAAAAACGGAACGTATGGTCACATTATGTATGAAGCTTTATAATCCTTTATAAGAAGTATTCGTATCACATATTCAGCACAACCCCGGATAATCGAACTAAAGGGGGGAAACCGTTTCGAAAAATCATTTTTTTCTGTTAATCCACTAATATTTATTACTATTTTGTATCTAATTACAGCATGTGACAATCACATTTTGTCTCGCCCTCCTGCCAGGGGATGGCACTGCAAGGACCTTTCGCAATCAGAAGCAGTATAGACAGAGAGACTTGACTGTTCGTGCGAGAAAGTGGCTTTTCCCTCTCACGGGACGGACAAATATCGCCATGCTTAGCGATTTGTATAATGTAATCTTAGTTAACCCAGAATAATTCTATGTGGAAGATGTGAGAAAAATAAATTTAATTTAATTTCACTTTGGCCCAACTTTATTTTAACCCTCGATTTCACTTGTGAGCTAGCCGGAAATGGCGGCAAAAACTGGCGCCCAACTGTCTGGCCGAATCTCCCTGCATCCTGGTGGTTGATAAGTACATTTGTAATCTATACTTTTAAAAATGAAGAAAGAAAATTAACGATTTAAAATATGGTATTATTTGTCGAAAATTGTAATCATACAGTTTGAAATTTGTTGCACGTGTTAGTCCTAGTTCAAAAGTGTTAAAAATGGTTCGGACCTAGTTAAAAGTAAAATAACTGTTACATTTGCATACTCGGAGTTATGAATTTTTGTTCTGAAATAATTATTTTGTGCTCCTTTAATTGCTTTAAAGTTCGAGGTTTTTGAATAATTTTTTTTCAGGTGAAATTGTGTTTGAAATATGTATAAAAACAAAGCTCTCTCATTTTGTTGTGTGTATCGAATGCTATATATTTTCATTAATTAAAACAATTAGTTTTGGTGTTTTATATTTGTAATAGTATTCAAATTGGTAAAATAATTATTGTATCCAGTTATTGATAATTGTGATTGAAGGTGCAGTGATTAATAGTAAAATAATTATTAGATTTAATTTAATTGTGTTATGCTTGTTAATAGTTGAGTGTATAATAATAATTGGTTAATGGTAAATTAGTTATTATCTCCAATTTAATTGTTCTTATGATTGCTAATTTATAATTGATAACTCTATCCATTTTTACCTCATTTTTTAAAAAAAGTAACTTTAAGAACCTATTCTCTGTGTGTTTAAGTATTGAATTTAATTGTTAGAAAAAACTGTTAGTTTGTGCAAATTTTTAAAATTAAGATTTCATTGATTGTATGTTATAATGTGTTCATCATCTGCTTCCATCGGAAACAAAAGTGTGTTTGTGCGAGTTACAATGAAATTTTACATCTGAAGTGGGTGATACCAAATATTCAAGTGCTACAGTGAATCGGTCGATTCAAGCGCTAATAAAATTATTGTGTGTGAATCAGACGATTCCGCCAAAAGTTCAAGCATGGTTTCCTTGACAAAGTCCTTAAAGAAGATCTGATCATCCTCGCCAAAGAGTTAGGAGAAGAGATCATTCCGGACCTCAAGATAATAGATATGAGGAATTTGATCGTGGCAAGCACAAATTATGAGATGGAGTTTGTTAAAGAACTGCTGAACACAGTTATTTCGCAACGAACTGAAGAGACTGAACAAAGAAAACGTGAGATCGAAAGTGAAGAGAGAAGGAAAAGAGAAGAAAGGGAATTCGAACTGGAAAAGCTGAGACTTCAAAATGAATCTTTCAATTCATCTGGTAGTGGGTCCAAAAATAGATTTCCTGTCTATGATTCCTAAGTTTGATCAAGTAAACAATGATATCAGCTTATATTTAATCCTGTTTGAGCGCGAAGCTCAGGCCGCAGACGTTCCGACGGAATTTTGGGCTTCACACTTGCTCAGTCTGCTACCCTATTAAATAGCACAGCTTGTTGCCAGAGAAGACGCAGGGATTTTGAAAAGGTGAAGAGCCTGCTACTGAAAATATATAAGCTTACAGATGAGGAATTCAGGCAGTTGTTTTCCAAACACTGCATGTCTCCTACTGCTACCTGGAAATACTTCGCGTATGAAGTCAGGAACTATTTTCACGGATGGATCAGTGGTTTAGATATTTCCACTTTTGACCAGCTAAAGGAGCTAATCACCGTAGATCAAATCAAGCGTAGAGTTCACCCAAAGTTCGTGAACACTATATCGACGAATGGAGCCAACTCAGCAATGTTGAAAAACTAACTAGCAAGTTAGACGACTATGATGCAGTTCAAACCAAGAGAGATTTCCATACCTCCACCCTCGAAAAGGAGCTGTAAACAGAGCATACCCTACGCTGAACCAGAAGAGGTACCCAGAACAGAATCCGAAACTCTCGGAGAATCCTAAGCCGGAGAAAAAAGAAAATTTATCAACCATAACATGTTATGGCTGTGGTAAGCCGGGATAAATAAAAGCCAAGTGTCCTTCGTGTACTCCCAGAGAGAAGTGCAGTTCCATTAGTATAACCCTTTATACTTGCCATGCTTCTGCTTCACCAACAGCTCTGCTGGATATCCGCATAGATGATATCCATGGAAGAGTATGTGCTGACACTGGTGCCACTCGCTCCATTGCTGGAGAGTTAATGTTCAACTTGCTCCGAGAACGAGGAGTTGATTTACAGAAGTTGGAAGTTACGATGGCTTTGGAAGATGGCAGCCGAACTACCATGGAAGCTTACACCGCTTCGGTGTCCATTGACATTGAAGGAAGAACTGTGCCCATTGAGATGCTGGCTTTACCAAAAGCAAAAGGCAACCGAACACTCTTAGGCACTGACTTTTTGGAAAAGTCTGGTATTGTTCTAGACCTCAAGAACAAAAGATGGTATTTTAGTGACAGGCCTCATCACAAGACATGTTTCAAGGAAGACATTGATGTAAATTCGCTACAGATTGCTGGGAGCATTATAGATAACAGTTGCCACCTTCGTGAAGATGAAGGTACACCTCTCACCCCAGCGCAAAGAGAGAAGATGAGCTACCTGCTTGAAAAATTTGACAGTATCTTCAAGCCAGGGGGAGACCCTACCCCTTATGTAGAACACTACATAAATACTGAAAAGCATCCACCAGTTTCTGTATCCCCGTACAGAATGTAGCCTATGAAAAAGGAACTCTTAAGGAAGGAAATAGAAGATCTAGAAAAGGATGTGATTGAAGAATGTGAGTCCGCTTATGGGGCTCCTGTAGTTTTGTTCCCAAAACCGGATGGAAAAACACGTTTATGGATAGACTATCGCAAGCTAAATGAAATCACAGTCCCTGATTCATATCCACTCCCCAGAATGGATGATCTACTCCAAAGAACAAAGCACACGACCTTTTTGTCAACTATCGATTTAGGGGTCTATTCTGGTGCCCCCGGTTGGGTTGGGAATTGAGTTGGGTTCCGCACGTTAACAACGGAACCCAACCGGGGATACCAGAATAGACCCCTTAAACTCTGGATACCACCAGATCAACGTACATCCTGATGACAGGGGCAAAACTGCTTTTGTTTGCCTCTTTGGAACATTCCGATTTAAGAGAATTCCTTTCGGTCTCCGGAATGCGCCTGCTACGTTCCAGAGGCTAATGGACATGTTCTGCCGAAACCTTCCTGCCATGGCATATCTAGACGACATCATTGTGTCATCAGCCACCTTTGATCAACACCTCCTGAATCTGGAGACAGTTTTCCTGAAACTGAAAGACTATAAGCTTCGGGCCAGTCGCAGAAAGTGCCACTTCGCTTGTTCTCGTGTGAAGTATCTTGGACTTTGGATCACGTCACGTGGAATTGAAGTTGACCCTGATAAAGTATCAGCGGTTCAGAAAATTCCACCTCCTAGAAATGCGAAACAAGTGCAATCATTTTTTCAAACATGTTCTTGGTATCGAAAATTCATGCCTAACTTCTCAGAAATTGCTCGCCCTCTGAGTAACCTTAAAAGAAAAAAACAGTTTGGACTTGGACTGAAAGTGAACAAAATGCTTTCACCACCCTGAAGAAATGCTTGGTCACGCCTCCCATTTTGAGCCAAGAGGACTTTACGAAACCTTTTGTACTCCGGACAGATGCTAGTAACCATGCCCTTGGCGCTGTTTTTCTCCAAGATCCTGACATGGAAGAGCATCCTATAGAGTATGCCAGCAGACTGTTAAATTCTGCTGAAAGAAATTATTCAACTACAGAACGAGAAGCCCTTGCAGTCGTCTGGGCATTGAACAAATTTAGAGGTTATATAGAATGTTCCAAAATCACCGCAGCATATGACCACCAGCCCCTCAAGTGGCTAATGAAATTGAAATCACCCTCTGGAAGGTTAGCCCGTTGGTCATTACAACTACAATCTTTTAATCTAAATCTGGAGTACATACCTGGAAAATCCAATGTAGTCGCAGACATGCTGTCTCGGCTGGACTATGATCAAGAAATACCTTCCTGCGAAGAGAATACAGTTAGATCGCCCATGGAGGTAAGAGAAGAACAGCTAAAAGATGAAGATCTTCGAAAAATCATACATTGCTTCGAGAATGATGATAAAGGCGTTAACCATGCCAATTCGTTAGAAAGAGGTTATCTGATGAATCAGGACGTACTGTATAGATATTCCCATCACTCTGAAAGTGAAGAAGCTCAGTTGGTTGTTCCTTCCCATGAAAGGGACAAAATCTTGAATGAACACCATGAATCTTCTAATGCTGCACATTATGGTTCAGATGGAACTTACCAAAGAATAGAAAAACGCTATTTCTGGATCGGTATGAGGAAGTTCATAATCAACTATGTCAAAAATTGTCTTAATTGTGCCCGATTCAAAGCCTAAAACCAAAACCCTGCTGGATTGCTACAAACTCCATTGCAAGCACAAAGATTCGAAACCATAGCAAAAGATCTCTTCAGCCCTCCCCCAGAGAGCAAAGATAAGAAAAAGTGGATATTCATTGTTGAAGACGTTGCCACTAGATGGGTAGAACTTTTTGCCCTGCAAAATGCAACGGCAAGAGAGTGTGCAACTGTGCTTATAGAAGAAATTTTCCTCAGATTTGGGTTACCTAGAAGAGTCATCAGCGACAACGGTACCCAATTTGTCTCCGCTGTTATGCAACAACTGTGTTACCTTCTGAAAATCCACCTGTCATTTATTCCGGTATACCATCCACAAGCAAATACTGTCGAAAGAAAAAAGCAGTAATCTAAAACCGCGTCTTGCTATCCTGGTGGAAGACCAAAATGACTTTTGGTGTGAAAAACTCCCTTGCATCAGATTTGCAATGAACACAGCCAAGTGTTCCTCGACTGGTAAAACTGCTGCCTTCCTAACTTTTGGCAGAGAACTTCGCACAGTCGACGAGGTTCAAAATGACCTACGAAGTGTTATCTTGAAAGATACATTTGTACCAGAAATTATTCCTTATCTAAAAAGATTCTCAAAATTTATGGCTGAGGCCAAAGAAGTTGCTGAGATGCAACAAGATTTGAGTAAGGAATGTGGTGATAGAAAGCGACGGAGGGCTCCTAATTATTTTCCTGGAGACCCGGTGTTTGTCACTACTCATCGTTTGAGTAACGCCGCAAAGGTGCGTACTACCAAGTTTATGCCAAAAAGAGATGGACCCTACATCATCCTCACCTAAAAATCACCCACTTCTTATGTAATCTCCAACCCAGACAATCCAAATAAACCCGTGGGAACATACCACACATCAGCACTGAAAGTGTACAAACAGGACGAAAGTGCGACACCAGTGCACCCCCTTAGAAAAAGTGGTAGACCACGAAAGACTTATACTTCTGGTTCCTGACCGAGACGGTCTGGTAGACGTCGGAATCAGAGGGGGAGTCTGTGACAATCACATTTTGTCTCGCCCTCCTGCCGGTGGATGGCGCTGCAAGGACCTTTCGCAATCAGAAGCAGTATAGATAGAGTGACTTGACTGTTCGTGCGAGAAAGTGGCTTTTACCTTCTCACGGGATGGACAAATCTTGCCATGCTTAGCGAGTTGTATAACGTAATGTAATCTTAGTTAACCCAGAATAATTCTATGTGGAAGATGTGAGAACAATAAATTTAATTTAATTTCACTTTATTTTAACCATCGATTTCACTTCCTGTGAGCTAGCCGGAAATGGCGATTAAAAGTATGTAATTTTGAAATGTTTCGAGTGTAAAACGAATTGGAAACTATCTTTGTAGGCTACACTTATGCTCTTTATTAAAGCTATTGCATTTTAATGTCGAGCCTTCACCTCTCCGCTAGCCATAGCCCAGCGCGCTCTCGGGTTAGCGTTTATTCCCTTACGTATGTTACAATATGTGTTTTTTGGACAATCCTGATTTCGGTTAACCCGAGTCCTATTAACTAGGGTTTTACTGTACTTATAAAGTTACAGCTAATTTTATGGATACTGTAATTTTCAAATTATATAAACGGTTCTATAAAAATTATATATTTTCTCCATTTTTTAGAGCCCATCATAAAATTTAGAGCTTATTTATTTGATCCGTTTTTTTCTCTGGGTTAGACACGCTTTCTGTACAGAAAACATACATATTATATCCTCGCATGAGTTAAAATCACACGTACGTTTTGCCTTTATAAATATTTACCAACAATACCTAAAGACATAGCGTGAATAAGTCTATCTTGCTCTTTATGCACATTAGTTCGGATAATGCATCTCGCAAGCTAAAAAAAGGAATTCAGACTTTCATTTTCAATAGCAAACCTCCAAAAAAGTAATAATTCATGGTCTCAGATTCAAACACGCGCGAACAAGGAAATAAAACAGGAAGAAATAGCGCAATGAAAGAAACTTAAGACCTTTCTTTACTGACGGAACGCATCGATCATGTAATATGTATAGGAAACAAAGGAATGCTCTCTTTTGTAAAGTACAAACGCAAATATTCATGCATGCTTCTCTGTAATATATAAATATATATATGAAAAGAGTTTGCTGCGGCATTTAGGAAAATTTTTAACCCTACTTTGAACGCTTTTATCATAAATATTTTTTTCTACGAAAGTTGTGTACCTCTATATAAATGACCGAAAGTAATGCAGGGAAAATAATATAAAAATTTAATCTTAAAGTTAATTTTATAAAAATAATTGTTTAATTGAAATTTCTTTACTTACCTAATAAAATGCTTTCCCTGTTCGAAGTAAAATATGTAACGAATAATTTTATTAAAAAACTATTAAATTATTTAAGACAGAAGTGGAAGAATAATGAGAATAATCACCACAATGCAAGCTTAGGGTTCTTTCTCGAAAACAGTAAAATTAAATCCCAGTGTTATACATCATAACTCTGCAAAATATACACTTTTCCTTCAAGTTATGTAAATTTATTCCAGGAAAATTTAAAAGTTATTGATGACGAAGTCAAATTGAAAAATCCAACTTATTGTGAAAGGTGCACTGTTTGGTGCACTGCTAGATTAGAATGCGGCTTGTTGCAAAAATCCAGATTTTTCGGCCTACAACACTGATATTAGCCTTATTTTCAGCCTACAACACTGAGAGAAAAATGATACATTTTTATAATCCGTACTAAGTCTACCCTTTGGCGGATTTGACACAAAATGTGATATGCATCTACAAATAGTATTAAGATCACATGCCAAATTTAACCCGTCTGTTTCGTTGCGTTTCTGAGTTATTATTTTCATATATTCATGGAAAGACGCTAGTCATAAGCCCGAAAATAGTGTTTACGGACTCGAGAAGGTACAAATACTGGCCAGAGAACAAAACAGTTGAATATTTTACTGGTGCCCCTTTAGCAATAATAACAGCACGTATGCGGTTAGACATGGATTCTACAAGATGCTGGAGTTCTTTTAAATCTGGTGAATACCAGCTGTTGGGTAAACAATGCTTAAGGACATCTAAACTTAATAGCACAGGAGATTACTATCAGAAATGTCGTTCCAACATTTCCCAAACATTCACTGTAGGGTTCAGAACTGGATTAGCTAGGAGAAATGATGGAACTCAGAGTCATATTCTTAGAAACACTATCAAACAGCTTCTGTGCAGTGGATGGTGGCATTATGATAGATGAATGAAACATTGCAGGTTGGACTTAATCGTCAAAAATGGTCATGCAATTCTTGGATGGCATCCTACCTTCCAGAAACAGCATGACACCAATGCCAAACCAGTAGAACATATCTGACACATTTTCATAATATACGCTGCATCTTTTCCTAGGACAAACAATATTGCTCTTTGGTAATGCTCGTCCGCGTCACCTGCGTGCGATACCAAAATACTGTCGCCATCAATTTTTTGCGTAACCTGGCAAATTACGGCTTCTTTCGACGCGGAGATACAGAATCCCTCCATTCAGGGATTGCACAGAAAAATTCTACCACTGTTTCTTGGCGTAGTAGGGTGTCACATTTATCATCCTTGGTAACAACAGGAAGTTGGGTATAGGTCAGGTGGTAAACGGCCAATTCTTTTGCCTATGCAATTTCGTTTCTCTAGATTACCATAATCAAGGCTCAGTGAATTGTTCGTCACTTTTTAGTCGACGTATATATATGCTTGACGATTTCTTCGATTTTTGATTTCGACTTCTATGATTTTCCATTAACCGAGTATGATATGATGTATAGCGTAGAACTTAAGGTAACCAATATACTGAACATTTGGCGCAGTTTGGGCGATATTTCAGCTTCGGCATTAAAAGGCAGTCAACTAACATGTTTGCATTTTTCAATCAATTGTTGTATTAATAGTGAACGATGAACGTTGGTTCAACACTGCGAGGTTTCTGCTGATAATAAACAGAGCTTTAACGCATCACTTCTAATAATAAAGGAGAATGTGTGTGTGTGTTGACTCTCTAGAGGGCAGAATACTGGACCTAGAGCTACGAAATTTCGCACAAATATATTTTGAAGAAAGGGAATGTGCACCTAGGAGCCGAAATTTTAATTAATTAAAAAAATAAGCGAAATTTTGGCGTTTTATCTTGATAACTTACGAAATGTTATAGCACGAAAATGATTTTTACACCGTCTCAAAATTCAAAAAATTATCTTTCCATTGGCATTAATAAAGTTGCAGTACAATTTTTCTCTAAATTTAATAATTTTTAAAAAATATTTTTAGGCATAATTTACAACAATACCTTTCATTGTTGCAATGAAAGTCAAACCATTTTCATTGTTTTAAAAAATATTGAGTTGCGAGTTTCTCTTCCATTGTTGAAAGTTAAAGCAATATCTTAATAAATTTTACTTTCTTTTTTTATTTCATTCATTTTTCTGCGAAATCTGTAAACAAAGTTCATTAAGATAGTAAGTATATTACGAAATATATCCAATAAGCTGAATGATTATGGTAGCTATGTTTTAATTATTTTTATCAGCATGTTTTAATCCAGCTAACATGTTGTTACTTGACTCCATTAGGGACGTTCATGTAGACAATGAACACAACATGTGCAAGTCTACTAAAACAACACAGGTTAAATGTCTATCACAATTTGAAGTTTAAAATTACTTTGGTAAAGAAACCGTGAATGTCAAGTTATGCATAAGAGATTCAATCGAAATCATATTCCTGGCGAGCAAGCTAGTCGTCGAAGGTAGCAAATTATTAATGAAAGGAATTATTTAAATTTGCTTGTCACATTCTGTAAATAATTTTTAAAGTGAACTGCGCATTTTAAAGATATTTTTGTAAAGTAAGTATTCTATGATTTAGAGAAAGGAAAGTTTGATTTTTTAATGAATTTTTATTTCTTCCGAAGTTCTTGAGCAATTCTTTAAATAATTCGTATTAAAATGGATTTTGAAGAACTTGGCGCCTCTGTCAAACGTGTGGCCGAATTTCTATTAGACATACGGTTTCTGATATACATTTCTGCCTTTTATATATATGGCGTTTTAAAGGATACGTTAATGAATGGTTTTATTGCAACTAATATAAAAACTATAGCCTGGATTTTGATTGCAGTCTTGCTTCAGAACAATTTATAACTTTTTTGTTAGGGAACTTTTTACTAATTAGAATCCGATATTACATTCATATTGTTAAACTGGAGTATTACTTCCCTCGGAATTCAGAATAATTGAATTGTGCTAACCATATTTCTCATACAAACTAGATTTTGATTCGCAAAATAATTACATTACTAAAAAGTTTAAAAACGCATTTCGCATTTACGCTAAGCTAATAATGAATGTGAGAGAAGATTCTTAATATTGCAAACAATCCATTCTATTAATAATGGTCGAAACATTGTTTACTGTCAGACCTCACTTACTTCAATCAACAACACCAATTTTTGATACAACAATTCAGTGGCGAGTCCAGGCTATCGGGCTGCCGCCCCCCCCCCAGAGCTAAACCAAAAATCTTGATTTAATTTAAAATCACTACAACTGTTTTATCTTAATTTTCATTTAAAAAAATAGTAATAAAATCGCGACAACATTGCTTTCTGACTTGACAGGCTCGAAAATTTTCCACTTTTCTAGTCATTCCACTTGCACTTGTAGCGTTGGCGCGGTCGAAAATATTTTTTGGCTAGTTATTTCATTGTATTTTTTATTAAATTATCGAAAATATTCTAGTGTTCTTTATTATTCTTATAGTCAGGAGACGAAAGCCTGTAAAGTTAAAGTGTTTTGGCTTATATAAGCTATGAGGTTTGACATTCGTCAATACGATACAAAATTTTTATGACCTCAGCCTGACCCGAATCCTGGATTCGCCACAGCAACAATTGATTCAATAATAAAACTTTAAATGCCTCAGTTGGTTACTTTTAAACGTCCCAAGCTGAAAGCCAAAGCAGCATCAAAGCCGCTCGAAACAGAACGCCATTCATATTCCATGTATTCGAGCGACCGACGTCAACGAAGGCGTGATTACGTAGTTAAATTCATTAGCTAACATCATTAACTTAACTGTAAAAGAGTTGGTAGTAAAGAGTCGGACTCTTGCTCGAAGAACTGCGGTGATCAGACGAGAACCGGTGCTTTCAGCCTGGTATAGCTGTTGGCTTTCTCAAACTACTGGCCTGCACTTCGAGATGGTAAGCACGATCTTCCTAAATTATTATTATAAGAAGGCTTGCACTTTGAGAAAAAGCCGATATATATTAACAGCGATAACTAAAAATTGTTGTAAACTTTCACTTAAAATAAATCTGTATCGTTAATTTCTTGTGCTTTCTTCAGATTTCTCTTCATTACCTCTTTCTTTACGTAAACTACCTCGTAATCCTCTGTATAAACAGCTAATGAGTCGACCTACGGCTTTACATTGTTTTCGATTCGCAAGATAGCGTTGCTTTAACCCTTTAAAGGGCCATTTTTTTTTAGTAGTGGTATTATAAAATAACTTTGGGATTGAGATTAATTTAAGAAAAGAAGTTCATTTAGTTTATTGGGTGACATTAAATTTTGTAAATTAATTTTATTAATTAATCATTAATTACAAAGTCAAGATACTTCGTTATAGGTTTGAGATAAGAAAATGGAACATCTAGATTTTTGTTTCATCTAAAAATTTGGCGAGAACTTATGCCAATCTTAAAAATTGCATTTAAAAATCCATGAATTTGGTGGTAAGTATATTTACTACGGCTTTATAAAGGGTTAAAAATTGATAGCTGTCTTGGTACAGTGTAAGTACTTAAAAGACTATATCGTTAACACGGCTCAGAGTATAGCTTATAATTTATGAATTTCTACCTTGACTAAAATAAAATATGCTCAAAAGCAAGTTGGTAACATACAAGAAGCTAATAATATGTATTGAAAGAGCATAAGAACATTCGAGAGTTGAGAAACAAAGCTTTTGTCTGTTGTTCTGACACTTTTGGTTTCTGCTATGAAGAAACCAAAATAAAACCACATATAAAGAGGATATAGTACTTATGTCATCGTACTACTTAAAACTACTTAAATTTAAATTAATTGGTCGCAGTTATGCAACCAGGAACTCTCTCCTAAGTACGGATTTTAAGACATAGATGTTTCTGCAAATAAATACTAAAAAATTTGAATGATACATTTTTATAAAATAAATTATTGCGTTGTAAGGAATCTTTGGTTCAATTTTATACTTCAAAATTCAGACAGGTACAATTTACAACAGAGAACCCGACTAGTTCCAGAATAAATAGAGTTTGTGACTGCATTATTATATTAAATTAACAATATATTTAAAAATATTTTTTCCTAAATTGAAGTGATTTTCTCGTAACTATAATTCTTAGCATATTAAAAAATAACCCCTCCACTAAATTAAATTCACAAAATCCTGCTTATGGTAGGCAATTGACAGTCATCATCTCTGCGAAATATGCAAGTTTTTGTAACGACTAAAGAATTTTTTAAATTAAATGTCATATGCATTATCTTGTTCAGTAAACCATCAACGACAATGGTGTATTGCAAGATATCAGCAATGTCAATTTTACAAAGCCAAAAGCCTCATGAGTTTTTACGAAAATTACGAATGTATAAAGTATCAGTTTTTAGACACTTCGAAAATAATCTCTGAAAGTTTAGTCTAATAATCTCTGAAAAAACTATCTCAAATCTTCATGTGTCTCGTTGGTCTTAAATATGATAAAGGGATGATAAAATATTTTTTTTATATTTTTGGTATCAAATTAGTAAAATTATAAAATTAATGCAAACACGAGCAAGTATTATCTGAAAAAAAAGAGAAACCATTTCAATTCAATTTAAATTGTTGTCTCATTTTTCAATGTAAATAATATATCTTCATATACTCTTAAAATTTTAAAACCGGAAACTTAAGTTTTTCTAAAATTTCATTAATGTTATCACAAAAAAACAGAGTAAACCGATCTCGTAATAAAAAAAATATTTTAGTCCGTAGCAAAATAATTTATGTCATTTTTTTTTTCAAAGAATTTAATAATTCTGAACCACTTCAAAGCTATAACTTTTACTGATAGTTGAAATGTTTCTATTTAAATAATTTAAGTAATGTTTATTTTCATTTCAAAATTTCAATTTAAAAAAGTTATACGAAAATTTATTTGAATTTCTTGAAAGTTCAGATCCTATGCTTTAGCTTTAATTTTCCAATTCTGACATTTTTCTATTCTCTTTACTATTTCAATACTGAAGTAATGTGATTGCAGCTTTATTTTAATTATCAATAATTAATTTATAATAATTCTTTACTTACATAGCAAAATTCATCCAGCTTTATGTCAAAAATTATCCGTGGGTTTAAAAATTGTTAAATACAAATAGTCAATATTGTTTCTTTACACTTTAATAAATGTTTTTTTATATACAACTTTAGCATATACTTTAATATATTTATTCTTCCTTCCATGTTTGATATGCAAAAACTGCTCAGTACTAATTTAGAAGAAAATTAGCAATATTTATCAAAATTTTAGCCACAGAAAATCTGTTACAACATAACAACGATTTTTGAATCACATTAATAATTTAAAGCAAAATTTACTCACACGATTTTCATTATAATAAAAAGATATCATTCAATAGCCTGCTGACATGAGTAGATAAATATGGTAATTAACACATTCGCATGAAGGAGATTTTTTTTTCTTTTATAAACTTTTTCTAATGAAACAAAGTATGTCTGTATAAAGAACAAGTACAAATGAAATAATTTAACAAATGATATCAAAAATTAAAAGTTAAAAAATAAAACTTTGTATTATTCAGAATGGCACAAAAATGCTGCAACTTCCAATAAAATACAAAAGACAGATATTTGAATACAAAAAAGACAAGGGAATGACCCACCCCCCTTGACAGAAAATTTATCCATATTAGAATTACGACGGCGAGTGGCCTTTGAAAATGTTCGCCATTTGAGTTCTCTTCCATTTCTTCCATTCTAATTATTTTTTAAATGTGTTTTAATTTTTATTAAAGCATGATTTTTGTTGTTCTATAGTAATTTTTTAGTTAATTATGGACGAATTGTTATTGATGCAATTATTGCGTTGGCGTGCAAAAGGTGTATTGTTATCGCTATTGTTTACTTCTTCTGTTTCTTCTGTATTTTCTTTTTTTGTATTCAAATATCTGTACAAGGAAAGCGTAGAGGTAATAGGAAAAAATTAGCAATATTAATTTTCTATCCAAAAAAATTGTCAAAATAACATGAATAATGTTGCAGGGGAAAATTTTGAACTTTAGAATAATATTCATTGTAATTAATATTCTTTTTAATCCTAAGAAATCTCAAATAATTTTGTAAAATGAAAATTTTACAGTTTTCTCCGTTGTAAGTGATGCAATCGATAAATAAGTATCAGTTATGAATTAAAATCACCTATTATACCTTTTATCCAAATAGTAAAAGTAATTTTATTTTTCTGAAACCTAATCTGAAATAATAATATTTCTTTTCAATCGGTATTCTTTCATTTAATGCATTATCAGGGGTATGATGCGTTTCTAAACTATAAGCGATTAGCTTTCTATTCATTTGAGGTCTAATAATTTCACTCACAATTTACTACACTTAATGAAAATTTCCTGCGATTTCACGCCCAATATTTAAACTTTTTCTAAAACTGAAAATGCAGTTACCAAAATTATCAACAAATTATTCTGTTCTGAAAATCAGTAAATAAAATCGTTTCACAAATGACTTAAATAATTAAATCGTAGATTTTTTTATCAGACTTTCACCAGACATTTGAAGGCGAAGCACTTTTCATATTGATAATTTTGAAATAAAAATAACAAAATGAGAAATTAAAAGACAGAGAAAGAGAGAGAGACAAAGTAAATAATTACTTTCAGTAACTGAAATATTTAATCCAGAATAATGTAAAACAGCGTTTCTCAACCTTTCAGTATTTGCGACCCAATTTTCGATCATAATTTTCATCGTGCCCCCCCCCCCTTCTCATACAATAACCATATGTACAATAATAATGCATTGTGCAGTACTGATACAATCCTATTTATAAGTGAATTATATCAGTGTAAATGTGTATTTTGTTTTTTACTATGTCAGAATGTATTTTGTTTTACTTTCCTTTCAGTAAATTAATCAATTTTTTAAAATAATATTTTCTTTTCGATATGCTCGCGCCCACATTTAGTGTTGTCACGCCCCCTTTGGGCGGAGCTCTCCCCACAGGTTGAGAATCTCTGATGTAAAATAAATAAAAGTTGCAAAGATGATTCTTTTTTTAGTTCATAGAATCTGAATCATCTTTAATTATGGACAGGATAAAAGAGATTTAATTTATAACTTAATTGGGTTTTTAAAAATAAGTAAACAGACATGCAGTAAAATGGTAAAACAGGATTGAAATTTTGAACAGTTAGGTAAGGGTTAGCTTCACTTGGAAAGGGAAAATTGAGGAAAAGAGAATAAGTATTAATCATATCTGAAAGACTTGAATTATAATAATATATAAAAATAAATTATTAAATTTTAAGATAAGTAAAAATGCATCTTAAAAAAAGTGCATTATTGTAAAAGTGCATAAACATGCAGATTTTCAACACATTTCTAACTATAATATTTTCTTTCAAATATGTATGTATATTTACTTGTCCACTGCGTTTCTCAATGAATTTTCAACACTCAAAAGCACAAGTTCCATAACATTCTTTATCAAAAGTGTTCTAGGAAATGAAAAATCATTTTAAGAATAACATAAAAAGCAACTGCATTTTCAGACGATTTCACGCTAGTGCATTCAACTTACTTTTAACATCTTTTCTATGAAAAGGAATAGTTGTAAAATTCATCTAAATTATAAATAATAAATTCATTGTAACAATGAGCACAAAAAATCTTGTAATTAAAAAAATGACCATTAGTATGTCAAACGGATTGAAGAAATGTATCAACTATTTCATTTAGAATCAAACCATCAAATTTTAATTTAATAGAATTCATATTATGATTCTATTTCACCCTATAGTTTACTAGTATATGAGAAAAATGCCATTAATTAGGGTTTTTAAATAGAATTTGATTAAAATTATGTGTAGCAAAAAATTTCACTGGTTTTAAAGAAACACCAATTTGAACTGAATCTGAAATTTTGCCCAGAAACACAAAAAAGTCTAATTTTCGTCTAATTTTTTGTAAAATATGAATAATAAATTCATGTTATTAGAGAGGGTAAACATTGTTGTAAAGAAAAGAATAACCATAAAAAATGGCCAATAATATTTCAAAATGGTTGCAACTATTTCATTAAAAATCAAATCATCAAATTGTTATTTAACAGAATTCGAATTCACGTAATAAATCTACGTCGTTCTATAGTTTATTTTATAGGAGAAAAATGGCATGCATCGAGGTTTAAATAAAGATTTTTGAAAGATAGATTTTAAAAAGAATTTCATTGATTTTAAAGAGAGACAAATCTATGCCGAATCTGTAATTCAACACAGAAACGCAAGAGAAAATCGAAATTCTAGTATGATTGGAATTATTGTAAAATCAACTTAGAAAACTGATAATTTTATTAGACAGATAAAAGTTTAAATTTGCATGAACTATATTTACCTTCTCGATCGCAGTCATGTTTATGAACAACTCGTATTAAGTGGAGTCCGAAGACACTATGGCTCGGGATCTAAGCGAAGACTTTATTCAGCTGCACCTGAATTAAGTCGTGGGAAATCCCAGTTTTGCCACGGACTTCCCACAAACTGCGCCATTTACTTTTATAGATGATTAAATGTCATGGAGAGAGTAAGAGAAATGTAAACATGCTATTTCTTTCAAATTCATAATTAAAAATATCTTTCTATGTTCTAGTTTATACGAATAGGTATTAAATGCTTTGATATTAGTATTTTATCAAGAAAAATTGGAATGTTTGGAAAAATTCTGCCTACAACAATACATCTTAATATAAAGGCCATTGTGTGTGTATGTATGTATGTGGGTATGTTCCATACCTCCTCCTAAACCACTGGACCGATTTCAACCAAATTTTGCACACTTATTATTTAAGGCAAGAGGAAGATTATTGCCAACCTTTCGAAGTCCAAAAGTTAATTAAACAGTCAGTTAATTAGAAATTAACCGAAAACATTTTTGCACAGCAACTTTGGAGTAATTTGTCCCACAAAAAACATTTTTATACCATCTTAAATTTCAAAATTTTACCTTTTCAATGATACAAATTTTATATCTGTGAAGTTTTTCCTTCAATTTTTCTTAATTTTTCAAAATTTATTAAATAATTGATTACATGCAGACGATTTTGAAATATCGCAAATTTATAGCTACTTCGTTGTTAGGCTAGAATTTGAACTAATTTACCTATTCTGATATTTTTGTTTATTTTTATAAATATTTTATATAAGAAGAGAAAGCTCACTGTCAACTTTCAAAAGTCCAAAAGTTAATTAAAATTTCAATTAATTAGAAATTAAGCAAGAGTTGGACGTTTTCCGTGATATTTTTCGAAAATATTTTCTCACAAAATTGTTTTTACACCATATTAAAGTTTAAAAAATTAGCTTTTCAGTGGCACAAGTTTTATTTCCGTTCAATTAGTTGCCCTCATTTTAATAATTTTCAAAAAATTAAATTGTGTATAAAATTTGCAAATGTAAAAAAAAAAATATTGGAAAAGAACAAAAATACATACGAACAACTGTTGCTAAAACACATTAACAGAATTCTGGAAGAAGACTCGAAGAAAACTTTATAAAAGAATTTTGGGTATTATAATTTTCTATACGAAAGTATTTTTCACATCAAAAATATTAGACATGAAAATGTTTTAAACCCAAGCAACGCCGGGCATAACAGCTGGTCTTCACTAATAATAAAGGTGTTTATTTGTGTGTGCGAGTGTGATGGCCCTCTACAGCGCAGACTGCTGAACCTAGAACCACGAAATTCGGCACAAATATACTTTGGAGGGTAGGAATCTGCACATCAGAGCTACTTTTAAAAAATTTTAATTAATAAAAAATCAAACGATTTTTCCTGGATAACTTCGGAAAATATTACACCACAAAAATAATTTTTACACCATCAGAAAGTTTAAAAAATTACATTTTCTATGACACTAATATAGTTGCTATACTTTTTCTTTCAAATTTTAATAAATTTTTAAAAATATTTTCAAGTTTATTTTGTAACATTATTTTTCATTATTGTAATGAAATATAATCATTTTTAATGCTGCTACAAATATTTTATCTCGGATTTTTCTATCATTGCTGATTGCCAAGGTATGAAAATGCGGCTGTTTTTTGTATATTGAGTAGGTTTCTTTTTGAAACAAATTTTTAATAATTTTTAAAATTTTTGTATAGTTTGTGGTAATTACAGATAGGGGTTAACTTTAAAAGTAAGCAATGATAAATTTTTTTAGAGTTTGTATATTTCTAAACACTACTGTTTTTCCAGTAATATAATTGGATGCATGAAACATATTATCGCTCTTTAAGCTAGAAGTTTTGCTTTCTTATTGTACGGCACTAAATTTCTTATTGAATCTTTAAACAAAAATTCTCTAAGATATTACAAAAATTTTGAAATATATTCGGTGTTACACAAATTAAAAAGAAATGATGGCTGAAGGGTAATAATTCGGTGGGGGAGTTTTACAATAATTTTGAAGTTAATAGCAGGCAATATGGAAAAATGTATGTATCTGAGTATTCAGGACCAAAATTATCGCATAAACTCTCACTGAAATCATTTTTTATCTTTGAGCATGACAAAGACAGTTCCGGCACTACTTTTTTTACAATCAGTAAATAAGAAAAAATTGCAAAACCTCCTTAAAACAGCGCGATCTTTGTCACCAAGGTCAGCTGCACTGCTTTATTTGCGACTCGATCACTGAAATTAACCCTCCAGTTTGGATTTTCAACTTACTGCTGCCATAAATGAATGTGATTATAAAACAGTTTTTTATAACACACTTTTATTTATATACTAAAAAGTAGAATTTTTTATTTTTATTATTTTCTACCTTTTAATCTTTAATTTATAGTTCATTATTATAAATATTATGAACTCTTGAAATCAAACCGCTTTTTTTTCTCTAATTCACTATCAGATGGCACCCCAAATATAGAATCAACATTTAATTAAATTAATCAATTAACTGATAAGTAAGTTCAGAAAATTTTAAAATAGTATATTATCATCAGGAATACGCAAGTATACAAAATTTCAAAATTAGAGCAAATCAGAAGGTGAGTGAAAAATCGATTGCAAAATTCCATCTTTACAAACATGAAATAGGACAAGTTAAATAAAAATGAGTAAAGATGCCTCAAAGGCTTCAATCAACTTTATAATTATCCAACTTCAGTCAATACAGTAAATATTTTAGAGAATGAATTTGTTATCAGTCTTAAAACTACCGCACCAGGAGCAAAGGAACAAAAAAAATTAATTAAAAAATATATAGAAAATTTGTTTCAAAAGTACTAAAAATACGAATTACAATTACTAACAAAAGGCCTAAAGAAAGCTATAGAGGTCCCAAGTCATGTTAACTGCTGTGAAAAAGAAATCAAAATTAGTCGTATTCGTACGGCCCAGAGTATTTTCACCGTACTTTTTTTGGCGGGGGAGGGGGAGGAATTTTATTTTAGGTAATTAGGTGTTCGATCTCAATTCAAGAAACATATTGAAAGTATCCGATTTTATTGATATAAATATATTCTATAAAAATGTAAAATTAAGGAAACGTAAATTTTATTTCCATGTATCAAAATTTAGTCGTGAAAAATTTGCATATTATGTAATGGTTTGAATCGAGATTTTTATAACTTTGTAGCTTCTTCCATAACTTTTATGAATAAAAAAAATTAACTAATCTCACGAAACACACGATGGCTACATTTATCGACTTTCGGCAAAACAACAAACGATTTATAAGCTCGTTTAAATAAAAGCATTTATTAATTTACTTTCGAAGGTTCAAAGAAAACGATAAAATCTACTTAATTGATTCCGTCTGCATAGCATAAAGCTGTCAATAAATGGAAAATAATGGAGCAAAAGTAATAAGATCGAATAAAGAAGAAAAAGAAGCGCGGAGGAACTCATAGCATTCTTTCCATACCGCTTAACTGCTCCGAAGACGAAGTGAAGCAATTTATCTTCCTTTTCGTAGGGATTTTTAATCTGAATGACGTCACTAAAGACACCTAACTGCCTGTGTTCGTCAGAAAGGGGACAACTCAGCAAAAAGCAAGCGATCTGGAATAATGAGGAAGGGTTCTGAAAGTGCGCGCTTCGTGAGATATCGTTCGTCGGTTCCTACCTACGTCATTCGGAGGGAGAATTTTTGCTGAACACGCATTTTTGCATGCAGCGGTCAGGAATATTTTCTGGGTTTATATCTCTTCGTTATTTACTCATTTTATTCGGTTTCTAGTTAACATTTGCAATGCATAGGAAGTTTCTTAATGAGATCTTGATATAGTATTGTTAGAATAATTAAATTACGAGAAAGTATATTTCTCGTCAAAAGAATTTTAATAAAAGACTTCTTTATTTCTACCAGCAATATAATAGTAATATCAAAAGACATTTTAAATATTTTAATGCAGTTTTTGGAAAGTGATGCGAATCTTTCCACAGCATTGTTTTTTAGAAATGATGCAAATAATTGTAGAAATTTTTTTTGATAAAGGAAATTAAATCTTTTCTAGAGTAGTCGGGAGAAATCAGTTTCTGTAATGCTCTTCTGTATTTTGTAGGGTTCACATGTATATAGGACTATAGAACTAGGAATCTTCTATGCAGAAATAAGAATAATTATGTGGTGTGATTCTAAACTACAAAAGAGGCCGCAGAGGGCTCGCAGAAGGACTTCGGTTTCGAGAGCAGAAAGTCGCGGGTTCGAGACCCGATTCAATAGAAGAACCGCTGAGTATGTGGGCTTGCTGCACGCTGAATTAGACGTCGAGGACAAAACGCTCGCCACTGATATGGTGCGGAATACAGGATAGGGGGCACCCCATCATCTGACCACTACTCAAAATGACGATGTCTGCCTTAAAACGCCCCTATGTTGCTTCAAAACGGGGCGCTAATATAATTAAACTAATCTAAGCAGTAAAAGTCAAAAGGATGGTTAATAAAAATCATCCGAATAGAAAATAATGAATTAAGTATCCAAGAATTGGAACACTCAACAAATCCACTTCGCAAGTTTTCTCTTTTAGCAAAGCCAATCAATGTCTTGATTTTTACCATTAATCAGAATTTACTGAATATGGAAAATCAGAAAATTTAGAAATTTTCGCATTTTTATGTTTGATGAAAAGTTAAAAAACAATGCATGATTCTGACATTACATTATTTGTGACAAAAATATTTCGAATAATGTTAACCCCTTCTTGATCGGCGTCGCACGTCATATGTTCGGCTTTTTTGTGTCCATACTCTCGACGTCGCACGTCATGCGACGAAGAGTAAAATTGCATCACTGAAAGTGAATTCGTCGCTACTTACACGTCTCGTTATATTCTGTAATTTGGATAATGTAAGCAATAAAAAAATGGCAATAAAATATTTCAATGTGATTTTGACACTCTGATGACCAAGAAAGCTTGTAAAGCTATTTTCATGGTAGGGTTGTAAAACCATTTAAAAAACATTTTTTACATGAAATTAATAATTCTTTTCGTGCAGGTATTTATCTTAAATACCTCAAAGCAATAAATTTGAAAAATATGTTATCAGAGAGTGAGAGAGTATTTTGTTTTAATTTAAAACTTGGGTGCATTGCAGGGAAAACTGGAGATCAGTGAACGGGATATCACATGTATGACCACCAGTAGGTCAAGCAAAAACTGCTTACTGACAAAATATTTTTCATTTTCGAATTCGGGATAGAACATATATTAATTTTCAGCAATAAAAAATGCTTTTTTTGAGCCGGAAATTCGAAAAAAATCCGACAAAGAAGGGGTTAATTTAGAATAGTGAAATTTATATAACTGTCATTAATTTAAAAGTATATTTCTGCTATTATAATTACTATTATTATTACTATAATTATTACTACATATAATTATTACTATTATAATTATTATTATCGTGGTTTTAGAGATTTTTCCTCCTGTTTTGGTTTTAATTAACTTCATTCTTTATTTAAAACTTAACATTTCCTCTCTTTATACAAACCTAAAAATTAGGGCCACTAAAACAATTGTAAAAATAAAAATTAAATACAATAAACGCGTAGGATTTACGAATTTTTGCAAATTTATTCGCAAAACTTTGTCCTAGAGTATGAATAATATTAAGAGAATCAAAATAATCATAGTATAAGTATATTAAATATCAGTACTTTGTTTAATACATGTAATAACGAAAATAGTGTGTCATAATAATTATCGCAAGCAAAAATGATGTTAGTTTGGGTAAATAATCTGTGAAGTCTACAAAAATATTTGAGCAAGAAATAAAGATTTGTAACGTCTTCAAATCATTGGCGCATCAACCTATCTTTAAAAGGGAAGCAAATTAGAGGCTTCAAATCTTTCTTGCTTATTTTTCATTAGATGAAGTTTCTCTAAAAATTGATTGACAATTATGTATAATTAAAAATTAAACTTAGGGAACAAAATCTTCATAAAAACTATTTTTACGCACTGGCTGGCCTGTGAGTTAGGTATACTTGCATCACCGGCTGGACCTGAAGTATTGAAAAGTTTAATTTTTGAAGCAAGAGTCATCCCGAAATACGGGTTTCAAAATTTTATCCAGTACAAGTTATAGCACAGCTGTTGAAGCTGAAATGAGGAATAAGATGTGCAATAATGCGTTTATATATTAGTAAAGAAATAATGATAAAAAAAATTCTTGAATGACTTTATTAGAAGTTACGTTACAAGAACAATTTTAAACGATAAATTGTCGTTTGTTTGATATTTCTTACGGATTCAGGTTATTTAAATTATACTTGTTTTATTTTAAAGGATTCAATTAAAATTTCGTGGCTTTCTTTTAAATTTCGTTAATAGAGCATTGAAGTGACGCCAGGCTTGCATTACAAGAGTAACTTCACATGCCATCGAAACAAGAATCTCAATGTTGAACTATGGACGAGTTTTCTGGTTTGTTTACTTATATTAAATACCTTGATTTTATCTGGTTGTATGTTGGACTTCCGCTTTGAAGATCCATTTACTTAGCATTACCCCGGAAATACGTATTACAGACATGTAAACACAGCAGAAAATTCGCCATATCGTCGCTTAACTTGCAACACCACCTATCTCAATTTTTTGAAATTTCAAAGAGGAAGAAAATATTCAATTCTTCGCAACCAAAAACGAATATTTATGATTTTTTTAACATCCAATATAAACATGAGGTCGCATGTTCCAACCAGATGCGAAAAATAAAATAAAATCAGATATATTCGTTTTCGGTTGCGAAAAATTGAGCATTTCCTTCCGCATTGAAATTTCAAAAAATTGAGATAGGTGGCGTTGCATGTTAAGCGACGAGTCTGCATACACCTGTCATCTAACATTAGTGTTCCTTAAACATCGATAATTCAATTATCGATAGTGCAGTCGATAGTTTCAAAACTATCAAAAGTTTTCTCCCCGGCGATACTATCGATAGGTGTTCTTCCAGTAGATAGTTTAGAAACTATCGATAGTTCCAGTCGATTGTTTCAGTCGATAGTTTTGAAACTATCGATAGTTCCAATCAATAGTTTTAAAACTGTCGACTGAAAGTACGCCTATCGATAGTATTTCCCGGGAGAAAACTATGGATAGTATCGATAGTTTTGAAACTATCGATTGTTTCAGTCGATAGTTCCAAAAACCCGATAATATCGACATGGCTTCGATAGTATCGATAGTCTATCGATGTTTAAGGAACACTAGTACTTATATTATTTACATTTTGTGAACACTTGTTAATTAGAAAAATTAATTTGTCTTCGGCATTTTGCTGTTACAACGGAGACGAGAAAGGTGATTTTCGTACAAAAAGATATTTTCTAATTTCCACTGAACAATTCTGAGTTATTTTGAAGCACGAATTATGAAAATTCGATTTTTGGTTTTTCAAGTCTACATCATACCGTGTAATGCTATCTTTTAAACCGAAATGTTTTTCCAACACACTGATTTATTATTTATTAACTATCTTATAAAAAATTAAAGAAATGTATTAAATAACATCGGTAAAATTAATTAATTCAAAAAACACCAATGGAATTGAAATTATAATTATTCTAAAAGTTAAGGAACACGAATGATTCGCATGTAAACAGAAAACGATGTTTAATAAATTAGATAATGTTTAAGAAGTAATTAAAGAACAAAAATATTAATTAAAAGTCTGAATGTAAGAACTAAAATTATATTACCGAAGAAAAAGTGAGGCAAGAAATAAACAATTATTTCAATAGCAAAAAAAATTTACTTACCGTTACGAGCAGCAAATGCACAATGTGAAGTAGATTCAAAATTTAATTGGAGCGAATCATTTTACGTTTATCATGTGAGCACGAATTGACTGCAATGCGTTTCGCCTCTTCGTTTCAGCAGTTAATAAAAATACTTCTTATATTTTACAGTTCACTCTGTGTTGTTGTTGTTTTACATACCGTAGAAAATAACGCTATCCCACATTAGTATCAGCAGTGTTTACATCCATCTTAATGAATCATACATCTCTCATTTCATTCTAAAATGATTTCTTTGAAAGTTACATACGAACACAAATTCGCTTTCCAACTTTCATGGATTATTTCTTGCACTAATTCAACATCAGGATAGGCAAAGTTCACAAAAGATTCTAAACACATAAAAAAGAAGAAAAAAACAGATAAGAATACCAGGCGACACAAATAGCTTTTTGTTTGGCATACCTCATCAGCAAATACAATGGTGATATACGGCAGTGCCATTATTTCTACCAAACAATAGAGGACTTCTGCTATGATGACCCATTTAACAATATATTACCCACTTGGAGTATCATCAAAAATTCACTTATAACTTTTTATGGCAATTGTCAACATTAATAAGATATCTAAAGTATATAAAAGAAAAACGCACAAAAAAGAAAATTTTGAATTTTTTCTGGATTTTAAATGCGATAGATTAACAGAGTGGAAATAAAACATTTACAATGCATTCATTAAAATGATATATTGTTCACTGCTTTTTTAATTTGTAGTTAAAAGACGAAGTAACCAAAGTTCTGAAAGCGTAAAAAGCGACATGAAGCGTAATGTATTCCTGGAAAGTACTTCGCAAAATAAATAAGTAATTAATGAAATAGTTTTATTTGCTTGAAATCATGCGAATAAACATTTTCGTTTGCAAATTAATTTTTAATTTATTACATAGCTTCAGCAAAGATTTTCATTCTGAGTAAAAACTCGTCTGCTAAAAATATCTCTTTCAAAATGCATTGAGTTTGAAAAAGGAATTTTTAAAAATTATTTAAAACGTAAAATATTAATTGAATACGTATACTTTCGTTTAAAATATAAAACAATAATTGAAAATGTAAAAAATAAATTTTAAAACATTTTCATAATTAAAAGAAATAAATCATTAAACACTGAATTCTACGACACTTATGTTTCAAGGTGGAATTGGGATGTTTTCATTATTTATTGACAAATGTCAAAAGAAACAAAAAAATTACACAAATACTAATAAAATCATCAGATTAGCACAAAAAACTAATAATTTCTTTAAAATTATTTAAACCTTTTAAATATTTAGCATAGATCATAAATCTAAAGATTTTTTTAATAGTGCATTTGGAAATTTCGCTTCTAACTACAAAACTAAATGGAAATAAAACTAAAAGGAAAAGAAAAAAATTAAACAAAAAGAGTGTTACACAGCAGACATACGATGTTTCCCCCATAGATATCAACAAAATCAGATAAGAGACAAGATAAGATTATACGTTGTTTCGATTATACGATCACATACACGTTGTTTCTCCCGAGAAGCGTTATGACGTTTTCCGATTCAAACGGCTTGCTTTTTTAACTTTAATGTCATTACAAACGAAATCAGTTTTTTGGTTTTGATTTCGTGATCCAGGAATATAATTGCAAAAAAAATTATTCCAAATTGATTAAATACTTTTGTTGTAAATTTTGATTCAATTTTAAAATGAAAGCGAATTTCAATTTAATTATACCTTTGGAACTCTTTGTGAAAACGACCGTGTTCTAATAGATTTACCAGGTTGTAAACAAGCGCTGATTCCAAGTGTGGCAGGTGACTGATATAAGGATATGTTGTTAAGAATTAGATATAAATCAGTTAAAAGTTACTTTGAGTAAACCTTAAACAATTCAAGAATAAAATGAATTCGGATCGAAACGGTTGAGGTCCAACTGCCATATTTTTGGATAAAGTTGGAAACCGACCTGGAACAACCCGAGAAGAATATCAGGTATCCGCACTTTTAAGTAAAGTTATGCAAAATTATTTTAGGCAACAAGGAATGAAGTCGGAATACTGTATTCTTTCGAAAAGTTTCATATTGAAGAATAAAGAACTTAAAAACTGTTGTGCTGTGTTATTTTTTAAGTTATGTAATCCTTAAACAGTATAATTAATATAAGAAGCGCAATACACCGAGTTCGGCCACACTTTAGCCCGAACATTATAGTTCAAAATATTTAATGATGAAGCCGGGCTTTAACTAAAGATCAATTTGTATGTTCGGATATGGCTTGAAAAACCATGTCCTTGTACGGCTCAACTTTATAGACGTAGAAGAAAAAACTTCTTACTACAAGATTTTACCTTCAAATACTGTGGGAGAAATGTGAGTATTATCATATTGAAAGGCCTTCGATGATTATAGGAAATTTGGAGATACTCTGGTCTTGACGATACTTACGTTACGATGAATGCCCTAAACATTAGTGCAAAATTTGATCGTTCATTAAATGAAACATCTAATGCATGCTGCGTGACATTTTTGTACCTTATATTTTTCCTTCACCTCTTTTTCATAAACCATAGCAGCGGAAAGAGTTCGAATCATAAGTGGGCGCTCTAAAAATTCGATGAACCAGGAGCCTGATTGATTAAAATATGATTATTGTCAAGACATGCTATATCCACTACTTTACATTAATATACTCAACATAATAGCAAGATGGCTTGCGAATTCAACTCTAATTTTGTCTTTTAATCAGTGTCATTTTGAAAACTGATAGACAGAACTGAACGCATTGAAATGTTCTTAATGTTAGATTAGGTCAGTTTAGATTTGCGGAGAATCTTCAGATTTTCTTCCACGGGAAACATAATTGTAAGAAAGTTTCACTTAAAAAATCTATAGAAAAACATTTTTCAACAATAGCTTAAATAAATATACGAATAATTAAATTTTAAAAAGTAAGCTGAAATCCAGGTAGATTTTAAAATCAAATTTTATTCTAAAAACTCGTGATTGTTTTAGCCGAAAGATTTTCTTTGTTTCTGTAATAGTATCTAAGTTTTATTTTTAAAAAATATGAAAATATGAAGCAACAGAAAAATAATTTATAATTAACAAAATTCTTATTACAGAGTAAATAACAAATACAAAATGCGCACTGAATGCCACGAAGTTCTTTAATTTATTGAATTGTAATATCTTAGAATACATAAGACAAACTAATGTAAAAATCACTCCTTTTCTGCAAAATTGCCAAGAACAATCAAATAAAAGCATAAAGTTTAGATTTTAATTACAAATATCTTAAAAGGCATTTTAAACATTGAAAAAGAACTTAGATGCACGATTCTTAGAAAGTTTCGAGATTTTTAGGTTTTTCGAGTTCATCAGTTAAAGAAAAGTCAGTATTTCGAAACATTTAAACATGCCGCTTCTGCATCTCCAGTTAAATGAAAAAGTGCTATGGCAGATGGTTTATAATAGCTGTAGTAATGAAAAACAATCCGAAAATATATGTGACTTTTTCTCGAAAGTAAGAAAAAAAAGGAAACTTTTTCCGTCCAAATGGGTCATATTAACACAGAACTTGAAATTTCCTGCTGAATAACTTATATTATTTAAATACAATGAAAATTATTACATGGAGTAAATAAAAAAAATCGAAAACATATAATTTGAGATTTTATTTTTCGTTAATTCAAATGATTTCCAAATTATAGCTTAAGAATGCGTTATAAAAATGTTCAAAATGCGCAAGTTAGGAGTTTTGGTGAAAGCAAGACATTTTTAATTTATTTATGAACACCGTATAAATAAAAAAAAATAAAACGCGAGTTATAGTCCATTGTTTCTGATTTATTTTCAAACATTAAAATTTAAATCTCTTCATTGTTGAAATCTATTCCAAATAACAGGCTTCTAGTATTCTATTTAAAAAAACTTTTTTTATGAAAATGAAATTTTTTTTATGAATAAATCAATGAATATCATTTTATTTAACTTATACCTAACTATTTTAAACAAAATTAGTACTTTTTTAAAACTCTTTTCTATTTTTTTTGGGGGGAAAGGCTATTGGAGACACGCCTTATAATTTCAAACCGTTTTCTGTTGGTGAAAATACCCGAGTAAATACCCAGCTCCAAAACTTTCACACCAAGATCTGTCACATTTGCGACATATATCTTCATATTTGTCGCTTAATTGGCAGTTATAAAGATTCCGCGACATCAACATTTATTAAACTACCAATAATTTTTTCCCAATCGGTCAAAGGCACGATGAAAATATTCGGAAGACTCAAAAATATTGATATTTTTTTAGAGTACATAGTTTTATGTAATTTATAGTTAGTTAAATATAATTTTGTCGATGAATACTATCAGACGACTCAATAGTACCGATAGTTATTCCTTAAACTATATCATAAATAAACGCCTTATTTTTATTTTATTTATATTTATTATTACAGCATTTTTTTACAAAATTACAACAGATATTATTTAATATATTACAATATATTAAATAATATATTTTTTATTACAATATTATTTAAGCGGAATTACGATAAAATAGAAATTGGTATTTAAAACATACGATACTTATTTGTTAATGCCAATTATTATAATTAGGACCTTTGATGAAATGTCACAATAATTACATCACTTATAAGTACATCAGGAGCATATCTCAATATTCATTTCACTGAATGATGGATAAATAGAATAATTTAAAAGGTTTCTTGACTATGAATGCAGAGACACTTTAGAGGATGATTTATCTTATCAAATGATGAGTAAGCATCAAGTTAAACATATTAGAAACTTCTTTTATATTCATAACTACATAATATTCATCAAGTGTCTCGAGTATCACTGTGTATATGAGATATTGTATATATGTATCACAAGGCAATTCCCCTTCTGTAATTAACGCATAAAGTTTAATAGCAATTATTGCCAACGGCAGTTATTAACAAAAATATAGTGTGAATAGAAACGCTACTAATGCACTAATACGCTAATACTAATGCAGTTCAAAGCTATCCGTGATTTAGAGAAACAGAGGGACAGAAGATGTATATATCTAGTTAAGTTTCACTCTCTACTGTAGCGAAACGGAATGACAGTGACTCGATAATATCGATTAAAGAAGCAACTATCGATATTATTGCGAAAAAATAAAATCTTGAATGCTATTACTGAGCATATTGAATCGTTCGGTCGTTTTTTAACCTTCGGTAGTCAAAGAACTCGATATTTATTGATACTGCCTATTTGAATTTAGGCGATCCAAATTTGCAGTTTGAAAAATCAATCCATTTGAAATAAAATTTGAAAGAGGAGACATAAAAATAATGCATACTTTTTAGTTTCAATAAATACAAATTTTTTTACATATCTCTTACAACAGATTAGTTCACGAAAATTATTCTATAATTCTTTATTCAAAATAAGTAAAACGTACAAATAATTCTGAGAAGATTTTAAAATATCAGTGGATAATGGTAAATTTTCCGAATAAAATATCTAATTCTTTCTTAAAGTTTTTACCATAAAATTATTTTATTTTTAATTTTTCCTAGATGATACATTAACTAGATGAAATTTAAGCTTCTGAATCGAATACGAAACTTGATAGGATTTCAGAAATGCTTAAGTTTATGATTCAATTTTCTTTAACTCGAAGTTTCGGAATTTCTTATTACTGATGCAAGGTTTTTGTTGTTGTTGTTATTTCTAAGTAACAAAAATTTTAGCAGCAATAAAAATATAAATAGCATTTATCAAAATAATTTTGAATGCTATTTGGAAAGATTTCGGAAGTGCGTATCAGAAGGGAAATTTATTTCTTAACTTCTTGGATAATCTTGATTTCCTAAATACCATTGTTAGAAATAACCAGTAGATAAATCAAACATTGTTCAGTTCTACAATTAAAAAAAACTGGAGAATGTTGAAATTCTCTAACTAAAATTGATTTAAAGTGACAAATTTGCTTCGTTTTTAATATTTTATTGAGTCAAGCATTACCAAAAAAATTTATAAGAATTACCTTTGCGAAAACAGATGATTCATTACGTCTTTTGGAATTTATAATTATTTATTTATTAATATTAAGCAACCAACAAATAAGGACTGATCTTTCAGAACATATCTAATTTTAAATCTTAAAAGTGTGTCGAGTAAAATCTCAAAAAGGTACGTGCGAAATCAACAACAAAAATTCATTTCAAAAAATGAGCACTAAACAAGCAAACAAAAAAGAATATAAAACTGCATACTTTTCTCCTTCGGCTTTAAATATTCGGAAAATATTAGGGAATTTTCTAATAATATTGCTAAAAAAATATAGTCCTTCTCCGAAATTTTGTATTGATTTATTTAGTAATATAATAACTCTAAGAATTTAATATAAAAGAAATTCATACCCGTCACATCAGTGCTTAATTTCCACTGGCATCAGCCCAAAAAATGTGAAACACTGTAGTCACATAGTTATAATATCAATTACATTGACAAAAGAAAACTACTCGTGATCGCCGTCCGTGTAACCCTCTGGGTAGGTTATGCCGGCGTGGGCAAATAAATAAACTCATTTGTACATGTAAGATATTTAAATTGATTCCGTTAAGTTTCATATTATTTACTTTATTTGACTTTTCTTTAAAATATAAATACATCATTTTTTCTTTTAATGGTTATTCTTCAAAATTGTACAAATTTACAAGTTATCGACCATACACGTTATAATAAATATAGTTTTCTTCATAGATAGACACAAGAAGAGCATTTAATAAAGATAATTTGGAATTTTCTTCCTTAGTCGATTTAATCCATTTCCTCTTATCATTATTACATAAAAAAGGGACAAAAAAGAAATGGTAACGTAGATGGAATTACAAATTCAACCAACATGCCTTACGAAATGAAAAATGTCCCTGGTTCCTAATATTTATTGGTGTTTTTTTAAATCAATATCTATACAACAGTATATAGTGGTATGTTAAGAAAGAACAAGAATATTTTATTTAGAAAATTTCATAGGATTTGTAGTTATTTGTGTCCAAGTAAATCAAAATTATAACCATTAAAGAAATTATATGAAATCAAATTTAAAAGAACAGTCATATGATATTGAATCTTTTCTTTTTAAATTTTTCTATTATTCATTTTCATATTTCATTCATTTTTACTTTCGTGTCTTTTATAAAGTTAACCATGACTAAATAAAAGAGATGAAATGTTCAATATTACGAATCCAAAACGGGTAGAAACAATCGATGATGATTTTGGATCAGGAAAAGCCGAGATTAAAACATCGTGATGTGCAAAATGCTTTTGTTCGGTACTTCAGAAAATTAACAGCAACATATTTATAGAAAGATTGATGAATAAGAAATGTTGCCTTGCTGGCTTCTTTAGTTAGTGAGAACTGTGTGTTGTTTTTAAAAAACCTGCATAACAAAAATTTGACGAAACAGCTTTAAAGAATTTTGCAAAACAGCTTAACGTATCCATCTCTGTTGACATTTATAGCACTCAAATAATGACATCGTAAATGCTTTTAGCTATTAATCGGTTATTTTATTAACTTTCATAATAAAATACATCTCACGCATCTATTTTGCTAGTTAGAACAAATTTTCAAAAATTATATGGAAATAGAACTTACCCTTTTAAAAACAGTTTCTCGGGAACAGTCTCTTACTTCGTCCATGATGTTGTACCCTATGGTCATCTTTATAGAAGTCTCCTCTGAAAAGTCTTCATACGCCGACGATCAGCATTTAGCAAGAGTCTATGCTGCAGTTCATTCTGTTGAAGTACCCTTCACCTTGAGTTTTCGAGAGCAGGACTGGTTGTCTTATTTCGGAAATTTCTTGAAAATCTCATATTCTTGAACATTTACGATGCAAAGTACATAAAGCTCCAATTTCAGACACTTTTGGTTTTCGGTCTTAAACAATTTGGAGGCTTTTAACTACTTAGTATCGATTTATCGATTATTTGTTCTGAAACATACCTAATCTTTACATTGATGCGGAGAGAGAAGAGAAGGAAAGAGTTTCATCTGTAAAAGAAAAGAAATATGACTTAATCATTACTGTAAATATCTTCATCTCATAAAATAAAGTCATTGTATAAAAATATAAATAATTGTATATTATTTATATTTTTATAATATTGTATAAATATAAATATAATAATATATTGAATATAAACACTATACAGGTATACCATGCATATAAAATATAACATATGTATTAAATGTTTATTTTGATACATAGGTGTCTTTAATTTCAGAATAGATCAAAAATGAATATTTTACAGCTGAGGGTGATTCTAAGAAAGCATATCTAGCCATGTTCATGAGTCAAGGACTTATGATAAAGGGAAGTTCGGCATCTTCTGTTGGTCAAGGAGACCTTAGAGCACCTAGGTAGCACCCAAGTTACATACATAGCTCCACTATAGGGGTTGGGGCCTCCGTGGAGGATTTTCAAGGGAAACTGGTCTTCATTTGTGTTTCGCTTCGAAGAAAATATACAGCAGCCATCCCGACAACAACCAGCAATTAATTGCCAAACAGCACATCGGTCTTCCATTTGTTGACAATTGCTGGTTAAGAGCACAGCTTGAAGGTAAAAACCTTTCTCTGTTCATGTTCCTCAGTTATCCCGTAATTTTTTAGCAGTATACGAGAAAGTTTAGGGGAGGCCACTCCCACTGGTTACTTTCTCGTATACGAAGTATACAAAGAGAAAGTATTGTAATCGTCAAAAAATTCGAACTCGAGATTTTGACGAATCTCCACGTTTTAGACCTCCCTGAGTCCGAAAAGCACAATTTTGGAATTATGTCTGTCTGTCTGTCTGTCTGTGAACACGATAACTCGAAAACTATTAGAGCTACGGGGATGAAATTTGGTATGTGATCTTTAAACATAAGTTGTAGGTTTCTATCAAATTTTGGACAAAATCCGTCAACGGGAAGTCTGTCTGTCTGCATGTTCGAGGTCATGCGAACGCTATAACTCAAAAACTTGAAAAGCCAGATGGATAAAATATAATACACAGTTTTATCGTCATAATTGTAGGGCCGTATAAAATTTTGGGCCAAATCCGTCAAAGGGTTGACTGTCTGTCGGTCCGTATAATATACTTTTGAAGAGAATCCGTTATCTCCACACGCATGCGTACTGGTTACCTCTGTTCCCGTAATACGGTCATCTTGGCTCACCGCCAAATTCTTCTCGGAATAAAAGTGAATTAATTATGGAGTGTTTTCTTTTAATTTTTCTTTCACGCCGAAACATTTTCAAGAGTTGCATATTTGATTGCGGTTAGTTTTATTTTGTATATTTCGTAATGCATTTTTTTCTGAGTGGATTTTGAAATATTTTTACTCTGACAGAACGAGAGTAGTTGTTAAAAGTAAAGTTATAAAGTAACAAATCAAAATTAGTGTCCATTGATTCATCAGTTCTGTTTTTCATGCTTTTTTAATTTCTTAAGCACTCTGCCAATGTGCATGATATTTTCAAGTACAACTATCGGTAGTAAATTTGTAACAATCAGATCGGAGATATTGCTGGCAAACTAAAAGGCTGCTTAGATGTGTGGAAATCTTTTAGTAACTTACATCAGATAATTGAAATTTGGTATGTGGTCTTCTAATTTATCCACGCGGTGGGAGGGGAAACAGCACCTTTTTGGGAAAGTATACGAGAAAGTTTAGGGGAGGCCACTCCCGCTGGTTTCCCTCGTTCCCACACAAAGTGGCAATCTCATTGAGTGTTTATGAGTTTTGGTTTCGGTTTGTGTTGCGTCGACAGAAACACGTCTGGTTGATTGCTTATTTGCTTTCTCTTGATAGAAGGCTAGATTTCTTTTGAAGAAGATATTTATTTTTAGAAGAGTGCTATCGAGTGAAGTGGGCGAGGAGGAAATGTATATGTGGAGCTCTGATTGTTTTTTTCCTCGTTAGCAGAATCGTCACATCAATATTCAGTTAACTTTCTGTTAGTAAAACTAGCATCAAATGTTATATGCTGGTTCTTTAATTTGTTTGAAAAGCAGGTAATTTCATATCTGGCTTTGGAATTAAAAAATGGCCTACTGAAAGATAAAGTAGCTTTTTAAAAATGTATTGTCTTGATAAATATTATCTTGCAGCCCTCCTAGTTTCTGAGCCCACTGATTAGTGCGTTTATTTCAATTTTTGAAGGGGAGGGGCAAAAATTATAGTATTCCCGAAGCCACTTCCCCTTGCCACACCACTTCATTATAAGTAATCTGTCGAGCCACAGTTTGGAGTTTCTTCTATCTTGCCTGTTTAACAACACACATTTGGGCAAAGTTTGCAACATTGCTACCAAATTCCACAAAATGTTGATTTGTTCCAGGCTTCATTACTTCGACCAAGTGATCTGCTGTTTTGCATTTGATTCACAAAGTACTTAAAGAATTATAATAAAAATAATAAATACCCTTGGCGCAATTAAAATTTCATTTCGAAATGCAATGGAAAACCAGCGGGAGTGGTCTCCCCTAAACTTTCTCGTATACTCCTAACACATGTAGAGAAAACTAGAATAATAAAAGACGTCAAATAAACTTCCGTCGCAAGTAAACCAAAGTTGGAACCACGCGTGGTTTGAAGGATCAAAACAAATTCAAATCCCCTGCGCATTCTTCTGCGCAACAGGACCTGGCGAGACTCCCTATATGTTTGCTTCCTTACAAAATCGCTCCAGAATTGGTTTTTGGCAAACTGCCAAGTTTCGGAGCGTCCCTTCCTTGCACAGGCATTGCCACTAGCAGGCATGCGCAGGGAGTTATTTTCAAAACTGAACAAGTATGCGATTATACAGACCGACAGACAGTCAACCCTTTGACGGATTTGGCCCAAAATTTTATACGGACCTACATTCATGACGATAAAACTGTGTATAAAATTTTATCCATCTGGCTTTTCAAGTTTTTGAGTTATAGCGTTCGCATGACCCCGAACATACAGACAGACAGACTTCCCGTTGACGGATTTTGTCCAAAATTTGATAAAAACCTACAAATCATGTTTAAAGACCACATACCAAATTTCATCCCCGTAGCTCTAATAGTTTTCGAGTTATCGTGTTCACAGACACACACAGAGACACACACACAGACAGACATAATTCCAAAATTGTGTTTTTCGGACTCAGGGAGGTCTAAAACGTGGAGATTCGTCAAAATCTCGAGTTCGAATTTTTGGACGATTACAATACTTTCTCTTTGTATACTTCGTATACGAGAAAGTAATAACGAAAAAGTATTGAAAATGAAGCATATTCACTTCCCGTTATTTTAATTTAATGCGTAGAATAAACTGGAAATATAAAAGTGGGTAATGCAAAAACTCAAATCAAGAAATTAAAAAAAATATTAGTAAAATATGCCGTATTAAGTTCTGAGTCATTGATGAAAGCCCTGAAATTTGAATTCGTCAATTATCTGAATCGGAAGCAGGATAAATTATACACCCAGCTAATTCACAAAATGTATAAATGCATATCTCGTTTATAACTGCAAAGCTTTTAGAACTCAAAATTAGTCATACATATTCAAAGTTAAACATTCCCTCCGATAAAAATAATTCTGGTGTTAATTATGCTCATGTTACTATAGAGATGTGTATAGTATGAAAAAAACTAAAAACCATTGATTTAATATTATTATTTTGAGTATTAATCTGTTGTTATGATTTATTATCAAAAATTTCATAATCGTTATTAAAGCGGTTTATTAGAAATATCTAAATTTATTTAATTTGGTTACAGAAAACAATCTCAGAAAGCAAAATACGAGATTTATTGGATAAGGAATTTACCTTAGAATTTCAAGGGCATCAGAATGGTAATTTTTCCCAACTTATTTATAGCTGAATTCAACAAAAATGAAGTGAACAAAATTAGAAAAAAATAAGAAGATGATGCGCAGAAAACTCCCATTGTAATTTAAAGCGTAAGTTCTGGAATTTCTGAAATGTTCGGCCAATATAAATATTACAGGCACACTAACTAAAAAGAACCACCCTCCTTTTTGTTAAATTGTGTACTTGGCCTGTAATTCAGTTTTGTAAATAACAATGGTAACAGCGCAATCAAACTGGAAACTTCTAGGAGATGACAGATGTTCTGTCATGACTTAACTTGCCGGATGGTTTTGTCAGTGCATTCTTTGATAATGCATGATAGAAAACGATAACAAGTCCTTATATCATTTATGCTTATTTACAGCTGTCATCCAACAATCATATTTAATATTAAATCCAAATAAAACGGGGGTATTAAGGTTTATTCCTTATTTCTGTATTGCCAAGCGTACATTTTTCATAAACGAAGCTATTCATTTTTTACCAATAACAGCAACCTGCCACGAATACAAAAGATGTCGAAATTTTCTTAACACACGCATTATGTAAATGATCCGTCACGTGAATAATTGTTTCCAGGAACAATATTGACAGCTCAAAATAACACGTTTGACACACACACTCCAGCAAGTCCCGCTGTCGAATAGATTTCGGTCACTTATCAACTACTCCCTTGATTTTGAGCTTGACATAAAACAACATCCGGCGACTCAATGTGCGTTTCTTTTCTTTAAAAACCCCCTTTTTTGTCCGCCTTTCATCGAATGAGAAAAGGTTTGCCATGATGGCCAAATCGAATGTTTTTCGAACAGGAGAAATCGTCATAGCAACCACACTTCGATTCCTTTGCCGATAGATAGCGAAAAATCGACTTTCTTCTCTTTCACTATATTTTTTCTTTTACATATTTTTATCTACCTTCACCTTTATTATCCTTTCGGGGATTTCGTGTTCAATAATCCAGATGGTCTTCCATCAATTAGAGGCGGTCTTTCCGTGTTTAACAATGCGAAACATGGCCGTCACAATGGCGGATGGTTACACCCACATCATGTCCATCAACCCTTATCAAATTGAAAGATTATTTTCGTTTTAGGTTCAAATTCCAAAAGATTTATTGGAGTAGTAATTTGAAAATAATGTGCCATAACCAAATTCAAATACAAGAAAATCAGCTTCTTGTGGAATTATATATGTCTTGCAAACATCGTGAAGGATGTTTATATGATTGTTTAACTTGCATCACAAAAATAAGTCTAAAATTGTTTAATCAGCGAGAATCGAAATAGCATGAATATGTGATTCCATTTTTTAAATAAATATTTGCCACGGATCCTTTTACGTGATTTATCAGGATTTAAAATATTACTGCTATTATTCAGAATGTTCAATGATAGGGAGATTTAAATAAACTACCAAGACAGGCCTTTTTAAACAACTATCTAAATTTTGTATAAAAATAAATATCTAATTAAATTTAACAGCACGGTATTGAACTGCCGCATTTTATATAATATCTAAAAGATTGAAAAAAGGTGGCTAAAAAGAGTTTCTAGCATCGTGTGATCTATAAAGATAAAATGATCTTACTCCCTGTACTATCAGGAGTTCTTTCAGATTCTGTAAACG
Organism: Araneus ventricosus; assembly: GCA_013235015.1. NCBI lineage: Eukaryota > Metazoa > Arthropoda > Arachnida > Araneae > Araneidae > Araneus > Araneus ventricosus. The sequence continues at coordinate 179,584 of BGPR01000829.1, read as the reverse complement.
AAAATTTTATTCACGATACGTGGACTAGCTAAAAAGCGCTGGTGATACATGGTCCAGAGTTTTAAAAAATCCTGATTTAGATCGAATAGAGACAATTCACGTGAATCACAGTCATATGAAAAACGTAACTCATTGAGCATGGCTGACATCTCACTACACGTTGCTACCACACTACAACTTGCTGCAACTTCACGTCCTTTTTTCCCTCTGCAAGATTTGCAATGGTTTCAAAAGTTAAATTAGTTCGCCACATTTCAAATGTATCATGTGAACATATACAGCTTTCAGTGCCGGTTTAAACGCAGACACATGACAAAATCGATATTTGATCTGAAAGCACTTGAACTCTCGCATCACTCCAATTTGAGAATGTTATGAGCCACAAAGAGTTTACAGTAACTCCACATAATATACGTAGCAGAAAAGAGAAAAATTAGAACTTCAAATTCTCAATCACGAAGCTGAGACCATGCAATTCATTTGGAAAGCTCCGGGTTGTTTTATGTAAGATAAATTTGCGAAACAGCTGTTATTTCCATAAAACGACCATTTCATTAGACAATGAAATAGTATGAAATATACAAGACTCCTGATGATCCAGTTTGAAAGTCTGTGCGTCTTTAAATCACAAATTATGCACAAAAATGCTAGCGAATTAATATTATGCTTTTCTCATATAACTTGAAAAGGCGTGATTAGGTACAATTTAGGTATGATCCATATTAATCAAATGGGAAACACCCCTTTTGACATGCAAGTGACAGCCAAAAGAGCTTAGTATGAAATACGTAGTTAAGTACACAGGTTTAATTACAAAAGTAATTGAAACCTTGATAAGGTTACAGAGGCAATCTATTTTAAAGCTAATATAAATTTTTAGAATAATTATATTTAAAATGTAGATTTTTTTTCAATTAAACGTTCAAAAAGAAATGTATAAATAAATCCTTTCGGTAAACACAGCTATTTTGTACTTGAATTAAGTTAGAATCAATCTCTCTATTTCGTATTGCTTTTAAGTAAATTAACCAAAAGTAGCCACAAAAAGGCTTCCCGATACTCGGTATTTTTACACCTATCATGTTCCCAGGAGAGCTAACTTTTTCCAGAACTTTTTTAGAGAGAATATAACATTGCATAATAAAGCCTTGTTTGTTTTTGTTTTGCTTTTCTCTCCATGGAAGGTGGTGGAATCACATGATACTTTAAAAATATTTGTTTAAAACGGATTTGCTATATCAACTTGACTTATGCACCTTATATTTATAGCTCATATATTTGGACTTTTATTCATAGCGTGTATCTACTTTATCATGAACATCACCGTGCCATTCTAGAAAGAAAAGAAGCGCCTTTGTATAAGAAAAATGCTCCGAGGAGGAATCCAACTTTTGATACTCATCATTTCTTATCATTTCGTAAGCACGGTGTTCCTAAATCCTCCTTTACAGGTTTGTAGTTTAAGCCGTAGCAAAATGTAATTTAGTAAAAGAGCAGTAAATAATTGTTGTAAATTTACTCTTAAAATACTCTTAAAATAAAACTGGATGGTGAAATTTCCGTATTTTTTAAAACTTTTCTTTTTTACCACTTTCTTTGCCTAAATTGCCTTCAGGTAGCCCTATCATTTTAAATTTGTAAAACATGAATCTTTTCAAACAATTATCAAAATTTCACCCAAGTAAAAACATCCGATATAGGGATTTCAGTATCAATTTCAAATAACAGTGCCACAACTAAGCCAGTGCAGTAGCTAGAAATAATAAAAGGATAATAGAGCTTTCTTTGGTTATCAAATTTGGAGTGAAATCGCCAAATGTCACCAATGTTAGGCAACGTATCACTTTGATTTTAAGCTTTGGCAAATTCATACTTCTCTTTAAATAGTGTCACAGCAAAAAAGTACTAAAGCATTTCATAAGGGGTTTAAAGAATAAGTAAAACTATTTCTAATAAATTAAAGGGAGACGATAAATAAATTGAAATCAATAAAATATAGATAAATCGAATACATATAAGATTATTCAAATAAATATTTAAAAAAATCTTAACAATATCTACTAAATACGAACGGGTGATCTTACAAAAATAAATAAATAAAAGTTTTACTAAAATGTTGATACTACGAAATAAGAAACGGCGTTAATACAGTAAAAACTAGTAAAACATTAAATGGTTAATCCTCAAGCTTTATATAACGATAAAAATATGCAATACACAGCTTGGTATAAGCACCAACTTTAGATTCTTATTTTGAACCCAAATTGTCTTGTGAAAACTAAATTTAATAGTATAAATAATTATTACATGCATTAAAATAGTTTCGAATTCGCCTGAAACACATCTATTTTACATGTCATATGTAAGCATACTTTTATTAATGTCTGACTAAAAAGCCTGACTGCAATTTATTTACTGTGTAAGAGAGTGTGTTATTCAGAGGAATGGCAACAACCACATGTTATCTTTCTTTTAATTTGATTTTAAAACCTAGTACGGTGGAACGAAGTTACGATGTAAACAGTTATGGCAGTGGCGTACCTATAGAGGGGAGGCAAAATTAGAAATATAGAGAAACAATTTTATAACTAAGAAAAGCAGCGTATTCTATCAATTGTAACTTATTCGTATTTTTCGCCTTTTTCGATAAACTGCCGGCATGTGAAAGAAAGTCTGGCGGTGGAAGCACAATTTTACACGCCATCTGCAGAGATAAAGGACGTCAAACGATGAATTACGTTATTGAATAAGGTTTATGTAAATTGTAAAGAAAGGGCGGCATAATGAAACTTCGCCCCTGGCGCCAAAAATTGCAGGTACTCTGAGTTACAGAATGTATTTGTGTTTTAAATATTTTACTAAATGTTTGCCTAAATGTAAATAGCCTATGAATATCTAATATTATACAAGGAGTCAACAAATACGAAAAAAAAGTTTGGAGGATGAAGATTTTTCAACCGTAATTTATAAAAATTCAAGAAAAAATTATGAAAATTTCGGAATAAATATATTTCGAATAAAAACATAAATTCTTTTTGTACGGTTTTCGTAGTTGCGTATAATGACGACAAATCAGTGGCGTAGGGACCGGGACGGCAAGGAGGTTATAGATGCCTCGGACACCAATATTTGGGGTAAAACTATTAGTGCGTATTTGTCACTTTTAAAATATTAGAACAGGCTGAAAAAATAATACAATACCCAGGGCGGTTATTTATCCTTGCTATGGTCACTGTTGACTATATGGTTGAAAAAAAAAACATATTATGGCCTGGCCGTGACTTACACTGGCTACACCACTATGACAAACTTTTCCAAATCAAGATTTTAAGCTATAAAAAGATTTGACAAGCATCAATATAACCCGGTTCTCCAACTGCGAAGTTTGAATGTTTCGGAACTGAAGAGTGGGTAGAGTTGTGTGACAAGACAACGCTGTAGTCCATTACTCAAAGTCATCAAAATCGAGATAAAAGAAGAATGAGATTTGAATTTTTGATTTATCTCCAACAAGATACAGTGTGAACTCCTCAGTTAATCTTGAAACCATGATATGTTTCAAGGAAAAAAATGCTCTGCGATGATATGCGCTTGTTTTCCAGGACTAATTATAACTGTATTAGAAAGGCATAAATTATTCTTTTCCATTTTTAAAATAGGATCTGAAAATCATATAAATAATTGAGAAATAAGGAATTTTGTAATATATTACAAATATAATTTTAAAAAAACACACTGAAATTCTTTTCAATTTGTTTGAGGCCATCTCTGTACAACACATCTAATGAAGAAAATACTACAACGTTGCAATTAAATTTTTAAAAAAAATTAACTTTGGGATGATGGATGCAATGTAGCAAAGCAGTTTTCAGCGTTCAGAATTGAAATTAATTTTAGTTAAATGAAAAAACGAATTAAAAAATAGAACTAGAAATGTGCCTTCCATTAATTATGATAATGAAGTGATGTCAGAACAGATGATTTAAATAATTTGTACTTTCGCTAAACTTTTAGTTAGTGCATTAAGAATTATAAAAAAATATCGTACACAATCGCCATATCTTATTCTATGCATTGATGTTTAAATTCTCAGTTAATATTTATCGCAAGTTAATAATTTTTTAAACTGAGTATTAAAAAAATAAAAAAACTTTTAAGGCTAATATTTAAAAAATATGAAGATGCAAAATACCTGTTATTGTTGTTTTCTTAATCTGCTCTTAAACTCTACATATTGGATAAATTTATGGTAAGAAATTTCAACAAAATAATTAATTGGAAGTAACTATTTAATTTAATTCACAATAAAGCAGGTAAAATTACTACTGTTTCTATTAGCAACGTCCAAAACATTAGGAAACAGATAGTAAATAATGACATATCTCATTTTCTCAGGTCCAAAGCGAGACAAAGAGAAACGTTTTAATGAAGCATAGGTCAAAGAAGCCACCATCTCCGATATAAAGTTTATAAGAGAGACTAGTTTCATCAATTGCACTTTGACTTCTAATAAGAAAGACCAAATACTGTTCGTTTGTGATTATTTTAATTGAATAATTATATTATTATGAATTTGTGAATCAAAGATTTTGGTTATAATTTTTCCTTATTTTTCTATTTCCGTCAAAAAGTAACAGTTTATGGGTTATTGAATTTATTTTGCGTATACGTACTTAGTTTTTCATATCCTTTAACAATAAATAACAATTTTTCTGAATTTTATTATCTCATTTTGATTAGATTTAAGAAGTTGTACACCTAAACCTAGAAAATACTCTAAAATTGGCTCGGAGACAACCAAAAGTTTTAGATAAAGGAATTACCCAACGCCAAAATTTAATTTTGCAATTAAATCCCTCATATTTCAGGCAAGTAGGCATTCTAAATTATATTACGTCATGTCATAATTCTGTAAATACTAGTATAGAATTTTTACTAACTATAATTTTTTTAACAACTGTACTTCAACACTGTAGTACAGGAATTTTTTTTTCACGAAAACTATATATACTTCCACCAGACAAACATAGCATAAAAAAAATTTTAAGAAATATTAACATAAACTAACTATTAAAAGCCAGCTACTCTAAACTGGTATTTCGTTTTATATGCATTTCTACTCAATCTATCTTATTTCGAAACTTTTTAGAATAATTCTTTGATGCTTATTTCTCAAAATAAAGTGTTTATTTTCTTAACTATTATTGGATTTAAACCTTTCTACAATTTTACCCCAAATTAGTTAATATTTTAGTGAAAGGCCTGACGTATGAAACAGTATTTAGAGTATATTATTATTAGATAATCAGTGTAAAATCTAGCTAAAGTTTTCTATCTAACTTTTGTTTTAAATGTTGCAAATGTAAAAGAACAGAAAGTTATTGGACATTATGCTTTAACATTATGCTTTTTAGGGTTAAGTTTAAGCTTTCAATTTAGAAAATTCAGTATGGTTTTCCTCAATTTATCTATAAAATTTATACATAAAAACATTTAGACCTAAACAGATATTTTTTTACTTATATTATAGCAAAAATACAACAAAAGCGTTTTATTTGCTGCATTTCTTAATCGACCTAAATAAAGAATTCATAGCTGAATATAATTCTAAAAAACCACCTTAGGCTTGTAATTATATTCAGCTTTTAAGCGATATGTCTTATTCATAATTTTCATATCTCACTGTTGCTAATATATATTCCAGTGTATTTTTATTCCGGTAATATCCCGTCAACAAATTATACAGAGTGAATCTTAAAATTTCTTACTATATCGAAAAGCAGAAATTATTTCTCTCAACTTGTGTTACTTATTATAAACGCGCAAAATCTAATTTAATTTCTCCTCCACAAAATTCCGTATCTTTCTTAATTGAAAATGGATAACATATAAAGCATTTATTCAGACTTTGCAGTATATACAAACAGGATTTAGATAACGTTCTACCCGGAAAAAATGTTTTGATCGTAATGATATAGAAGTGGAGCAATCAGATAAAAGCTTGCCATCACATTCTAGATTTAATTATTTGATATACAGTATAAATACATTTCCGATGGTAAATTTTTACATTTGATCTTTATATTGGAAACGGAAAAGAATAAAATATTTCTGTAAAAGATGTGGAACAAAATGTACTATTCACTTTGAAATATTCTAGCAAATCTAAGAACTAAATATTATATTCTGTTCGAACTGTTCTAAAAGATTTAAGAACAAGGCGTAATATTTAATTCGAAATAATCGAGCAGATTTAAAATTGTGAGCTTTTTTCGAAGTCTGTTCTCTTTTTGCTGTCTTTTCAAATATTCTGGAAGAATTAAGAGCTTTTAAAATGTGATTTGAAGAGACAAATGAAATTATTTGAAGAAAATACTGTAATGATAGTAAAATTAGATTGTTGCAAAAATTAGATTAATAATATAAGATATGAGTTTAAGTTCTTAAGTTACATTGAATTACAAGAAATTTCTTAAATTGTATTTAAAAATAATTATAGAATAATTATTATAATTACTTGAACTCAGATTTATTACAGAATAGTGTTATTTTAATAAATTGAAGGATGTTTTATTAGCATAAAAGATGTGCAAAATGTAAAACATGAAAGTAAATCTACATTAGAATACATTCCTGCTAAAAAAATAACATAAAAATTGAAACTTCTGTTAAAATTTTTGATAATATAATGCTATCAGTCATATGCTTTATACCACAGAAAATAGTGTTGCAAATTTCAATATTAAGCATTACATGATTTAATATTATAATTACTTAAATTCTGCATTTGCCTTCTTTTTTCCAATTAATTCCATTTTTTCCAATTTAACAATCAATAATTTGCTTGATCTTAAATTCTGCTATATTTAATGTAGGTGATGAAAAATATCCTACTAAATCTCAGTGTTAAATCACCACCCACTCTCTGTTACTATAGACATCCATTTTTAAGCGAGATGATTTTGGAAAAAAGATCTAATGTCACATATCAGCTTGTATGACAAATATAGCAACAATCCTAATCATTTTAGTTACATTCATTTAGAATGCATTATTACAAAACAACATTCAAAGTCACCATACGTTTTTATAAACCGCAGACAATCTTAACCTTTCATTTCGCTGCGGGTTCCCTGTAACCGCTAACCTTCAATGGAAGGAACAACATTATTCTGATGATGGCAATCCGAACAGTGTTATAAGGTGAAAACAACATTAAACCACAATAGAAGATTCAACTCGCCTGGAATTATTCGAGGTAGATTTCCCTGTCTTCCACCTTCGATTCGAACAGGTTCATAGGTGACGCAGACGATACAGAAATCGTTTGCAGCTGCGAGGACCTTTTGCTAGAGGCTCGAAGGAGATCGGTCGCTGTGACGTTTCGCGGGGAGAAGCACTCATCAACAGAAGAGCCGATGGGAGCGCTGCGCAGAGTCCTTGTGCGCATAACGTAATGAGAGGAGATAAAGGAGAGATTTCGGGTGTTGACTTGGCAGGCAATGTGTTTTTATGTACTACGAGACGTTTTTATTATCAATTGTGATTTCTATGCATTCTGTTTATTTATTTTGCCATATTTTTTACCCATGCAATTAATTCCAGCATCGGTCCGGATTCTTCCAGGCTTTGCCTCCATTAAATCAAAAATCTTTTGGTCGATATTGCAACGAACTGACATTCGAAGCTCTTTTCGAAATAATAGAGATTCTTCATACTTACAGAGTGCGCTAACAGTCGTTCTTAAGACCTGATCAAATCACGATTTTCAAATGCAGCATTCAATATGGATACAGCTACGGCTAGATATAAAAATTACAATATTTCTTTATTATGCAAAAAAATATTTTCAAATCAGACTTTTCCACAAGCTTCATCCCTCTCTACTTCAATTGCCTTTTAGAATACCGTTTCTAATGACAATTAATAATTTTCAAGGTCAGGCATTCAATAAAATTGGCTCCTTATCAGATAAAAGGAAACCAGTTTCACTCACTGGTAACTTTATGTAGCATTATTTTGATGAGTCTAAGATAAGTATTAAACAATTTCTGCCAGGTGCTGTCCCAACAGACTTTTTCCTCTGTGTATTACCTTGTGCAACTGTTTTGCCAATAAGACATTAGAACTTCTTGCCCTTCATGCAGCTAATCTGTTAATTGTCTAATAACCCTGTAGATAATTTTACTCCCTTTCACAGTTAAATCAAGCCATGTCAAATAACGAAATTTATTGTTGATTACTGGAGACAAGCAGGGTGCTCCCATGGGTTTGCGGAAGATTGAGAGATATCACATTTCCGTGGCTTGAAAAATGAGGGAAATCATTTTCTTGATTAATTGCTAAAATCCCCACTTTCAGATATTATTTGAGATTCTGTCTAGGAAATAATCTAAAGATTAAAAATCAAAGACGAATAAAAGAACAACGTATTTAAAATAATGAATTCACGAAATCTCTTGTTTTAACAAGAGAATTCCGTTTTTTTATTTAATAAAATAAAAGGAATCTTGGTATTTCAATTTTCTCGAAAAAGATCCGAGAAGCGCCAATAATAAATCGAAAGAAACAAATAACAAAGATGAAAAAATAAGAATAACTTCTTTTAATGACTTTGTATTGATCTTCAAATTAATCTCGACTTATTCGTGAGTGAAAATTTTCTCTACCACTATCATTCATAAAAGTTACTAAAGTCATGTTAAAGTTAAGTTACATCGTTCACTGAATTTGATTTCACGAAAAAAAACATAATAGTGGAAGTGATCATAATAACTATTTTATTGTAAACCAGGGAAACCCACTGAATTCTAGATAATTTCTCGGAATATAAGGTTTGGAACGCTATTCGCATCTGAGCAGCCAAATCCTTTAGTTCAAAGTTTACACAAAAGAAAATAGCTTTTTTGTATCAATATAATCTAAATTTTCTAACTCTGGAATTTAAGAACTATTTGTTGGTCATTTAATATGATTTAAAAGATTATTCCAAACAAAAGCTTGTTATATGCTGAATTCTTTAAATGCAATTGGTATGAATGCATTCATCTCTTAACCCTTTTAGTGCTGAAAGACGATATATCGTTGTTCGGCACTAAAAGGGTTAAGCCTAAAAGAATACAGTACGCAGTCTGATGTAGGTTTAAAAAAATTCCCTTCAAATTTCACTAGCACATGCTTTTAATAATATTTAATTTTAATCAGTCCATGGACTGCAAATTGAAACTTGAAAAACATATTCTACAGTTGTTTTTCTCTTATCATAACTGCTAAAATCTGAACGATAATGTATTTTTTTTCTACTCAAAAAGATATAAAGAAAAAAGATGACCAAAACGATTATTTTTCTTATGTGCAAATACTGTTTGTAAAAGAGAATTGATTTTTCTGTTTTTCATAATGTTTTATACTTATGTTACTCGTATGATTTTCAACAAATATTGAAATACAATGAGCATTAATTTATTTTATATTTATTTCGTAATACGCACCTTTTTTTTAATTTTGTAAACATCATTCTTATTTTGTTTTTTATGAGCTTTTTTTCCAAACCTTAGCAAATTCATCAAATTGGTCCGGCATTCTTCGCACATGTACGATACTTTCGGTCGGCACTAAAAGGATAAATATATACGGAAGATCACTTGCATCACTTGGACATTTTTAAAAGTACAGTGATGGAGAAATAATTTTGATGAAACACAAGTAGTAGAATCTTTTTGTAGATTATTTATCTTCAGAGCAGTGTAAATATCTTTTTATTAAATATGCACTTTAAATTATGTATAAAGCTGTTTTAAAAAATATGTCATCGATCCAATTTAGAGAACCAATTACCTAGATTGGACCACCAATTGCTTTAAGTACAATTAAATCAAAGCTATTTTTTGATTCTCAAATTCACATCAGCACACAATGCATGACCCAAAATATGACATTTTATGTACTGTATTCACTTCCTCTTCTCCCTTTGTTTCCTCGTAAATTATACAAATGACACATATCCGAAGTTTTTTATACTTTGTGATCTAAAATTTGATGGTTTGAGTGAGATTTTTTTTTTTTGCTTTGTCATATTCCAATTCCAATTTATGAGGACTGCTAGTGATGATAGGCTGCTTTCCGAGTTATTCCTGTAGTTTAAGATAATAACCCCATTAATTTAAATGGTTCAGTTTAGGCAACCTTTGAACAACAACAACAAAAAATTTCCCTTGTCTTATTTTTAAACTATTTTAATAAAATTATTATAATAAATTGTACCCAAAGAAATTTCCTATATCTGAGGATATAATAACATATTTTCTTACTTAATTCAAAACGACGTAAGGCCTTTTGTCTTTTGTTAAAATAATCAATGAATGATATCTCAATCTAAACTCTTATTCTGTATCTGTAACTGCGTAGGGCTTTCTCTTAAAAATGATTTCATATACGTCATTTGCAACGTTACAATATAATCTGTCTATTTTATGGTCCAAATATTTAATAGAATTGAAGTAATCATACGGATCATATCTAGGCGCGCCGGTCCAACGCCGGCGACGCTCCTCTACTCATAGCACAAAACCACTGTTTGTTGACCCGTCAGCACACGCATGGGGTCTTTTTGACCCCACCCTTTTTCTTTTGTTAAAAAATTCTAGAAATTGCTAAAAACTTGCCCCTGTTTCTTCCTGTACCTTCATGGGGGAGCTAGAAGAAGAAGATAAGAAGGCAAAAACCGTTGAAACGGGGTTTCTCACTTTTTACTAGGGGCGTTGGGGTTAAATTGACCAGTGCGTGTGCTAACGTTTCAGATTAATTTAACGTTATGGTTATGGCAGCTTACGAACTTGCACAGCGGAGGAAAAAAGAATACTGAAAAGGAGGAAAAAAGGATATAATTTCAACTTTCCTTTTACTTATTAAAAATTTTATTTGTGTCTTAACCGCTTAACTTACTAGCCCGAGAATACTCGTGCATCGAATTATCGAAATTTTAGTCTTATAAACTAAAATTGAATCATTAATTAGCTTTATAATATGACACAAAAAATACGTAGGATCCATAAACATCTTAAGTATCCTATGCCTTCTTAGATGAATGAAAACGACAGCCCCTTTCCAAAACAGGAGGGGTCATCTTATTAGATAGCAAGGAAAATTATTAAGTTAAGTGGTTAAATACAAGTTTTTTTTATTTGTACAAAAAAGTATTCTTACACTTTGACCATATTTTATTTTTGTACAAACAGTCAATAAAATAAGGAGTAAGTGTCTAACAATTTGGGGTCAAAATGACCCCGTGCGTGTGCTAATGTTCAAAAATGGGTGCATGTGCTGAAGGGTTAAGGCACTCTCACAAAAGTTAAGGCAATGATTTTCTTTCAACACCTCACTAAGTCTATATTTTTACTATTGTAATTATCAACGTTTTTATCATCGTCACTGGACTAAAAGACTGTTACTCCAGAAAATACTGATACAAGTATTTGGGAAGCGAATTTAGTGCCACTGTATTAAATCTCATAAGAGAATTTGAGCACAGATGTTTGACTTAACCTTTACTTACTAGGAAGTTATGATACGATTTATGTGTATCTTAAAGAGAGTCGCTTGAATGAGAGGACTCTAACCTCATATTTTAAAGTTATCGTTTTGTTTTTGTCCTTGAGCTGTTATTGTTTTCAAGGTTGAAGAACAAGCATTCATGAATTTTCTAAAAGAGCAAAATCATATTTTTCTTTATTCGTTTTTTTTCAGAATTTGAATACAGGTTAAAGGAAGCAACTATTCCACACCATATCAATGGTTCTCAACGAGAAACGGGCACTTCGTTAGATGAGCTCAAACTCCTTGGAATGAATATATTTTCATGACTTTTATTAATAAAAAATAATTATTTAAGGTTAGTGAAGGTTTCGTGACAATTAAGTAAAACATAGTTTTAAATTAATCTTCCAAGGGGCTGAATTTTTTTTTCATTTTCTGTTCCAAAAACGTAAATTCGAATTCATTTGCATATTTTTCTTAAAACTGCGAGGGCAAGATATTCTTCAGATTTTGAAAATATGATTACATGTCAGAAAGTACGGCTTATACACATTTGAAGCTTATTTCTCTGAGCTCAAAGCTATTTAATCAAAATAATTGTCCACTTGGAAGGTTAATAACAAAAATATCTATTTAATCAATACTCACGAAACCTTCCTTACACTTCATAGTATTTGTAAGCAAACGCTGAACAAAATTCATTCTACAGTTTGGAATTCTATAGCAAACAAACTATTTATGAATTTTTACTTTTATTTATACTGATAACGTGCTGTCAAAAATGATTTGCCATGTTTGGTTTACCCTCAAGAGAAAACTATGGCTTTGCTGCGGCAGTCTCACAGTAATAAAAACGCACTTAAATGTCTGAAATGTTTGTCAACTAAATTTTTAATGCTCCGTAAATTATGAAAAAGATTAAAATAAAAGATAAATAGACAATTTCCATGAAATGTTTGAGGGAATTTCCATTCTGGAAGGAATGCATCGACTAAAGGCACAAATACGTAAAATTGGAATCTGGTCAGAAATTTTTAAAAATTTCACTTACAGAAAACAATAATTTTTCAAGATTTAAAAAATTTAATTTTTTGCTGATTCTTATATTGTAATAGAACCTTCAAATACATTACTCCTCTTGGCATATGATTAGGAAGCTTTTCTGCAGAATATTATCTCTGGGAGAACGGGATTTAAACAAACATCTATTAAGTTTTCTTTTTACTTTCTCGTACACAAAATGTAGAAAGAGGAAGTATTTATTTATCACCCACGCAGACCCAATCACCCATAGGTTATGGAGTATTTTAACGGACGACGAGGAAGAGTACAAAAAAAGTGTTAAAAAAGAGTTAGTAAAAAAAACATTTATAATAAAAATACAATCATTAAAAATAATTATATACGCAATATATTAGACATAGATACATAAAATGAGAAATGTAATATTACACCAAATACAAACCATTTCGTTCCTCCCAAAACGATTTACAATGTATATCTGAATATACAAAAGTTTTTTTATCTAAACTTCAAGGTCAATATATAATAAAAGAAAAAAAAAATCGGAAAGAAGTGTCTTCTAAAAAAGTCTTATTCTCAAGAGTGTAACAGATGCATTTATCCGGCAGATGGCGCTGCCTCCCTCACTCTAAAGCAGAGGTTCCCAACTTGTGGCGCGCGTACCCCTAGGGGTACGCGAACCCAAAGTCGGTAATGGCGGACATAAGAAAACATAAAGTATTAAAAATGTTACAAAATTTTGTTTTCCCAAGTTCGTATATAAAGTAAAAGTGAAAGTTGTGTAAGTCAAAAATTTACCCCCAAAATAAGAAAAAAAGAAGTGTAATTTTTAGCTATCCTTATAAGTTAATGCGAGATCATTACAATTCTGATTTCATCTGTTTTGACGTTGAAATAACACTATTGTAAAAATGGAATAAAATGTAAAATCAAAAATAAGTCCAGCAAATATTATAAATGTCAGTTATTTGACTCTTAAACTTACCTCAGTCCTTAACATTATTGATAAAAACTTCTTTGTATAGACAGATGGTTTAATATGAATGTAGGGGGTACACGAAAATCAAAAAAGACTAATCAAGGGGTACGCGAGGGAAAAATGGTTGGAACCCCTGCTCTAAAGAGATGACTCTCGGACAGTGTGAGAGTGAAAGAGTTACGCACGCGAAGTGATCCGGTGTTGTTGAGCAGGAAAATGTATTCTTGTCTTTTCTATGTAAAATGTAAATAACTGTACCTAATCACTTAATCATCACTAAATACTTACTTAACTTTCAAGGAACCCTCTTCATTTCGTCCTCAAATAATTTTCTGTGGATTTAAGTAATGGCTCGCTCAGTAATCCGTACTAATTAAGCAGAGCCGTTATAAGAGTAAACAAAAAATTAACCTACAGTTAATTATTTGCATATTTTGAATTGCAAGTTTTATGAAAAAGTCTTTTCAAAAGCGAAAAAAGAAACTGTTTATTTACTTATTTATTTGCAACCCGCCCATACCCAGCCTACCCAAGAGGGTGTAAGGCCTTCCACAGGCCGGAGGGAAAACATAAAACAAAAGAAATAAGTTCCATTAAAAAAGAATTTACAAAGAACCCCAAGGGGTGAGCAGAACAATTTAAAAATCATCGTTTACAACAATGAACTCAAAAAAAAAAAGATAAAGAGCAAAACACACAGCACAAAAAGATAAAGAGCAAAAACACAAAAAGCTTAACATTAAAAACAGAAAACACAAAAAGAATAAATGCAAAAGCAAAAAGATTAGCACTAAAAACACAAAAAGATTAAGAGCAAAATCACTAAACGCAAAAATGCAAGGAGCAAAAACGCAAAAAATTAAACATTAAAAACACAAAACACATACAATAAAAAAGATAACCAAATTAAAATCAATAGCATTTAAAACCAAACAGTTACAAACAAAAATCGAGAGACAATAAGCATTAAAAAAATACACAAAAGCGCAGAAGAACACAAGAGATCTAAAAACTTTACAATAGACAAGATAACAATTCAAACGGGGCTGGGTTTTGAACCTTACAGAAGCCAGAAACCTCATTTCAGAAATTATATTTGCTTGCCTATCTTTCCATATGTAAGCGAACACGATTTTTGAAAAGAGCGACGAGCTAGATGGTACACCACAACTGCAGATATGAATCAAGATTTCGATCAGATCTTACAATGAAAGAAGTTACTTTTCCTAAATGGGTATTCCATTTCTCTTTAATTATATTATTATTGTTATTTTAATATGAGACTGCGATATAAATGGTCATCTCTGGAAAGATGTTTTATATATTCATCACCATTTGTTATTGAATGACAATAATATTTATAATTTTTTTAATTTCTACATTTATTTGCCTTTGTATTATCTAAATCTATTTTAATATTTGCGTTTATTTACATAAGTTTTGACACTATATAAATAAATATAGTATTTTTTTAATTATTAAAATATTAAAAATATATATTTCTGCTCAAGGTATCATGGTTAGAATTAAAAATAAAATCCTGAAAAATTGTGCAAGTCAGAGAAGAAATAGCACGGTAATCAAGCTGCCAACATTGACTATATAATTTTAATTTCAAGATAATTCAAATAAAAAAATTAAATTAAAAATATTTAATTGATCAGTAAAATTAAATTCTAAACACTTAATTGCTTTATTAATTTTATTAAATAACAGTTTTGTTGCTAAGGTATAATAGTTTTATTTATTTATTTTTCGACAATAATTTAAAATATCTTTTATTTTTCTTCTATGCGGTTCAAGTTACAAGAGCAATTAGTATATTCAGTAGTAGGGGAACTAGGGATACTTGACCCGTAGGAATACTTGACCCCACGCGATTTTCTCAGATTGTGAGATAATTGATGATTTGTGTGGGCCATTATTATTCGACTTTTGGTCATATAGCGTATTAGAGGGGGTTTTCATTCCAATCTGAAATGCCATCGTAATGTTGTGTATTTAAATATGTTTTGGGGGTCCAAAAGTAAATTTTCACTTTTTCATTCCTCAATGGATGGAAAGTTGACTATTAAAGATATGATGCATTCAAATATTTCTGAGTTTTAAGCATGCTTCTAGCTATAATTTGATATACGATGTTATGCAGTATCTTAATTCTGAGTGGCTCAATTTTTAAATTATTTAGAAAAAGTCAAGTTAGAGATACTTGACCCTAAAAAGCTAGGGATACTTGACCCTATCAAAAGCTATTGCAGCTTCAATGTCGTAGCCAACCAAAGCACATTGTATGGTTGGATAAATTTTCTGGTGCGGTTGAGCTGGTCGGCAATATGGCAACTCAAATATAGAGAATAACGGTTTAAAAACGGTTTTTATGTAATAATTTGATGAATAATAAGAAAGAGTAAGTTTCCAAGCAAGATATTTAAGAGACACAACGATGTTTTAATAGATGAAGTGTTTCTTTAAAAGTCTGTTAATTTTTTTATTATTTTCCGCATTCTTGCCATTCGTTTTTAAGTAACAAAACAATATTTATAGATAAAATAATTTTGCAGCTTTGTTTTGCATTGTGTTGGAAAAAGCAAAGAAAATAAATAAAGTTGAAATATTTTTAGACTTAAAAACTTTTTGTCATGCATATACATCAATCTGTTGCAATTCACCGACAACATGATGTAGGAAGGTTATGTTGAGGGTTAGGAACTAAAAATTGCATATTGAAGTAATTTCACATATTTTGGAGGAGCATTGGAGGGAACATGCCACCGGAAATTCTGGACGAATTTTGATGAAATAAATTTTATTACTCTTAAGAAGATCACTACTTAACAGCTAATGCTATAATAAACAGGTAGAGGAAATTTTTTAAAATTATTAAAAAACTGTCGATTTTCGTCCATTTTTACGATTTTCAACGTCGTTGCGGGAACGGAAGATATCAATAAAATTCTTTAATTTTTTTCCTCGTTTAATTTCTCACCCATTCGCAACTTTTACGAGGTGTAGCGACATGAAAAAAAAATTGAGTTTTTTCGGCCCACTTTAGTGAGTATGCATTTGTTGAAGATCCATCTAGCAAGCTATAAGATCTATAGATACCAAACTCAGTCTTCAGTGTATGACAAGATGCAACTTAAGAGCGAAATTTTTAAATTGCATCTAATTCATAAAAAAACGAAATTTCTACGTTTACCATCAATAATCTCTAATAGAATCATTGCATGGAAACACATCTGATACTATCTTAGAATTTTAAAAAAAATACCTTTCCTATAATATAGTAGCGATTTGATTGGTGTGCAAATTCCACTCTAATTGTAGAACATTTTTAAAACTTTATTTAAAATATAATTGAATCAGTGAGAAAAAGAACACTAATAGTTCGAAATTCTCATTATCAAGTTACCAAGCTTTAAGACTGTACAGGTACTGTTCATTCAAATTTAAAACATGCCTGGAACCAATGAAGAG